>CM076579.1:786077738-786677738 GCA_034641835.2 Pinus albicaulis
GGAGTTATTGAGGAAGAGGTGTACATAGAGCAGCCTGAAGGTTTTGAGATCTTCAGCAGTGAGTCGCATGTGTGCCGACTCAAGAGAGCACTGTATGGGCTGAAGTAAGCACCTCGTGCTTGGTACACTCGGATAGACAGCTACTTCACCGGGCTTGGATTCTCCAAGAGTGAGGCGGATCCAAACCTGTACCAGATTGTGGTGGAGGGGAAGCTGCTGATCATCGTACTGTATGTAGATGATCTGATTTTGACTGGCGACGAGCAGTTGATACTTTCATGCAAGGAGGATCTTGCACGAGAGTTTGAGATGAAGGACCTGGGCATCCTTCATTATTTCCTAGGATTGGAGATTTGGCAGCGCAGTGGAGGACTGTTTGTTTCTCAGGGCAAGTATGCTCGGGAGATTCTGGAGAGGTTCAACATGCAAGGCTACAAGCTTGTTGACACTCCTCTTCCTGGTGGTTGGAGGAAGGAGGATGCTACTTCAGCGGAGGTAGTGGATGCCACTGTCTATCGACAGTTGGTGGGGTCGCTTATGTATCTGGTCAATACACGACCCGATATATGCTATGCAGTTAACCAGCTTTCGCAAGCCATGGTTAAGCCTACCAAGCTCTTTTGGAAGGCAGGCAAGCATGTATTGCGCTATATCAGAGGCACATCGGGATATGGTCTATGGTACAGACAGGAGGATGGAGCGAAGCTTTCTGGCTTCACTGATGCAGATTGGGCAGGGAGTCCAACGGACCGGAAGAGCACATATGGAGGAGTTTTCAGCATTGGGTCGATAGCAGTTTCCTGGTACAGCAGGAAGCAGAGATCCGTGGCACTCAGTTCAGCAGAGGCCGAGTACATGGCAGCTAGCTTGGCTGCATGCGAGGCTATTTGGATGAGGAAGATCCTCGCAGGATTGTTCAGGTTGCATTTGGAGCCTACGGTGATCTACTGTGATAACCAGAGTTGCATTAAACTCTCGGCTAATCCAGTATTTCATGATAGGTCCAAACACATCGACATCAGGTACCATCATATCAGAGATTGTGTTTAGCGGAGAATCATGATGCTTTCATATGTTCCCACGGAGGATCAGGATGCCGACATCCTGACGAAGGCGCTCACCAGGAGCAAGTTTGAATTCCACAGAGGCAGGATAGGGGTTGCGGATAATCCATATCTTGCTGAGAGGGAGTGTTGAAAATGCAGCAAGATGATGGAGCTTAGTGAAATGAAGTCGCCTTCACTAAGTGGGCCCGCAGGCAAATTCTGGCGCAAAATCTATTTTTAGACTATGTCTATTTTTGGACATATGGAGCATGGTTCGGGGATTCCAGTTTGAGATTCTTGAAGTATGTGTCATGTTGGTAAAAATAGATGAGACTCTATTTTTGAGGTCAAAGAGGTCGAAGTCTATTTTTAGACTGCCTCTCCTTAAAACAAGGAAGTCAAATATTATTTACCCTTAATAATATTTAGACTATAAACTTCAGTTTACTCTCTTGGAGCACTTCAGTTCGAGCTACAGAAGTGGCTCATGCATCTGACAGAGGAATTACGCTATTCCCAAGGGTTTGATGGCATCATGCATGGTTGACTTCAGTTAGGACTTCAGTGGCAGAATTTTGGTGGAGTTAATGAGACAGATAGTGGAGTTGTGTTCGGTTTAACTTAGTTGAACTAGTTGAGATTAGTTTAACTAGCTAATCAACTAGTAATGAGTGGAGTGAATTAAATATTATTTAATTCATTAATTAGTAACTCATTATTCAACTCAAAAACACATCAGTTCACTACAGTGCATGGACAGTTCAGTGGAGACCAGTGAAAGAGGTAGATGAAAGGGTGGAGTTAGCTATCAGTGGCGACATCAGTTGTGCATGAGATTTGCACCACACTTGGAGGAATTGCCCATGATGATTGTGCTGTCAAGCCAAGGAGATTTGAACCTTGGATCTCTATATAGACAGGCCTGGATTGCGCAATAGAGGAAAGGCAATTGGCGGTGAGTTTTGAACCAATAACCTGTTCAAAACTGAGCTAGTTTGTGTGTAAATTCATGAGATAGTACTGAGTACTTGTGAGGAGTATTGTACTGAGTTTGTTACATGATTTCTCCATTATAATATACACAATAGCTGCGGGGTTTTCAGCTATAAGCTTTCCCCATACATACTGTGTTAATGTGTATGATTATTTGATGTGTTATCACTTGTTTTATTTTCCGCATGTGTGATGATCTGAGTGGAAGAGATTATGTGTTGCATATAAATTCGAATTGTATGTGATCAGGATAGTCTCGGTGGATAATTAATCATTATTCAGCAAATTTCTACAAGATTAACCTCCTGTATCTCCATAGCATAAGCTGGATAGGATATTTCTCCACTGGGAGCCTGCTATGAATGTCTATTGTTCGGGTTCAGATTGGGTTGTGCAGGTATAGGTAGCCTAGGTGGAGCATCATGAGTAAGATGAGGTTGAGTTTGGGGTGGAGGCATTAGAGAAGGTGGTTTATTTTGTTGAGGCCTCCACCCTTGGGATGGATTGTTCCATTGATGTTGTTGTGGAACATAATGCTGAAATGGTTGGTTTACTGGCTAAGGATGATATGAAGGGTTGTAAGGCCAAGTAGGAGGTGTATACCAGGATGGGTGAGTGGGGGTGTACCAAGGTTGCATGGATGCGCTCTGATTGTTGTGATAATAAGAGTAAGGTGCACCTTGCATACCTTGTTCATATGGCTGAGGGCCTTGAGGCATTCTTTGGTTAATGAAACAGAGTTGCTCTGGCATTGCTTCCCTACCTTAATATACATACTTAAGTGCAGGTAAGGAGGGACACTTTTCTGTGGCATGATTCACCTCACAGACTAATCAAACCTCTATGATATTCAATGAACATTCATTATTGGGTGCTTCTTGGTACATCTAGGACAAAATATGGCTAGGGATCTCTCTACTTCCTCTTTCTTCCTTTTGACCTGCATTGTGTCCATTTGAAAAGAAACGGTGTGCAACATGTCACTCTTGAAGTCCTGTAACATGTTTCCAATCTCATCTTTTATGAAGGTGGAAGAGGAAGGGGTATTGGATGTACTTTGACTAGGTCTGCCCTTCTTCCTAAATTCCCTAGAATGGTTCCGGAAGAAAGTTTTTATTGTTTCATAGGGTTGTTGGTAGATATCTCCTCCTAATAGCATATTCAAGGTTTCTATCATCTCTTCTATGATCCCTTAAAGAAGTACAAGTTTAAGTGAGCCAGGATCAAGAGTATGTTGGAATCACAATTGCCGTTAGACCAAAAACTGCAGGCATTAGTCTCCGCTACAATTGCCAGAGTTAGGATCCACGAGAGGCGGTTATACCATGTCACGAAACACATGGGGAGAGTTGAACCCAATGTCCAACAATCTACCCACCAATGCGAGCCGGGTGAGTTTCGAACTAGAGACCTGTCGCTCTGATACCAGTTGTTGGAATCATGATTTCCATTAGACCAAAAACCGTAGACATTAGTCTCTTCTACAATCGCCAGAGTTAGGATCCATGAGAGGCGGTTAGACCATGTCATGAAACAAACTGGGAGCATTGAATCCAATGTCCAACATATTACAATTGGCTCTCTTATAGTTCAATTGAAACCTCTCTTCACAGTCCTCTAAAGATTCATCTGACCCTAGAGTCATCCTAAAGATCTTATCCTTAGTTTCCTTGGACCTACAATAGTATTTGTATTTATTGCTGAAGGTCTCTTCCATCTGTGCCCAGGTAGTGATGCTATCCCCAGGCAGACCCATGAATTAGTGCAAGGTTGCATCCTTAAGGGTGGAGGGGAAGAGATTCAACTTATGATCATCAGAGGTGTAGTCATAAGTCCTAAAAACAACAACAAATTCAAACATGAATGTGTCAGGGTCCTTAGAGGTAAGTCAATGAAAGTGTGGAAGAGCTAAGGGGCTAATGTTTTTCATCTTAGTTTCCCCATCTGCCTCTCTTATGGGAAAGGCTCTCTCGATCCCAGCCATGGTTAAGATAGGTGAAGTAGGTCACTCAGTTGAAACAAGGTCTTCTTCTTCTTCCCCAATAGGGTCCTCAAAATATTCATAAGGCTCTCTTATAGGGGGTTCAATTTCACTGCCACTGAAGAAGAGTGAAGGGTGGCTAGGAGGTGATGTGGGGGTTTTAGGTAAGATTTGTCTTTGAGTATTCCTACTCCTACGAGGCATGAAAATCATATATTTTTGTATTTTTTTAGTATTTCTGAAATGACATGAAAATAAAGGAAAGCAGAAACAAATGCTTAAACAAAATCAAAGCATCTACTAGACACCTCCCCGGCAATGAGGCCAAAAAGTGGTGAGACCTAGTATTGCACCAAGAGTGCTACAACTCCCATGGGATGCACTACTTTACTTTATCAACCTGGGTTTCATACAAACTTGGAGGTGACAGTGCTATATACACAACAGATGCATTCTATTCATGTCATCCTCTTCTACTTTACGAAAGGGTGCTATTTCTTAAACTATGATAAAAACTGAAAAGTAATTTGCTGGAAGGAAATGACAGAAAGGAAACTAACTTAATTTGCAGAAAGGAAATGACGTAAATGAAACCAATGTAATGTGCAGAAAGGAAATGACAGAAAGGAAAATAAATTAAATTGCCGTATAGAAATGATAGGAAGGAAACTAAACTAAATTGTTGAAAAGAAACGACATGAATGAAACTAATTTAATTCCTAGAAAAGGAAATGACGGAAAAGAAACTAAACTAAGTTGCACCTAACTAGGCCAATCGGCTAAACACACCCTACTTATCGGCTGATCTATTTACCATGCTATCATGCTTGTAACGATGCAACTATTCATGATAAACTAAACTTGACAAAGTGTGGCTTACAGTTTGGAGGAAAACGGGCTAAAGGTGCTAATGGAGGACTCAACACATGAAACAAGGCTTAGACGTGGAAAGAGCGGGCTTAAAATTTATTAAAGCTTTACTGTGGCGCTTTGGACCAGAATGATTTAAAAAGTACGATGGTGGAGTTGCGATGGAGGGTGATTGCAATCATCGTTTGGAGCGGTAAAGGTTAACAGAAACAAACTAAAAAGTGAAATTTGTGATGTGCGATGCGGCGAATGACGTGGTGGTGGGACTAGTGGTGGAGTATGGAGCGATATTGCAAACAACAGACAGGAGCGATAAGTGTTAACAAAAAAATAAAAGGTTGCGAAATGCAATTGCGAAAAGGTAAAAACTACGAAGTGCGATGGGCCAAAAGTTGCGATTTGCGATTTGCGATGTGGTAAAAGTTGCGAAGTGTGAAATGCGATATCGCAGTTCTCAATATCGGAAAGTTTGAGGGGTAGCATAAGTGTTGTCCAAGAAAATTTGTGAACTGCGAACAATGCTGGGTGACGTGGCGGTGGGACCGATGGCAGAGTACGGAGAATATCGCAATCGACATTGGGAGCGGTAAATGTTAAAGGAACCAAATAAAAACTATGATTTGCGATTTGTGATGGGGATAAAAACTGCAAAATCCGATTGCGATATGGATAAAAACTGCGAAATGCGATTTGTGATAGGGATAACGTGGCATAATGCTACAGTGATGTCATAGTCCGAGGTTGGGGGCAGTAAGTCTTAAAGGAAAAAGGAAAAGGTTGCGAAATGCGATTGCAATGTGCGATGCGGTGGAGTTATCACAATCGGCGTTTGGAAGTTGTAAGTATTAAAAGAAAAAGGGAAAAGGTCGCGAAGTGCGATTTGCAAAGTTTGATAGCGAGAGATTTGAGGAGAAAAGGCAAAGGTCGAGTTTTAATGGTTTTCAAGCATTTTTCATTAGACGGGGTAAGGCAATCGTGACCAATAGAAACAAAGGAATAAGGTGGGTTGAAGGGTTTAAGTGATTTTAGGGAAAAAAGGTGGGTGCAACAGTTAGAATAAGTGGAAGAAAAAGAGGGAATGGATGGCGTAACAACAATGCTCAGGTTGTGAATACAAATATGGAAAATGAAGTGGGGAAACACCATGAAGCTGATTTGGGGTTTTAGCAATAAATCCTGCAATCAACCTGTTAACTCATGCACAAAGAAACATGCAAATGCGTAAAAATGCAGTGCAAAGGAAGACTGAAAAATGGTAATGCAACTCTACTTTTAATCTCAGAAAACAGTGAACCGAAATCAGTTTTTTTGGGTCTGTGGGATGGTTCGCCCTCCTCGAGCTCTATTGACAGAGATGAGAAGGGGGTCTTGATCCACAAATTTTTGGTTTTTCTCCTCTATTCTATTACTCGCAAGCAAATGAAACCTACAGTAGCACAGTGAAAGGAAAACTAAACAACAATGAAACATAAACAAAATTATCATAATCAGAACTAATGAAATGACAGGAAGTAGAGAACAAATACAATAAAGAGGCTGAGGCACGTGGATTGGGCCCTAACCCACAAGCTTAGCTCTTTGAAACTTAAATCAGTAAAAGGGAACCAATTTGCTTATTTCATAAAAGAATAACCTCATACATTTCTGAAAATTTGATCACTGAGTAAAATAATAAAAAGCTCAATAGCTTTGATCTATTTATTCTATAGGGAAACTACCAAAAAATCCCTAGAAAATAGTGATTGAGTCCACTTGATTCCAAATAAATAGAGATTGAGTTCACTCCTCGTTGAGTTTCTTGGCTGCCTCTGGAGCTCGAATGGCTGGAGAGAATCCTTGGGGTGATTGAGTCCACATGACTCCAAGTAAATAAAGATTGAGTGAACTCCTCTTTGAGTTTCTCAGATGCATCTGGAACTCGAATTGCTGGAAAGAATCTTTGGGGTGATTAAGTACACTTGACTCCAAGTAAACAAAGATTGAGTTGCTTGGCTACCTCTGGAACTCGAATTGCTGGCTCCTCCAAGTCTTTATGATAAAATCCTTATTAAAATGCTGAATAATTCATGATTTTCTGCACTCAACCTCATATTAGGCACTCAAAGTATGTTAGCCTTAATCACCACCTATACTAGCATCATAAAACCAAATAATAATAAAAATGTAAGAAAAAGAGATCTAAGAAGGAAAAAAGGTGACCATTAACCCCTCCAAATATGTCTAATGATGGAGCTCATCACTTAGTTTGATAGACATTTATGATTTGTTGAATAATAAGTTCAGCATCTCTAAAAATAGAAAATTATGAAATATTCATGTCTTTTGTTGTTTTTAAACCAATTAAAAGAGCTTCATATTCAACCACATTGTTAGTTTCTTTAAATTCGGGTTTGAAAGGAAAAATGTAGAGCTCTTGCAAAGGGGAAGTTTGAACTATTCCTGCACCGGTTCCTTCTCTAGAACATGAGCCATCAAAATACATTTTCCACACCTGAGAACCCCCATGACTAATTTTATTTCCAGCATTCAAAATATTAAAACTTTCTGTAGACAGGGCAAAATTATCCATATGTAAAATGCTTGAACCCACATAAGTTTTTCTAGCATAAATCGAATGATTAGTAGGGTCTTTGCTATCTCTAATGATATATGCTAGCTGAGATTCTCTAGAAAGTCTTCTTTTTTCTCCTCCAAAAGCAAGGATAGTAGCATAAGTGAAATCCATTTGCAAAGTTCCTCCCAACCTTCTAATCCATGATCTAGAAAGTAACATGCTAAATATAGGAGGAATGTCAGGTATAACAATATCCATTACCATCCCTCTCATGGGTAACTGAAACAGGCTTACTGCAAGGTCTTTGATGACACCAAGGCATTGGACTTTCCAGGAATCAAAAGAGTAGAGATCTCGGTATTCTCTAGTAACTTCTAGACCTAGTTCATCCATGAATACCTTGGGCATTAAATGATGTGAGGCTCCAAATTCCATTAAGAAATTATGCAATAATTTATCATGAATATTCAGAGATAGATAGAAGGGAGCGGTAGATTCATCTCTGTTGTCTACCAATGGACCTAAAATAACAGTGGGCTTGTCATCTTGAAGGTTAACCAAATAAGAGGCTACTTTGGTAGGTGGAGGTTGAAGAGCTTTTATAAAAGTATTTTTAGAATCATCATCTTTCATGAGTTCTACAAGAGGAACATGAATATTAATATTTGTATCTCATTTTAAAAATTAAAACCAGGGGACAACTTGTGAGAAATTTTTACCTCAAGTGAAGGAGGGTTAGCTGCTTCCGGAACTTCCGGCTTGCTTGGTTCAGCCACTTGCTTTTCTGCTGAAATTTTAACTACATCCTTATTCTTCTTTGACTGTGAAACATGCATGGAGTTATCATCAATATTTTTTGATCTTAGATTGTATCTACTTTGATGATAAGCTACAATCATGGAATGATCAAAACTCACTTCATTATTCTGAGTATATGACATGATTCTTCATACTCTTCTTGTGTAAGATGAATCATCCCTTCTTTATCTCTTAGAAAATTGATATCAACATCTTTATCCAACCCTTCAGCTTCCTCTTCATATTCAAACATAGAATTTTGCAAAGGGGGCTGCAATTTTTTATCATCAACATCTCTTCTTTCTCGCTGCAAAATTTGAGGAGCATTAGGTCTTCTAAATTGCTACCTATTAGGATGATCAAATGAAACATTTCTAGTAGTAGCTAGTCTTGCTTCCATATTGAGCTTGGAAACTCAATGTTGACCATCTTGGTCAACTCATATAGCTTAGGATCTATGTTAGAAGTTCCTGAAGATGAAACTTCAGCTTTCTGCTTCCTTTTTTCTCTATCAATCCCTCCTCTGAGCCTATCATCTGCTAATACATTAGATTCTACCTCCAGTTCATTGTCCTGCATTTGTGTTAGTGTTGTAGATCTTCTTTCTATCAATAATAAACAAAAAACAATATCAAAGGAACTAACATAAATGATTTTGGTTGAATCTTTAGTAGGCTTGATTTCAGTAGGTATTTTTCTATACATCTTATTGAATCTCTTAGAAAAATCAAGAACTGATCCTCTTCCTTTTTTTTTAATTGCACCAAATTCAGTGATATAATACATAAAATCTTTATTATCACCCCATTTCCTTAAAAATATATCATTTAGGGCTTCAATTCCAGTGATGCTACCAGCTGTCAAAGATCTGAACCAATATTTTCCTAACATCACCCTGAAGGCTCTGAACAAAAACTCTCATCCAAACATCTTCATGTTCAATATTCAGATTGTCAGCATAGGCTTAAAAATGAACAAGATGTTCTTCAACTGTTGTCTCTTCCTCACCACTAAATTTAGGCATATACTTGAGATAATCTCTTGCAGGTAATGCATTCATAGGTTGAGGTAAAACTAAAGGGGCATACCTGGCAGCAACAATTTCATCCATTCGGTTAAGGGGTGGGTTTTGACCTGTCATGGTATGAGTTGCTGGTATTTGTGGAAAAAAAATTGGTGGATTGTGAACATAAGATGATGAAGCACCAAAATTTGATGTAGAGACTATTGTTGGCTAGAAAACAAGGGAGGTACATAATTTTTTGCACAATCAGGGGACAGAGTTTGCAACACTTCTTTCGAGACAACATTTGAGGAAACAATAGCAGAAGAAACAAACTTTCATTTAATATTTTTCTTGATTAGCTTCTCAGGATCAAGGACTGGGATTCTCAAAGGGAAATATGGGTTATCCCTAGTTCTATCCCTTCTAGGAGCCAAAACATCAAAAATGGAGTTGCCAGTTGTAAATCAGTCTAAAAAGACAACTGAAATTGTACACCTCAGAACAAGAATTATAACTTGGTCATTCACCCAAGGATAAAATTCAATTCGCCTCCCCGACAATGATGCCAAAGATGTTAGCGCAATGAGTCACTCCTTGACTGCAAAGGAGTAAGCCTTACACACCATAGTTCATTTCAAAGTAAAAGATTTTGGATGGTGGGATGGATTCTTAAAGAGTTTGAAATGATTTCTACTCTTTTAGACCTTCATGCATTTGGCAAGCTATGGAAATTATAAATTGTATGGATAAATTTGTAGTATATGGGAGCAGACCATGACAGATGAAATATGACAGATAACTGCTACTTAGTCTAAGAAATATGCATATCATAAATCGGTCACATAGCTACAAGAGTGGCCTTTTACATAAACTCTATTTTATGTAAAGGAAACAACATTTAGAAAGCATAATACATGCATAAAAAATTTCATAAATCCATCATGAAACCTTCACTAACATGCTCTAAACAACATATAGATGATATGCAAAAAATATTAGATCCCCTAAGACTTATCTTACTCATACTTTGCTAGATATTGCAACTCATAAATCAGATGAATAAAAAAATAAGAGAAACACACCATACATTAGATAGTCCTTGAAACACAAAGTCCTCCAACATGAAGTACAAAAGGAGTTTTCTTTATTATGATAAAGTCTTCAGGTAGACCAAAATCCCACCCCGAAATGGAATTTACAAATGATGTTTACAGAGAGAGGCACCAAATCCATATCTCCTAAAAATAAGGATCCACTCTCCCTCACATTACATAGGAGTTATAGGATATTAAAGCCATATCCTATCGAAAATAACTAACAGGATAGATATAGATAGGAAGAAATAAAATAGTTCGAACTGAGATGTTGAGTGTGCTGGAAACCTGCCTTCTTTTCTGCTAATTTGTCTCTCCATGACCTTGGTTCTTTAAAATGCATGTGTCTTCATTAAATGTGACTTTTAACAACCTCAAAACCACTTATCAACCATCACTTGACATGTCCATATCGTTAGGAGTCTTTATCATTCTTGGACTAGCTCGAAAATTCTGCTGACAGCTGTCAAAAATAATTTAAAATAGATGCTGCCGGAGCTTCTGGTAAAAACCTGTAACTGTGAAAAATCTGTAATGCTACCGAAAATTCCAGTAATGCTTTGTTTCCTCTTAAAAAATTCACAGCAAGATACTTGAAAAATTCCATGCGGACTAAAACATTCTGAAAATTGAGTTGTTGCAAAATATAACTAGTATGCAAAAAGATATTTTACTGGGACATCTTTTTACCTCTCCTCCTTATGAGCTACAACTTCTGCAAGCTTGTCTAAATTTGTTTTTCTGTCAACTTCTGATTTTGACCTTGTGGTCTTGGTGGCTGTCTCTTTTGCAATGGCCTTTTTCTCTTCTGAGCTCTTCAGGATTTTTCCTCTTTTAGAGGATCCTGTTTGCTGGTTTGAAGGGGCTTTACCCTTATATTTCTTCTTGGACCCACTGGACTCTGCAATTGAAGGAGTTACAATTTGTAACCTTTCAGATTGCCTTTCCACATCTATAACTTCTGTCATCAATTTTGGGTTATGCAGGGCTTTGGATTTGAGCCTAAATTTGTTGCTGGCTCTTGTATGTATTTTCCTGCTACCAACAACTTGTATTGCATATTTTTGTCTTTTCTTGCTGCTAATATCATACCCTGCATCCTTCAGGAGCTCCTCATATGATTTGGTGGGCTCATAGTCCTTCTAAACCTTTTGTTGAATGTTTGCTTCCGAAACTTCCGACAACACCTGTTCTTTTTATTTTTCTGCAACTACAGTCTTTCCTCTCCGTGCTCTGGAATATACCTTGGGAAAACGAGAAATAGGAGGCATAATATTTATTGATTTGGGATTGCTGGTAGATGAACCTTCTCATTTTTCCAACTTCTCTTCAACTGTGGTTGGGGGAGCCTTTTCCTTTTTGTCCTTATTCTTCCTGTAGATATTCACCTTCTTAGCTTTTCTTTTAGTCCTTTTACCAATTGATGAAGTAGTTGGTTTCTGAATTTTTCCCTTCTGCTTGGTAGGTTGAGAATGTTACTGTGAGGCTGAATATTGCTGAGCAGGAATGTTTTGTGTAGGTGCAGGTTGGCCTGCCCTGTAAAATAGGAAGTGCTCCTAATTCTAGTTTCTTCTTCTGATTTCTTCAACAACCAACACCTTGATAGGGAATTGAAGGTAGATGTTATACTCTGAATCTAATGCATGGGTTTGTATCCTAGATGACATCTTAGTCAATATTTTTAGCAGAAATAAAGGTAAGTTGAGGGTCTTCATACCTGCAATGTGAAACAAAAACCTCATGTGATACAAAAAAAAACAATAGTATACCTCCTCTCACAAGTAAGGTAAATCTTAATGAGCTTGACAGTTTTAGCCCATTCATCCTTGAGATAACTGTTACGAATCTCTTAAGCCCATTTAGGGTCTCTGTATTCATCCTTAATGAAGCTGTTGAGGTCCTCCAGTGATAACTTGGATTTTGAACCATTTTTCTCCTTCCTGTGGGAGGTGGAAAGCTTCAGAAATGGATTCTGATGATACCTGCAATCTGAGGCCATAAACATATTATGCTAGGCAGCTCTCATCAGGAGGTATACATATTATGATAGGATCTGTGTCTATATGAACATAAGAAATTCGTTACCTGAATCTATCAAACCGGAATATCATGATCAAGTATGGCATCAACGCCTTGACTATGAGAACATCCCTTTCAGATGTTAGAGGTGCCATGAATACAAGTATTTTTTTTGTGAATGCTTGATGAGCCTCCAAGAGTCACCCAAGGTCAATATTTAGGGTAAACCGCAAGAGGGTGCTGAGAGTTTTCAATAATTTCAAAGGAAAAATGGAATCAGAAGAAATCACATAACTTGGCTCAACTGCCATCAATTAAAGGACTACAAAATAAAAATCGATATGACATCCTACAGGAGGAGGAAGAAATCACAGAAGGCCAGAATAAAGTAGTAGGACCAGAGAATCAACCAACGTCGTAAAAGGGCAGAAACAATGCCAAACGAAAGGTTGAGGACGAACTACTAGACAAAGAAGCCACAATGCAACCAATGGAACAGGCTAATATGGAGATCAATAGCCAAAAGGAGGACCTAAGTACAAAAGAGAAAGTCATGCACCGACTGTTGAATGAGTGGTGACATCTAGATGAATGCATCATCCCAGAAGACCAGAAGCAACTACACAAAGATACCTTCCAACAATACAAACCTAAACATGGGATAATAGGACTAGATCAACCGTAACATCTGGGTTCACCAATAAGCCAAGGTGTGGAGCAGGGATCTCAAGGAAAAGGAGGGAATAAATGTGGTAGGAAAAACCTAAATGAGACTATACAAATGATAGGAGAAATGTTGGTAAACTTTGGAAGGGTGGTGTCATTGTCGGCGATATTTCACCAACTCAACAAAACGTCAAAATTATTATTACATCCTAGAATGTAAGAGGCCTTAATAGTAAAGGAAAACAAATATATCCAAAGGACATACTGAAAACAGATAAACCTAACATCATTATGATTCAAGAAACCAAGGTCTCAGAAGCAAATCTCAAAGATATTATGAAGACTCTTAAGCCTCATTATGAGGTAATCGCCAAATATGCCAAGGGTAGTGCTGGAGGTCTTTTCGTCCTATGGAGCCCAATGGAAATAGTCTTTGAGGACTAGGTAAGACTTCCAAGCATCCTCTCCGAGAGATTCCATCATATTGGATCCAAAGACTAGGCTCTTTTGACAGGAGTATACGGGCCTCACATTCCAAGAGAAAAAGGGGTTTTTCTCCAAAAACTTGAAAAACTGAGAAGATATTATTCGAAAAATATTTGGATCATTGGTGGGGATTTCAACATGATCACATCCTTGGATGAGAAAAAAGGGGGAATCAGATGATCAAACACAAACATGAAGGTGTTCAGAGACCTAATCATGGATCTACATCTCGTCAACTTGCCGACAAACAATGGAGTCCACACCTGGAATAACAAGAGAGGGGGATTACATCAGATTGCATCTCCCCTGAACCAGTTTGTGGCTTCAGAGAAGGTGGTCAGCCGTGACATCTTCCCGGAAGCTTCAATTTTTCCTTGCATGGGATCTGACCATTGGCCAAACCGGTTGGAGATAGACCTAAAATAGGCCCCAAAAATCGCCCCTTCAGATTTGAGTCTTTTTGTCTTAGGGACTTGATCCAGGTGGATATTGGTGGTCACCTACCTATTCCACTTGGGGCTCCACCATTTTCTATTTCAGTTTTTCAGTTTCAGCACAGTTTACTATTTTTAGCAGTTTTTCAGTTCCTAAACTTCCGGAGCCGTTTTGAGGCCCTAAACGACGTTTTTTTGGGAAAACAGAGAGCAACATCGGTCCATGGACCGATGTTGCTCGTTCCAAATTTGTAGTCCTGGGATAGATCTTTCTAACGAGGTATGGTACGCGTCAAATGGAGATCGTATGCCAAAGTTACGCCCCTGGGAAGTTGAAACACCAATTTACCCAAACGGGGCCCATAGTTTTGGCGCTTCATCTCCTAGGGTTAGGGTTTTGGCTGTTTAGGATTTCCCATTGTTTCTAAATGATAAATAGGCCCTCGAGCGTCATTGTAACTCAGTTCAGAGGCCTGTAGCCGCCACATCTCTTCTCAGAGATAGCTACCAGCGCCCTAGCTAGTTTTATTTCCATTCTGTCTGTAAGCAAATTTCAGTTCTTGATATTAATGAAATGAAGTGTTATTTCCGCTGCATCTCTGTATTTATGGTTATATGTTTATTCTGTTGCGTTCCTGCATAAATCCGGATCAGTGGTATCAGAGCGGTCTGCTTTTTCTCGATCCTTCTTTGCATGTCCCCAACGAGGTCGGGGTATAAGGAGCTAGGGCTCGATATGGTGGAACCTTTGCAAGATCAGCCTCGCAAACCTCGACGGACGCCCATGGGGGACGAAAAGAAATATGAGGGAGCAGGAGATCCTATCAAAATATTGCTCGAGGAGGCCCTCGAAAGACAAAGGAACGTGATAATGGATAACTTTGCTCAGATCCTTCAACGGCTACCCACCGGCGGCGCATCTGCATCCAGCAGCCACTCTGGAGGCGCGACTCCTTTTAAGGTACAAGTAAATTTTGACATTCCCATATTTGAGGGTCAAATAGATGCGGATGCCGTAGATAGATGGTTGAATCTGTTAGAAGGATATTTCTCGGTTCATGACTTTTCAGACCGGGAGAAGATTATTTTTGCACTCCTCAAAGCTACCCCCCATGTTAAGGACTGGTGGGAAACCTACTGTGAGAACAAGGACCAGACAGAACCCTCTCTGTTCTCGGCGGTACCAACTTGGAATTCTTTCCGAGACGCCGTCAAGGAACAGTACTATCCCGTGGGGAGCTATGAGGACAAGTACATACAATGGACCACGCTGCGACAACAAAGGGATCAAGATGTGCACGAGCTGACGAATCTGTTCCATACCCTGCGCACAAAGTTGGGTATCAAAGATTCAGAGAAACATTTGGTGCTAAAGTATCGCAACTGTCTACACAGATACATTCAGGAGGAAATGGAGTTCCTCGACATCTCCTCGCTTGGTACGGCATACCGGTATGCTGCCAAGATTGAGCAGAAATTCAAACAGAAGAAGTGAGACTTTGGATCTGCGAATCAAAAGCAAAGGAAAGGTGCTTCCAAACCGCAGAAAAAAGGACAGAGCCAAGGCATGGCGGCTAAAGAAAACCCGTCAAAGCCACAAGAAAAGAACAACACCGCAAAGCCAAAGAAGGACACGGGAAAGTGGTGTGAGTTCCATAAGAGCTCCACTCACAACACAAGTGAGTGTCGGGCCAAGCAGTCTCTAGTGGCCGAGATGAGGGCTTCTGAGTCAGATGCATGCTCTGACTCCGAATTAGAACCTGAAAAGGCGAATGAAAAAGGGAAATAGATTATTGATGCGGAGCCCAACGCCACTGTTGCCACTGCAAAGATCCAAAAGGAGGAACCGGAAGATCCAGAGGAGGAGGAACGTCTCTTCCACTCCCGGATGTGGGTAAAGGGCTCCCCGGTACAGTTCATTGTCGACAATGGGAGCCAAAAGAACCTCATTTCAGCAGACGCCGTGAAGCGGTTGGGCTTGCCGACCATAGCTCATCCACATCCATACACCATCGGGTGGCTTCACCAAGGACGAGATCTCCGCGTCAGCCGGCAGTGTCGCCTTCCCTATAGCATCAAGCCCTTCACGGATGAGGTACTATGTGACGTTGCTCCTATTGATGTTTTTGATGTATTATTAGGACAACCATACTTGTGGAAGCATCATGCTGTGTATGAGTCTCGACCTCGTGCTGTTATTGTTACTTTGGGAAATAAGTTGTACGGGATACCAGAGGTACCACCTCCTGCCGCTATCTCTTTGGTTACTGCAAAACAATGTAGTAAGCTCATTTCCCAAACCAGGAAATTCGTTTTCCTGATGATCCGCCCCCAGGGCAAGAAGAAGACTGTGGCCACGACCTCCAGACAGGGCTCCTCTGCACAACAACAACAAATGGATAAGGTGGTGGAGGAGTACGGGGACATATTCACCTCACCCACAGGGGTTCCTCTGCACTGTCAGGTCAAGCACCCGATTGATCTGACCCCCGGTGCGCCGCTACCTAATGGACCGATATATCGGCGCTCTGTTCTAGAGAATGATGAAATCAAGAGGCAGATTCAGGAGCTGTTGCAGAAAGGTCACATCAGACCAAGTTCATCGCCCTGTGGGAGCCCGATCGTGTTGGTACAGAAGAAGGATGGGACGTGGAGACTTTGTATTGACTATCGGGCGCTGAACAAGATCACTGTCCGGAATAGGTACCCAATCCCACGGATTGATGACCTTCTGGACCAACTCCAAGGTGCAAAATATTTCATTAAGATCGACCTGAAGTCTGGGTATCACCAGGTACCAATTGAACCCTCTGATGTGTGGAAGGCTGCCTTCAAAGCCAAGGAAGGCCTTTTTGAATGGCTGGTCATGCCTTTCGGGTTGACGAATGCTCCCGCAACCTTCATGAGGATGATGGACGACATCTTGCGGCCATTCACCAACTCATTCGTAGTGGTGTACTTGGATGACATTCTGATCTTCAGCAGGACTTGGGAAGAGCACCTTCATCACATCCGACAAGTCCTCCAAACACTGCGGCAACACAAGTTGTGTGCCAATTTGGAGAAGTGCACGTTTGGCATGACCCGGGTTCAATATCTGGGATACATTATTGATGAAAGGGGGGTGCATGTGGATCCAGCCAAGATCCAAGTCATTCGGGATTGGCCAGCCCCAACCACTATAACAGAGCTTCGCAGCTTTCTGGGTCTTGCTAATTTCTGTCGGAGGTTCGTGTTGGGATTCTCTCATATCACTTGGCCCTTGAGTCAAGTCACCAAGGGAGGAGCGAGAGCAAATTTTTTTTGGTCGGAACCTCAACAAAAGGCATTCAAAGAATTGAAAAATCGCCTCTATTCTGCCCCAGTGCTCACTTTACCAGACTTGCAACAGCCATTTGAGTTCTAGACAGATGCCTCTGACTATGCTATTGGGGCAGTTCTTACTCAACAGGGACATCCAGTGGCATTTCACAGTGAGACATTGTCTGACATAGTTCGCAAGTACCCCACATATGACAAAGAAATGTACTCCATTGTGAAAGCTTGTCGACAATGGAAGCATTACATTTTGGGGAAGGAAACAATCATCCACACAGACCACAGGCCCCTGCAGTTCATACAGACACAAGGGAAGTTGCAAAATGATCACCATCAGAAGTGGTCTACATATCTGCAACAGTTTCATTTGAACATCAAGTATAGGAAGGGTAGCACAAGTCATGTTGCAAACGTCCTCAGCCGACCACCGATCGTGGCGCTCACCACGGTGCTCAACTGTTGTGGGCACGAGACTTCTGATTGGCCGTTTCTCTATGAGAGTGACCCAGAATTCGGCCAAACTTACAAGGCACTCTTGGGGGGTACGCAAGTTCCAAATTTTCACCTCCAAGATGCACTTTTATGTCACATGGGACACCTTTGTGTTCCTTGAAGCGAGCGTGCCAAGATGATATGGGAAGCACACTACAGTCGAGTCGCTGGGCATTTCGGGGTCGAGAAAACAGTAGCAATCCTGCAGAAGTATTTCTATTGGCCGAACCTTCGAAAGGATGTCGAGAAGCACATCAGATCCTGCACTGCTTGTGCCATTGCCAAACCGACCATCAAGAAGCAAGGCCTATATGCTCCTCTACCTACCCCTAGTCGACCTTGGGAATCCATCTCCATGGATTACATGTCGGGCCTGCCTTCTACTAAGCAGGGAAATGACTGTGTTTTTGTGGTCATCGACAGATTCTCGAAGATGGCCATTATGGCGGCCTGCAAGAAGAATATCACAGCAGAAGCCACTGCCAAACTCTTCTTTGAACGAGTGTGGGTGCACTTTGGGATCCCACAGTCTATCATATCAGATCGGGATAGCAGGTTCCTCAGCACATTTTGGTCCAACCTCTGGTCGATGTTGGATACCAAGCTCACCAAGTACGGCTTTCCATCCCAAGCAGATGGCTGACGAGAGGTCGTCAAACGAGAATGATTGTACACGTGCAGTGCGTGTACAATTCAAAAACAAGACTTCTCATGGGATGAGCCTCCCCAATGTACAACATAGTTATAATCGGGCTCTCCACAGTTCAATCGACCATAGCCCCTTTCAGGTGGGCTTGGGATTCCAGCCACTATGTCCCATTGATGTAGCCATGCCATTTGCAGCTGCTCAGGCCAATTCAGCTCATGTCCAGTCTGAAGTTGACAAAGCCGGTAGCTTCATCGAGCGCATTCAACACATCCGCCAACAGGTTCATGATATATTGGACAGAGCCAATGCCAAGTACAAGCAATGCCATGATCAACATCGGGTGCCACACAACTTCCAGGTGGGTGACAAAGTATGGCTACATTT
Organism: Pinus albicaulis; assembly: GCA_034641835.2. NCBI lineage: Eukaryota > Viridiplantae > Streptophyta > Pinopsida > Pinales > Pinaceae > Pinus > Pinus albicaulis. The sequence goes on from CM076579.1 coordinate 786,096,529, forward strand.
GCAGAAGGAGCGCCTCACTGGACCCCACCGCAAGCTTCGCCCACTCCGATACGGGCCGTACACCATCACCAAGGCTGTAGGGAACAATGCATTCGAGCTCGGTATTCCACCATTCCTTGGTCTGCACCCAGTCTTCAATGTGGATCGCCTTCGTCCTTACTTCCCACCTCTACTGGACACCTCGGACATTGCAGAACAACTCACACCAACTGAGTTAAATCCAGACTGCATGGAACAGGCCACCACAGATTGCATCATGGACATGCAAATCAAGAACACTCGCCAGCAGATGATCCAACTATATCGGGTTGTCAAAGCTGGCCAACTCCTGCACCAAGGAAAGTGGTTCACCAGGGACCAAGTTCAGCAGAAATTTCCTCATCTCATGGAGGAACTTAACGCAATCGGGACCATTGCTTCCTAAGGGGGGAGGAATGATCCAGGTGGATATTGGTGGTCACCCACCTATTCCACTTGGGGCTCCACCATTGTCTATTTCAGTTTTTCAGTTTTGGCACAGTTTACTATTTTTAGCAGTTTTTCGGGTCCTAAACTTTCGGAGCCGTTTTGAGGCCCTAAACGACGTTTTTTGGGAAAACGTAGAGCAAAATGGGTCCATGGATTGATGTTGCTCATTCAAATTTTTATTCCTCGGATAGATCTTTCTAACAAGGTATGGTACACGTCAAACAGAGATCGTATGCCAAAGTTACGCCCCTGGGAAGTTGAAACACCAATTTACCCAAACGGGGCCCATAGTTTTGGCGCTTCATCTCCTAGGGTTAGGGTTTTGGCTTTTTAGGATTTCCCATTGTTTCTAAATGATAAATAGGCCCTCGAGCCTCATTGTAACACAGTTCAGAGGCCTGTAGCCGCCACATCTCTTCTTAGAGATAGCTACCAGTGCCCTAGCTAGTTTTATTTCCATTCTGTCTGTAAGCAAATTTCAGTTCTTTGATATTAATGAAATGAAGTGTTATTTCTACTGCATCTCTGTATTTATGTTTATATGTTTATTCTGTTGCGTTCCTGCATAAATCCGGATCAGGACTCCAAACTCATGCAAAAAGTGGAGGGTCAGTGAAAGGAGAGTGAGGAACAAGGAAGAAACCACATGCACACTTTCCAACTGAAGCTTAGGGAGCTCAAACACATGATTAAGAAATGGAACCAAGAAGATTTTGGTCACATCATGAGAGACCAACACCAGTTGGCCAACAAAATGTAAAAATTCAAAAAAATATCAGCAGCCAGGGCAGAGATGAAAGCCTTGTAGAAGAGGAAGCGAGGCTAATCAACCAGCTGGAAGAGTGGCAGAAACAAGAAGATATCCTTTGGAAGCAGAAGTCCAGAGTCAATTGGCTACGAGAAGGAGAAATAAATACCCACTTCTTTCTCAAAGTGATGATCCAACATCGCCAACACAACAAGATTTTCTCTTTTAAGGATGAAGCTAGAAATAGAATGGTGCATCATGAGGAAATGGAGGGCTTGGTCATGAATCATTTTCATTACCTCCTTTAGAAAGAAGATCAATATATGTCTGAGGTTATTCAAAGAATCACCCAGAACATCCCCCACCTTATCTCCAGGGATCAAAACCTAGCCCTTATGCGGGCAATCACTCTGGAGGAAGTGTTAAAGGAATCGAAAAAATTAAATCCCCTGGTCCCGACGGTTTCACGATGGAGTTTTTCCAAGTGACCTAAAACTTCATTAGGCAAGATGTGCTAGAGGTGGTGGAGGAATTACACCGTAACTAAAAGGTATGTCTGAGCCTAATTACTACCTTTTTTTCTTTAATCCCTAAAACATCCAAATCACAGGATCCCCAAGGGTTTAGACTGATTTCACTTTGTAATTTCATTTGAAAGGTCATTTCCATTGTCATTGTCAAGCGCCTCAAACCTTTGCTTTCCAATCTCATATCCCCTGAGTAAACCAGTTTTGTGGAAGGCTGCCAGATCGTTGATGTCTTTTTCACTTCCCAAGAAGTTTTCCTCTCCTTAAAACATCTCAAATCCCCTGGTATGATGATTAATTTGGACCTATCCAAAGCCTATGACCGTATTAAATATACATTCCTCACGAGCATTCTTAAATCTTACAATTTCGACCAAAGACGGATCAAATGGGTCCTTGCCATGGTGTCCTCTCTTGTTTATTCCATCTGCTAGTGGTGGAATCAACACTTGGATTTTGGCAAGTGCCTGAACAGACACATCTTAAGCTCAAGGGCTATTATATTATTTGGATTGGATTATTTGAAAGTGGTTGAAACTTACATTCGCTGAAAGGGTTTCAAACAAATAACTCTTTTTCACAGATATGAAGGTATTAGGGCTTGATGTGGTAGCAAGGATAAGTTTGTAATATATCAGCTAGGAGAATATGAAAAAATGACAGTGGGTCTACAAGATATAAGTCCACTATTTGAATGAAGAAATAACACAAGATCCAGATTGGTAATGCATCAACAAAATAAAGCTTTTACAAGGCTTACAAAAATTTCGTTGTACATCTAAAGGTTTCCATTACAAGGAACTCTCATGGATAAGTTACCATACATATCTTATTAAGAAATATTGTCAGAAAATACTGATAAAATTAAATAATCATGCATAGATATATCATGAGACTAACAAAAACATGAAACAATATTAATATCACAGTCTGGAACTGAAGAATTCAGATATGGAAATACATAAGATGAGTAGACAATACACACACCAAACATTCGTAAGTCCTCAAGAGTGCTTATGATACATTATGCATTCAAAATATAACACAGTATGCTCTGAAAGTTACAACCAACCAACCCTTTTCTCCTTGCATTACATAATATTTATACAAAAAGGAGTTCTACATAAAGCCTCCAATAAAAGTGCAAAATTTGTTTTTTGAGACTTTATTACAAATCTCTACATATAGTAGAGCTTATCCAAAACATTAAAAAGGAAATAGAAATAGAAATAAAGACAAAAAATGGCATCATGGAGCTCGATCTGGCTAAGTAGAGGTGGCTGAGTGCTCCTCGTAGCTTGTCAAAAACAACCTCCATAAAAAGTGGAATCCACCAACTGAAAGGAACACCTGTATATTTATCTGCAAAAAAATAGGAGTGGATAACCAATTGGAAGATATCTTGATTAGATGAAACTTGGAAAAATATTATAACCACTGAGGTTACATTCACTTCATCATCTTTAGTGTCATTCTTGTGAGAACATAACCAAAAAGCAGCTTTTATTCTCCATATACAATTCGAAAATAATAGCTACCTTTTCTGAAAAGGGTAGCTATATCCGAAAATACTCAGTATAAACCAAAAATGAAATGTTCCTTCAAATTTTCAAAGTTTTTTATATTAATTCATCAGAGGTCTAATATAGAAGCAAAGATCTTGATAGCTTCAGCTTTAGTTACCCTCTTGTTTGACCTCTTCTTCTGTGCTTGATTTTTTTGCCAAGTCTTTTTCTTCCTGGTTTCATTCTCTGGGCTATCATCAATGTTTATGATTTCATCCATGAGAGCAAGGTTGGCAATGAGCTTGCTTGTTAATTTGAGCTTGTTCTTGGGCCTGGTGCAAAGCCTTTGAATGTATGGGTTTAGAATATATATATGCCTCTTTCTACCATGTATGAATTTGCTTGACTGTCCTTCTTCAAACTCTGACTTAGTGAACTTTGTCTCACTGCTATCCTCCTCAAAAGATGAATATGAATGTATTATATTTTTCTTCCTCTTCTTGGTTGAAGAACTAGTAGATGAGAAAAGATGAGCTATGGTAGGTTCTTCCATTGTGATAGTCTTTGAAACTTTTCTTTTCCCCTTCTTGAGTGAGGAAAATACTTGTGAAAGAGTAGGCTCTTTGAATGAAATGGCACTGTTTTTTTGAGTCTCCTGTCTAGCCTCTAGAACAGGGCTTGATGTCATGGCTTCAGGGCTAACTTCCACCGAAGGCAGAACATGGCTTGATGTCAAGGCTTCAGGGCTGACTTCCACTGAAGGTCCCTCTGTCATAATGAGTCTTCTCTTGCATTTACCCTTTGAAGAGGAAGCTGCCTCCTCTTTGCTTTTAGACACAACATTTTTGTCAAGTAGGGTATATCTTTGTTTGATTTTGTTTCTACACTCCTGTATAAAAGACGTCAAGGTCTGTCGCTCCTGGGATGAACTGCTAGTGTAGACCTCATTTTCTAGTTGTATTGTTTGCGTAGATGTAGTGGTTCTAGCCTTTCTAGCTAAACTCCTAGTCTCCCTACTGGATGACATTGAAGATGGGCCAGCTTGTGAAGGAGTTGATGTAGGGGTAGGGTTTGACTGTTGTTCTTGAGTTTTTAACTTTCTGGGCCTTCCTACTCTTCTTCTTATATAAACACTTCTAAATCCATCATCTGCTAAAAATTTCTCCCATGTAGTTCTCTTCTTTCTCAGGTGATAAACTACTAGTATCTTAATCAAACCTCTGTGATAGAGATTATGAAGAAAATAGTCTGGTGTTTTTTGTATTTTTTGAGACATTGATAACAGATATTTGTGAAGGAAAAAGGGTAGATTCATAGGTTTGGTGCCAGAGATATGGGCTAGAAACCTCATCTGGTATTTGTGGACAATTGAAACCTACCCTTACAGGTTATATAATGTTGTACAATAGCAATGACATGCTACCACTCAGGTTTAAAATATGAAATATGAATGGTAGGAGTCCAACCGATATGTTCATGCTCAAGCTTTAAATAAACATTCAAATCAACTTTAAGGAGAGATTTTCTATTCTTATGCCAGGAATCACCTGTTGCTGAAATCTTAGTTTCCCTTGCAATGATGATTTCAGTAATATTGAAGGTCTGAGACCCAATATTGACATTTTCTCCATCAAAAGTCTCAGAAAACGATTGAGCCATAGCCACATTCTCACTTGAAAATTTCCTTAAAAACTAGTACCAACATGCTGCTTTGAACTCAGAATTAGCATGATGATCAAAAAAATGAGTTTTAACTGGCTCTGAATGGTTCACGTTACCTCCTTTTCCCATCCTGCTTGCTGTTAACCTAACCACCAATGCACAACTGTAAAACGAGGAATAACTACCCTCCACAAAACCCTACTTGCTGACACTTGTTAACAAATTGTTTTAAATTGGAGAATAAAAATGTTTAACTGCAGTTGTCACAAGAGGGAATGGAGGCAGAGTTATGCATGCCCTAAAACTCGGTGAGAGGGAATGACATGAACACATAAATTATTAAAAATTTTTGCCACTCATTTCACCAAACTCCATCACATTTCTTAATAATTGCTACTCGTACTACACTTTAACACATATACCCTTTAATGAGTAGCAACATATTTGCGTAACCTTAGCAAAAAAATAACCACCCTTTTAATGCATCCTCAAATGAAAAATAACCATCCTTTAGGTGAGCAACATCCCTTGCTTTAACATGTCTTCAATATTCGAATAGCAGTGATGGTTTCATTTGAATAATGTTTCCTATGTTTCCTTGTACTAATTTTGCAAGTAATTGCTTACTTTTTGAAAAAGACAACTATTCCTGTAAAAACCATAACTTTTGAAGAAGATAGCCGCCTCTCAAGGAAAGAGCAGCTAATCCTATGTTATTCTTAACCGAATTCAAGACTCTAACATTCTTTCTTTAACCTCGGATAGGAAATCATAGTGAAAGAATAAGACCTTTTTTCAAGTTGAACTCACGACCTTAACCATTGAACGCAGTTAAAAGACCTATTTAAAAGAGACTTTACCCTAACGAATTTGTAATATAAACAAACTATTGGACTCATAAATATTTTTGGATTTTGTGAAAAATTGATAAAGACTCATATAATTTAACCCTCCAGGTCTCTCCACTACAGGTTAGGAGACAAGAGAGGATCAAAGACGCGACTTACAATGACAACCAAACTTTGATTTTTTTTTGAAAAATTGCAGTCCTAGCAGTGGCTCCTATTGGGGATGAAGTCCTCTCCGTGAGGCTTCAAGGACTGTAGATTCAGTGCCTTATATTTTTAGGACTTTTAAGTTTTTAGAAGCTAATGACAGAAACTGATTTTTATTGACTGAAATGAAACTAACTCTATTTACAAACATAACCACCATTAGGCATGGAGTCTTATTGAAAACAACACTCCAGATATTTACAATGGAGAGACTGACTGACTCAGCAGACAAAGAACTTTTGGAGATAATTACCATTGACTGGACCTCCAGTTAACTGATCATCATCTAAATGTTTTAGAAGAAATGTATTATTTTCCAGAACTTGAGCAACTTTAAATGGCCCAAACCACAAATTATCAAACTTACCATGTGTGGAGTTCACCTCTAATTACCTTCACATTAATTATCAACCCAGGGACGACTTTTTATCTCAAGAGTGTACTCAGTCTGAGGCGGCTATTTACTCAAGAGTAATGTTTTGCAGTATAGTGCTTAAAAACCAAAAGTAAATGAAAGCTGGAAATAAAATCTACTTACAACAAAGCACTTTAAGACTTAAATCATGCATTCGGAAAAATAAGCAATGTATCAGTCAAGGGTTCGGCAGCGATAACCCATCCCTTCGGAAACTGATGGAAAGGAAATTAGAGCATAGACCACGGGTCTGGGAGTTAGACAGTGAATGCCAAAGCTCACTACAGCCTTAGATCGTCTCTCACACCAAAACAACAAATGTGAGTAAAATGGAACGACAGATAGCAAAATGGAACAACAAAGTAAATGGGCAGCAAACTGTAATTAAAGGAATCTGAACAACAAACTATAATTAATGGAAATCAATAGCAAAGCCAAATTAATAGCAATCTTTACTCTAAGAATAAATCGGACAGCACACGGAAATAGAACAGCATTGATTAATGATGGAATATGAAACAACGTTGGAAAGTCAAATATAAATACACAATGACTTAACACACGACACACCTTAATAGTAATCTGATCTTGGTAATCCACTTGTCAGTCTTAGTTATAAATAATACGACTGTCTTTTAGAATGGAGCAGCGACGTTCATAAATTCAACGATCGCAATATAATTTCTAGATGAATTCAATATTACCAATGATGAGATGTTACAACTACGGACATTCCGCAATTAAATTAAGGTATCTGTAAAAAACCATTTATATAAACGCCAAAGAAATGGCGATTGTGTTGCAAAATGCAGAATATGATATTTGCATCTCAAGAAAATGAGATTCGATAGCCAGGAAGTGTGATGTAAAATAATAGAACATACGAGATTACCAAATAAAATGATAAGCAAACCGCGATAAAAGAGATAATATCTGATAATAGTGCCTTATAAGTAAGACATAGCCTGAGGAACACCGCCTTAAGTTAATCCAGACGCAGAGATGAGAGAACCACGAAGCTTATATTAATGCATCAGACAGAAGTACAATGAACCAGTTCTCACGAGACTCAATAATCAAAACTGATGTTTAACAGAAAATTACATAAAAACGTATCTCCAAATCATCCCCCTACACAATACGTGCTTCTCCTTTTATAATCAGAAGGAGGAGAAATTGAATAGTAAATACAATCTTCCCATAACAATATTGGATTTCTTTCAACCAATTGATCAACAAGAAAATAGATTTACATCCATCTTTCAACAACAGCAAGTCGAATTTGGCTTTTTAGCTGAGATTTGGAGGACGGCCGCAACAACAGAACTGAGAAAATCGTGCTTAAAGAACTCTGTGAATCTCTCAACACAGGCCGAATTTGGGCAAACCGTTCTTTGATAAAGTTAATTGGGTCCGTTCTGGACAAAACCCATGTTCCGGATTTTCTAGATTCGTCTCCATTTGCTCAGAATCTCAACCGCAAAACTGTCACTCCTTATTCCAGCGCATTTCTGAGTTGGCACTTTTAATGATCAAATCTTCAATCTGGAAATTACCTTGGAGGCTCAAAATGGTGAATAATGTTATAACCAACTTATTAAAACTATCATTGATAAAATAATTCATAATCATCAATTTATTAGAAATAAAGGAGAATAAATAATATTCATTCATAAGAGCATAAATCATTATAAAATGGATTTAAATAATAAATTATAATAAATGGCGTGATGAAGAATGGTAGAAATGGGTGGAATAAGCGTTCACAAGTGATAATAATAATGCCATATTAACGGCCCAACATACCCCCACACTCAATATGTTGCATGTCCTCATGCAACGAAAACTGAATATATTGCATGTCCTCATGCAACCCAAAGACAAAAACCCATGTGTTAACCAAGCAATAAAAAATATGTTCATCTCAGCTCATGAAATGGATAAAACACATGAATTCTTCCTTAATTAATGAATATTCAATTTTAGCAATCTTGATGAAGGCATAACAATTTTTATATTGACATTCAACTATATGTATATATGAAGTTGCAACAAAATATGATATAAGTAACAGCAAACTTCATTAACCATTTTCTCAAAAACTACAAACCAGATTTTGTTGAAATGTTGCAAGTAAGTTTATAATATATGAATGTCTCTATGATCCAAAAATCAGACTGTTTTGATGCATGGATCATGAGATATAAACAAAATGACTGTAGCTGAGAGTGCATGATTTCCGAAATTTTATGAACCAATATTTCTTGAAATTGTCTGGGTTTGTATTAATGATACGTCTGTGTTTTCCAAAAATCACAAGAATTGAGTTCATAATTTTAAAAATATTATGGAAATCAATTTCTACACTGAAATTGTATGCCTTAAATGAGAAAGAAAATAGAAAACATCCATCATGCGTAGCAATTCCTCCCCCTCTCTGAAAAATTAGCATGCCCTCATGCGATGCTAGAAAACAAATAGGGGTGGTTGCTACCAGTTGTTGAATTCTATGCTTGGTGTAAAACAACATGGAATAAGGGAGGTGGTGAGAGTGAATAAGAATAGCAATGGATGATAAAGAATATGGATGACATGGTCATAAGAAAGAAATGAATGAAAGGAACACTCCCCCATACTCGAAAATGATATGCCGCTGAAAAATAGGGAGTGGTATAGATGTGGAATGAAGGATGATAAATGATGCTCAAAATGGATTTTTATGAAATTCTCCTAAATTCGTAATAAATCAGAAAATTATGCGATTTTACCTCAAGTTTTACCTCCAAAAATGTGGAATGACATATATGGACTGGCAGTTGTTGAAGCTGATGTAAGCAGAGTTGGTGCTGAAAGTGATGCAAAAGGTGGAATCCAGGTAAGCACATCATGTCTGAAGAATTGTTCACGTACGCGAGCCTCTTCTGTTAAGTGCAATAGTGTGGTCATGCTATGAATAGAATTCTGCCCATACTTGTTGTTTTCCTGCAAACAAAACACTATTTGGCATACAATGTTCTTGAATCCATAGTGTAAGCAATAGATAAGATGCATGCAAAAATTTCAATCAGAAAAACTTATGTATACATGCAATACCAATATTTTGGCAAATCAACAAGTGATGGCAGAGTGCAGTAATCATATCACCTGCAATCCCATAATGCATACATTCCCCCCTCCAATTGAAAAAAGAATTCCATGACCATAAAGCATATGAGAGGTGTTGTGCTGATGGCAAGGCAAGGGAATGAACAATATAGCAGTGAATGAAGCAGAGTACACATATCAATGATAGGATAACGGGAGTTATGGTTATAATGAGAGCAGAGTGTGTAAATATAGTTATGAATAAGAGATAGGACGCTTTGAATTGATGATAGGTGATGAAAAAGAGAAAAAGAACAACAATATGCCAAAAAGATGCTTTACTGATAGTATGCTAGCTGAAAATGATGTGATTGATCATAAAACAATTTCTCATGCATAAAGGTTCAAAACAGGGAAAAAGTTAAGGAAATAACTTCTCTGATAAAAAGAAAAAAAAATAAGAAAATGGTATTATAATAATAATTGACGATAAGATATAACTTCAATACCATAAGCAGAGCCGCTGCTGCCAGCAGGCGTCCATAGCCTCGGCAGAGTTGCTTTTTAACCCATATGAGCGAGAATCCTCAATTTATAACTAGAGAGTTACATTGTTGTTCTACAGAAGAGATCAATGTGCTGGCGTGGTAACCAGATAACCACACTGCCATTCACTGGGATGTAGCAAAAGTGATCAGGCCGGCTCGTGATGAGACCTCCTGTTCCAAGAATAATTTGACTATCCAATGGATCATAACCCTGGTGTCGTGGCCATAATGGGAATGTCACTTTCTTACAACCTTATGAACATGGTAGGCTGGCTCGTAATGAGACCCCCTATCCTCCATCTGTGAACAAAATTTTGTTATTATTACACATTTTTATGATAAAAAGAGGGAGGCTCAGTACTCAAGAGCAGGGATGGTGGAAGAAGTTGAACATGTCAATAGAAAAATATACCCATAAGCTCATTTATTACAGACAGAGAAGATTATAATCCAGAAGGGTGGAACCAGCATGGTATTAAGATGATCAATCAATATCATGTTCAACAGAAAACAATGCAGTAAAGTAGTAGATAAATAGTTGTGTCCCTTTTGAAAATAATTTATCATCAAGGAGCTGTCCTGTTAAAGATCATAACGTGAATGATATTAACTCGCTTCAATAGAATCCATAATTCTTGTCCTCGTAAAAATAGTGTACTTCATGCCATGAAAGGGAATCAGTAAAATGTGGTTGAGATGAACTAGGAATAATCCCACAAGAGGAAGGAAGGGTTGCTCCCGAAAATAATCCCAAAGTGTTGATTCTTTTGAATGAACAGCAAAAACACTCAAAAAGTGGTGTTCCTCAAAAGAAATGCACACAAAAAAAACAAAAATACACACAAAAAAAAAGTGTGAAAATGCAAATGTCGATCATAAATTGCAAACATGCAAAAAAAACAAATTCGCTGTTCACAGCATTGATGCTGAGGATGAGTTACACTTTGAATGAAGCAACACCTGAAACACAAAATGTAAGAGAAATTAGAAAAGAAACAATATTTTATTTAAAAACAATATGTAAATAACTAAATTAAGTTACAACAGCTATGATGTTATGTCAAAAAAAATGATCTCTTTGAAAAATGTTTTGGCAGCAGGGATAAGACATGAATCTTCAAATTGAAATCAATTCTTCATTTGTTCTATTATGAATCCGTTGGGTAATGAGTTGGATGAAATTCATTTGTTTTACTAAAATTTGTTTCAAGAATTACTCGTCCATAAATTGACCTTCTTTTTCTCCTAGGACCTGCAAAAAACGAGTGTCTACCTGCAATAAAACATTAAATCATGGAGAAAGAGAGGTGATCGGGCTCCCCTAATCCAAGAATTATGCAAAAAACAACAAGTAGTTACTCTGTAGAAAAAATCCATTGAGAAAATAACAAAGTAAAATTTATCTGTCACCTGCGGGAGAGCAGTGGCCAATCATGCTAACCTGCAGTGTTTTAATCACAACTTCTTTGTTTTTCATCGAAATTGAGTGATTCCAAAGCCAAATGAGAGCTAATTCAAAGGTTTATCTCCAGTAGCAACAGGTTTTAGAAATTCAATGATATGATATGTCAATTTTAGTTAGAACAGCCTGCATAACATAGTCATTTTCAATTACCCAATCTGGACCAACGATTGATATTTCAAGCATAGATTCTTTGTTTGATGTCGGATTAAAATGATTCAAATTGGAAATGAAAGTAGATTCATTTATTTATCTCTAATAGAAACAGGTTTTGAAGAAAAGAAGAATTGATAGGTCAAACACTGTAAGGAACATCCGGAAAAACAGAGTTTTAAGGGTGCTGATTTACGATAGATAGTCAGTATTTTGATCATAACTTCCCCATACGATATCGAAAATGAGTGATTCCAATTGCATTGGAAACTAGATTCATAGGGGAATCTACCAGAGAAACAGGTTTTAAAAATATGGTCATTTAGGCCTCCAAAAACTGACTGTCCCAACTCTGTTCCTGAGCTGCCCACTAGACATCCGGTCAATGTTTTGGTTCTAACTTTTTCGTTTCAAATCCAAATTGAGTGATTCAAATTGGGTTAGAAATTAGATATCAAGGGCTACCTAGGGTAGAAACAGGTTTTAAAAATATTCCCTTTTGGTCCCTCAAAACATGACTGTCCCGACTGTTTTTGCAGAAATTCCATCAAGCCCAGAAGCCAAAAAAATATGATATTGAAGCATTTTTTCAAATTGGTGATAAAAGTGAATATGAGTGTTTGTAGAACTATTATTTCCATTATAAGTCATCTACAAACACAAATTAATTAAAAAATTATCACCAATGTTGATTTGCATAGCGTGCTGCAACAAAAAAAACAACTAGTTTTACATTAAAAAAACAAAATGCATTTATTTATTCCCTTATTTATTTTATTTTCTACACTAACCTATTTTAATTTGAAAAATGAATATGACTACGTATATGAGTACTTCCAGTGAAGCCATTTTCGAAATAAGGCTTCACGTATACACATACCCAAATTTGAAAAATGCATATTAATGAAAATCAGGGTATGAGAAGCCAACTTCCCTTGAAAAAATGGTATCAAAAATTGTTGAAGCATAGAGTGATGTTGCAAACAAGTGATGGAGTGAAACCAATCTTCAATATATCCTTTATTTTCTTGATTTTCCATCATATCATGAGGTTCTTGAGCTTTTAAAATGGTTTGTTGATACAAACTAGAAGTAAGCTCATTTTCCTCCATAACTTCTACAATTTTTGAATTTAAAACATTCTGAATCTCATTGTAAGTTTCCTCTAATGGCGCATGTGAGATAGAATGGGTGGGAAGGGTGGGTAAATTTGGCAGTTCAACACTGTAAGTATGTTGTACTGGTTTATTGCGGTGAGGGTGTGGAATTAGTTGAGCAGGAAATTCAAAAAGATGTTGGGCAGTTTCTTACCATAACAGAAGATTTCCTTCATGTGTTCCTTCAAAGCTCCTTCTTCCAATGTTCTTGTCAATTAGTTAGTGAAATGGGTGGTGCTTACATCACCACTTCAATGAAATCATGTGATCCATTTTTAAAAAAATTTCTATCTTTTTCCTAATCATTCACAAAAATTCAAACATCACAAAACAGCGACAAAGTACGACAGAAAGGAGCGGACGGTGGAGGCGAGGGCTTCATTTTATACTCACTTGCGTAGGTTCTTACCTTCCATTTTTAAGATCAGAGATAAAAAGGGTCTCTTTCACCTCTAATTACCTTCACATTAATTATCAACCCAGGGAAGACTTTTTATCTCAAGAGTGTACTCAGTCTGAGGCAGCTATTTACTCAAGAGTAATGTTTTGCAGTATAGTGCTTAAAATCCAAAAGTAAATGAAAGCTGGAAATAAAATCTACTTACAACAAAGCACTTTAAGACTTAAATCATGCATTCGGAAAAATAAGCAATGTATCAGTCAGGGGTTTGGCAGCGATAACCCATCCCTTTGGAAACTGATGGAAAGGAAATTAGAGCATAGACCACGGGTCTGGGAGCTAGACAGTGAATGCCAAAGCTCACTACAGCCTTAGATCGTCTCTCACACCAAAACAACAAATGCGAGTAAAATGGAACGACAGATAAGAAATGGAACAACAAAGTAAATGGGCAGCAAACTGTAATTAAAGGAATCTGAACAACAAACTCTAATTAATGGAAATCAATAGTAAAGCCAAATTAATAGCAATCTTTACTCTAAGAATAAATCGGACAGCACACGGAAATAGAACAGCATTGATTAATGATGGAATATGAAACAACGTTGGAAAGTCAAATATAAATACACAATGACTTAACACACGGCACACCTTAATAGTAATCTGATGTTGGTAATCCACTTGTCAGTCTTAGTTATAAATAATACGACTGTCTTTTAGAATGGAGCAGCAACATTCTTAAATTCAACAATCGCAAGGAAATATAATTTCTAAGATGAATTCAATAATACCAATGGTCAGATGTTACAACACAGACATTCCACAATTAAATAGCAACGGTATCCTGTAAAAACCATTTATATCAGCACTTAAAGAAATAGCAGTGCGTTGCAAAATCGATATGATATTTCCGTCTCAGAAAATGAGATTACATGACAGAGCTGTGATGTAAAATAATAGAACATACCAGATTACCAAATAAAACTGATAAGCAAACCACGTAGAAATCAAAGAGATAATATACAGCGGCAAGTGTCCTCCGGGGCCGGGCCCTTAGCCTCCAAGGGAACACCGCCTTAAGTTAATCCAGACGCAGAGATGAGAGAACCACCAAGCTTATATTAATGCATCGGACAGAAGTATAATGAACCAGTTCTCACGAGACTCAATAATCAGAACTGATGTTTAACAGAAAATTACATAAAACGTATCTCCAAATCATCCCCAAAATCCATCCCATCTCTGATCTCTGTTTTCATTTAAATAGAGAGAGATCAGAGAGAAGTCACAATAAATATAAGTACATCATAATTTCTATTATAAAATTAGATTGTTTCCAACCAATTGATCAACAAGAAGAAGGCGAATTTGGCTTTGCAGCTGAGATTTGGAGGACGGCCGCAACAACAGAACTGAGAAAATCGTGCTTAAAGAACTCTGCGAATCTCTCAACACATGCCGAATTTGGGCAAACCGTTCTTTGCTAAAGTTAATTGGGTCCGTTCTGGACAAAACCCATGTTCCGGATTTTCCAGATTCGTCTTCATTTGCTCAGAATCGCAACCGCAAAACTGTCACTCCTTATTCCAGCGCGTTTCTGAGTTGGCACTTTTAATGATCAAATCTTCAATCTGAAATTACCTTGGAGGCTAAAATGGTGAATAATGTTATAACCAACTTATTAAAACTATCATTGATAAAATAATTCATAATCATCAATTTATTAGAAATAAAGGAGAATAAATAAATATTCATTCATAAGAGCATAAATCATTATAAAATGGATTTAAATAATAAATTATAATAAATGACGTGATGAAGAATGGTAGAATAAGGAATAAGCGCTCACAAGTGATAATAATAATGGCATATTAAAGGCCCAACATGTGGAGCTATAAAAAGGGTCTCTTTCACCTCTAATTACCTCACATTAATATGTCAATCCGGGAGCGTTTTGTCATTACAAAGAGTGACTCAATCCGAGTCTATCATTTGTCAGAGTAATGCTAGTAGTACAGTGCATAAGAAATACAAGAGTAAACGGATGCTTGCTTGTAACTAAAGTACTTCAAAGAATAAATCACACACTCAGAAAACTCAACAGCTTATCAGTCAAGGGTTCGGCAGTGATAACCCATCCCTTTGGAAACTAATGGAAATGAAACTAGAGCATGGATCACGAGCCTAGGAGCTAGACAGTGACTGCCACTGCTCACTACAGCCTTAGATCATCTCTCACACCAAACCAACAACTGCAAGTAAATGGAACAGCAAAGCGAATAAAGGATTGAACAGCAATTCTGGAATAGAACAGCAAGTCTAAAATGGAACAGCAATTGAATAACTAAGTCCCGCGGGTTATAACCAAACTCAATCTATTAACTCAAATATACTCTTTGTAATCAAATAACATTCTTTCACTCCAAAGGCAATTCACACAAATCACACTAAAGGAACAGCAATAACGATTAATGAATTATGGAACAGTACTGATAAATTAGAAACGCACACAACACGAACATTTAATATAACAACTCTGTAACATAACAGTAAGAACATGCAATGAACTCTTGAAAGGATTAATAACTTGGTGCGGAGTCAACACACAATTCTATCTGCAAAAACTTCAATGATTCAATCTTTAACAGAGCATGTAATATGAACTTATAAAACATACCGAATTACCAAATAACAATGATAAACAAACCACACAGAAATAAAGCCGTAATGGTACAGAAGCAAGTGTCCTTCGGGGCTGGGCCCTTAGCCTCCAAGGATACACCGCTTGAAGTTAATTCAGTCGCAGAGATGAAATAATCACCAAACTTCCATTAATGCATCGGTCAAAAATACATTGAACCAGTTCTCAACGAAACTTAATAATCAAAGCTGATGTTTTACAGAAATTACATAAAACGTATCCTTCATCTCTATATCTATCCTCCCTCAAGCTAACAGTGTTGTCTCTTTATATAAAGACGACGGCGGAGATGTCCAAGTGACAAGGTAAATAAAGCAGCGATCCCTCAGGATCGAAGATCCTGAGGGATTCGCCAAACTGTTTAACTCTTCATCCTGTCTTTTCTTTTGCGCTGAGCTGGTGTCTTCTCCTTATTTTCCGAGCCGATTTGCTTTGATCTGTTTATCCTTGTTTGCGTTCGGTTCTCATCCAGAGGGACAGCAGTTATCTCGACTTTGTCCTTTCCTTTGGAACGACAATCCCTCATTTTCTCCTTTTCCTGTATAGAAAATAACCATTATCAGTGGCTAAGTCTTGCATATCAATTCTCACATGTTTTGTTATAGTTCCTTATTACTTTCCAAATTCATGACACAAAAAGGTTCACAAATTCTATTAAAAAGCCACTGAAATAATGATCAAAAGCATACCTTTTTAGTACTCCACAGGTTCCAAAGATTCTGACATCTGCAAAAAATGAAAAGCGGATTACTATCCACATGAGAAACTCTAAAAGGCACACTGCTACACACACGCACTCAAAGCATATAATACAATGTTTAGTATGAAAAATCAGGGATAGTAACATTTAATATTCAACCCATTTTGAGGTTGCGACAATGGAATCCCATCAAAATATACCAAATTGTAGGCACTTAGCCAAAATCCACTTGACAATGTAGGGGTCATGCCATAATGGTTCAAATTTCCCTATTCCTATCTTATCAACTTCCTGATCGTAAAGCAAGACGAGGTATTCTTCCGAGAAGGTGCGAGGCTTCACATTGTTGTCATATTGTGCCTTAATTCGTCTCTTATGTGCTTCTTTGGCCAATGTGGCTTCACGATGCATTTCATCTAGATGGAAAAGATCTAAAAGACGTGCATATTCATCAAAAGTGTCAGGTAGCAGGTCAATCATGAGTTTCAACGACGGTATTTCACATTGTATCGATAAGATAGCTTCCAAACCATAAACCAGCTGAAAGGGAGTGAATCTAGTTGCATTTCTCACCGAGGTTCAATATGCCCACAAAGTCGAGTACAGGATCAAATTCTAGTTTCATTTATGAACCCCAATCATGAGTTGAATCATACGCTTAATAATCTTGTTGATAGCTTCAACTTTTCCATTATCTTGCAGATAATAGGGGGTAGAAATATCATTTGACAGTCCTAACTTAGCAGTCAACGCATCCATCATTTGATTGGGAATTTTTTTCCATGATTTATGACTATCGCTTGTGGTATAACAAACCATGAAACCACATGGTTAAAAAGGAATAATCCAATTGTGTGTGTTATTCATCAGTAATTTTTCTATTTCTAGATGACTAAATACTTGTCCTAGATTTCTAAAAACAAAATTCATGAATATTGTGAGTTTTAGAAATCTCACTACCTTCATTATCCTTAGGATAAATTTTGCACTATTTTACTATCCTATCATGTCATGGTCAGCCTATCACTCCCAAAGGACCCACCATGGGCTCATGCCACTCGTTTTCACTATGTTTTTCCACCTCTAACCTTGGCACTTTGTTTTTACTTGCCTAACCCCTCCACTTGCCACCTAGGATCACCAACCAACCTACTCATTCTTGTGTTTCCCGAATACATAAAGTATTGATGGTCTCAAAACTATCTCTGTAGAGTCTTTAGATAAATCAAGTACATTGGATTTTGGATCTTTAATACATCAAATTGTCAAAAAATCTATTTTTTATACTTGAATACCTCAAAGCCAAGCTTTCAGTCAAACACAAGCCCAAAGAGCCTCCCACTAGGTCATTTAGGGTTTCATGGGTTATGGGATTGTTTTGGTGTTCTAAATCACTTTTTTACATGTGCCAAGAAGTTGAATCAAGTATGAAAGAAAGTTAGTACATGGTTGTCCAAAATGGATCAGAAAATCCTTCAAGGAAGGCCTCCTTGGACAAGCACAAATTCTACAAAGAAAAACTTCTCATTTTGACATTTCTGTAGAAGTGTTAAGGTGGCTATCAGAAAAAAATAAGGTAAGGTAAGAGGCCAACTCCTCATTAAAGGACATCCACAGAAAAGCAAAGGAAGCAGGTCTATGTTCAAAGAGAATAAGGGTTTTTAGGACTGATTGGCTAAACAGTGTTGCCAAGTAATAAGCCAATTTAAAATACCTCAAGGACAGAGGCACATCCACACAACCAAGCATAAATTGAAGATTTTTAGAAAATATATATGAAAAAGGGAAAAAGGTGAGGTGAACTAGATAGAAATGAATGAACTTGAAAGGGCTATAGAGAACTTAGAAGACAACAGTAATTATTTTTCTCTAAAAACCCTAAAACCTAAATTTTTGGGAAGATAGGAAAAGTAGGTGAAATGAAGATGATGGGCCTCCATCATGACAGCAGAAAGTTTCCAAAAATATATTGAAGATGATTCCTAGGGTTGGCCAAGGAAATGGTGATTCATTACATCAAAGGGAGAACATGTAAGGAGTATCGGTGTGAGGGAGATCAAGCCTCCATCATGTAGTCAGTTTCCCTCAAAATGGTCAGAGGATAGAAGGCATAGGGATAAGCTTCAAAATGGAAGAACAAGTTTAGCATGAGTTTACTATTGAGTACCTAAGGTTGTCAAACTCCTAAGAATGACAAAGGAGACAAAAACAACTGTGTCATGGCACCTGCAAAAAATCAGAAGTGGCCAAGAAGAGACATAGAAAACATGATTTATAATATTTTTCAAAGAGGATGTGTCACTGTCAAAATCAGTAAGAAGGTACGGAAATGTGTTTTTAGATCACTTACATTCAGAAATGTCAAAAAAGGGATAAAACATGTTTTTTTTTTTTTTCCAGTTTCTCAGTGCAGAAAGAGGTTTAACAATGCCAAGACCCTCAAAGATTAAAAGATACCTTTTATTTCTCCAGCAAGCCATCACCAAAGGAGGAAAAATTACCTTGAAATTTTTTAAAATCAACTACAAAAAGGTAAAAAGTATATCAGTCAAATAATAAAGTGAAAAAAACTTAGCAAAGTGGGTTTTTAATTTCAATTTATTTCTCAAAGGTATAAAGACATCTCAGTTATCATTTTTTTGGTTCACTTATCATTTGCAAGGAGATAAAACCATTCAGGAGAAGTTTTCTAAGTTTTTGTTAAAATCTGGGTCAATTCACTGGTGCTGCGCGAATAATACGGTGCTACGCTCATAGACACTGGCACTACATCAATAGGGGTCATTACAATGTAGTTTTTACACTACGCTATGCATACACTAGGTGGCACTATGCGTATAGCCTGGCATCTATTCCCAGGAAGACCGACATGTTCAGGGGCACGACACTATGCCCACAAAGCGCCCAAATCACTCGGCGCTACGCTCAGAGATGCCCGACTCGCCCAACACTATGCACAGAGGGCGACCCGACAGTGCTTATGCCAAACTTCTCCAATTTTTCAAAGAAGGTGCCAAAGGCTTTAGAAAACCCTCAAATTTGCCTCCAAAATCCTGCAAGCAAGCTAAAGGGGTAGGTGGTATTTTCATCCTTGCCCTCCAAGTTATTTTTGTGTTTTAATGGTTAAAAGAGATGATTAAACTCTAGGATTTTCAAACCCTATGACTTCATGACAAGTGAACCTCTGTTTTTGACCTCCAAGCTATTATTTTCCATTTGAAAGGGGGTGAAACTAGGGAAAGCACAGATCAGTTCAAGATATACCCTTTTTTCAATCTCAAGGAAAAACAGTAATACACTTGCCTCCACATCACTCATTCGGAAAGGTTTCCCTCACCATCATCTCCTTTTTACTCCTCTTGCCCAAGTTTTCCCTTCAACAACCTAAATCACCATTTCATGAGCAGAAAACAGTAGCAGCAGTGAAAGAGGCCAAGGGCCTATGAGGCCAAACCATAAAGGAGGTAAATTGAACAGGTTTGAACCCCAGAGCACAGTAGATATCACCTCATCTCCCATGATCCTATCATGTTTCCAGAATGTGGGATATTTTCAATTTTCTGAGAAGGTCAAACAAGTACAACACCACCCAAAGCTTACAAGGTTGTTTGTCCTCAAACTCCACAAAAAACAAGTGAATCTTTCAGGGGTGGATTTTAAATTATCAGTAGATGCCATCTCTAATGCTACAGGCATACCTGCTATTGGTGAGAAATGGTTCAAGAAGGCAAGGTTGGATATGAACCATTATGAGCCATTTGTCAAAACTAGGTACAGAGTAGTTTGTAGGGCTATCTTCCCTTTCTCACACCTAAAACAGAGATTTTCACCCTTGATGAGGGTTATCATGAAGTACTTTACCTATAAAGGGAGGTACTCCAGAATTTATTCCTACCATGTTAGATTCCTCATGCATTTCACAACGGTCAAAATGCTCAACTTTTCCCTACTACCTCTATAGGATTATGGACAAAATTTCTTCTGTTGTCTAGAGAAGAAATCCTTCCCAACAAATGCAGATTTTGTTTCACCATTCCTTGATCAAGATGGTGGTTCTACATCAGTTGGAACAGAAGGGCATACCTTGGGAGGTATTCATAGCTCATGAAGTCTTCACAAGGCCACAACTTCCTCATCAACAGAACTTGCCTTCATCATCTACACAAGTGTGCTCACCTCAATAAAACCTCCCTTCCTCCCCTTATCTTGATGCATCAAATGAATAAGGAAGTGGAAATGATGAATTAAGTGAAAATGATGCAAATAATGATAATGAGTCAAATAAAAATGAAGAGGGTGAGAATGAAAATAAATCAGTCCAAAGTGAAGAAGAAGAAGATGATGAGGAAGAGGAAAATGATGAGGAAGAGGAAGAAAATGATGATGAGGCAGAGACAGAAATTGATGAAGAGGAAGAAGAAGGAAACAATGATGAAGAAAGGGGTAGTGAGCATGATAGTGAGAAAAACAGTGACAAAGAGGTAGAGGACATGAAAACAGATGAAGAGGATGACAACCCAGAAAATATGGAAGAAGATGATAATGAGGATGATGACAGTGAGGACAGTGCAGAAACTAAAGGCAGCATTGATACCAATGAAACAAACCATAGTGGCAAAGAGGCAGATAATAAAGAATATAGTGATGGACAAGACAAAAAAGAAGAAAATAGTCATGACAGTCATGACAAAAGTCAGCTCCTCATTGATAATAAGAATGAGGACAATGCAGAAGATAAATATGAAAGTAGTCCTAGTCATGATGACAGTGAAAAATGGGAAGGGGCTCATAGTCTAAATGATGATCACAACAAGGAAGAGGACAACAGCTCAAATGAAGAGCAAAATGATAATGTAGAAAAAAATGAAGAGGATGAGAGTGCTAATGATGTAGAAGAAAATGATGAGGCAGAAAATATGATGACTGATGATACCAATAATGAAGATGAATAAGTTGATGACAGCAGCAAGGATCACAGCCATGATAAAAACACCAAAAAGACCACAGTCACACCTCTTTCACTCACATACCAGAGAGGGTCAAGGCTTGTGTTTGCTACCTCCAAGAGGCAAGGGAACATTGTTGGAAATACTGAGAGGGGGGGTGAATCAATATTCCTTTAAATTTGAGCATTATTTAATCTTAAATTATTATTAGTGTTTGTACAACGATCACAGAAAAAAAAAAAGGAACACAAATGAACACAGTTTTCAAGGTGGAAACCCACTTTGGGACAAAAACCACCAAATTTTTTTCTAATAATTCTTTAATATTCAACTCCAACTGAAAATAAAGCTCCAACTTCCTAGAATCTAGAAAAGAATTCTTCTCCATCTCCCACTGGATGGATGTTCCAATGCCTGATATTCTTTAGTAGTGAACTTAACGGACGCCCTAACACCCAATGAGCTACAACTCACCCTAACAACACCCTACCACCCTGTAGAAGAATAAAAGAAGAATGGACTCACGTACCAGGGAAAATGGTCCACTTTACAATGATATAGAATGATGTAGAAGAAGAAGAAAAATTATAACATAACCCCAACTATGACACAACCACCTAATGATGATCTTAGACCTCCCGGCACTGCCTCTTCAACTCTTGGCAAATAGACACTAGTACAATTTTTACAATAATGTATTTACAATGAATTAGTACAATGATACCTTTTTAGTGACTGTATGCAGTGTTGCCACTTGAAGACTTCATGTGATGAACTTCTTGCTGCTGTTTTGCACCTTGGTTGCTGCTCTTGTCATGCTACCCTCTATTCCACCTTTCTTTTCTTTTCTTCGCTAGAAAGTCTGGTCCTTTGCAACCTTTGACAACACATGATCTAGCTTTTTCTTGCCTTCTAGGAGCTCGATATTGAATCTGGTGTATCTCTATTATTTAAGATCCCCAATATGTTATTTTTGGTCCTATAGTATTCCTATAAGTATTCTTTCTAATGCCATGGGTATGATCCAATTTGGATTCTTCAGGAGAGAGTTATGCCCAATCTCTCACAATTCCCTAATTATGGACTGTTTCAGTAGAGAAAACTTGTACGATGTGCGACATGTCACGTTTTCTTCATTCGAATCTAAA
This sequence comes from Pinus albicaulis, assembly GCA_034641835.2. Taxonomy (NCBI): domain Eukaryota; kingdom Viridiplantae; phylum Streptophyta; class Pinopsida; order Pinales; family Pinaceae; genus Pinus; species Pinus albicaulis. The sequence continues at coordinate 786,119,208 of CM076579.1, forward strand.
ATTGATAGGAAAAAAAACGCAAGTTGTGCACTATCTTCCACTTTTTACAGAATTCCAATCCGATACTCAGAGAGAGAGTTATGATGCTTTTCCCAAGGTCACTTCTTTGATATTAATTTCAGGAGCCTATAAAAACACTGACTTCCACAGATCATATCTCCAAAAATATTGTGCACCTTGATCTAAAATTTTTACAGGAGCTTCCTCAGGATTTTGGCTTCACCTCATAAAAGTTTCAGCTTTTTAACCTTTGTAGAAAAAACTTTAGAGCGAAAATTCCACAATGACCTGTTTCAGGTGGCGAAATCCCTACATAAGGAGGATATGATGATCACAATTTATATAAATTCTTAGGTTGAGAGGGGCTTCAACAAGTTAACGTGGAAGGGATTTTAGGAGCTTAAAAAATACTAATTATGACTTTTCAATGACCCATGCCACAACCCCATGGGGTTTTAGCCCACTAACTAGGGTTACAAACTTCAAACATGAATATCTCTCAAACTGTGAAGAATTACGTGGCATGCCATATATCAACGGAAACATTTCGACAAGTAGAAACCATAAAAATAATTCTTGACCCAGAATATAGTAATTTGGTAGGTCAAAAATCCCATGCAATATTGGGGTAGCCCCTGGTGCTACTTGGGTTGACATCAATGACAACCGTTGATCAACGATATCCCACTTTGGCATTGATGGAAACACAAGTACTCCCCCTACGATCATGACACATCTTCCTACAACATTATCTCCCCCTTTGACATCAATGGAAAAGGGTAACTCCCCCTAACACACAACCATCCTGCAGACCTGTAAACACTTCCACTCCCCCTTGATATTATGAATAAAGAAAATATAATGAGAACTTGGGAGAATCCCAATCTTATGGAAAAGATATTCAAATGATTCATGAGGTAAAGGGATATCAACTATTTGTTCTTTTGCACCAACATACTCAATTTTGATATTATTTTCAGTGACTTGTTCTCTAACAAAATTGTATTTTATCGGAATGTGTTTTGTTTTTTAATGCATGATAGGATTTGTAGAGATGCTGATGGAACTAGTGTTGTCAGAGAATATGGGAATACGCTTACTTAATCGTACTTGAAGATCTTGCAAAGTTTGTTTCATCCAAAGGACTTCAGTACAACATGCTGCCACTGCAATGTATTTTTCTTCTACTGTAGATAATGAGATTGAGGTTTGCTTTTTGCTCAACCATGATACGAGACAACCACCTAGATAGAATACTACTCCACTAGTACTTTTACGATCATCAACACTTCTTGCCCAATATTCATCTGTAAAGGCTTGAATAATGAGATTGTTACCCTTGGGATACCACAAGCCATATTCTTATGTGCCCTTTAGATAACAAAGAATTATTTTGATAGCAATAATATGTGATTCTTTTGGTGCTGCATGGAATCTTGCTACTTGTCCAACTGCTTGCATAAAATGTGGTTGGGAAGCTGTTACATATAGAAGAATACCAATCATAGATTTGTACAACCTCTAATCCACATCCTTAGATGAGTAGTCTATGTTCAATTTGCAACCTGTTACCATTGGAGTAAGGACAGGTTTGCAATCTTCCAATTTGAATTTCTTGAGCATTTCCTTGATGTAATTGGCTTGACATATAAATATTCCTTTCTCTTGTTGAGATATTTGAAGCCCTAACAAGTATGTTAGCTCACCAAGTAAAGACATCTCGAACTCACTTTGCATATTTGTAGAAAATTTCTTACTTAGTTGATCATCATTGTTACCAAATATTATATCATCCACATATACCTCAACGATTTTTAAATTATCTTTATCTATTTGTACATAAATATTTCTATCAAAAATACCTTTCTTGAACCCTTGTTGACATAGATATCCATCAAGACGAGCATACCATGCTCTAGGATCCTACTTGAAACCATATGGAGCCTTATTTAACCTGCAAACATAGTCTTATTTTTCTGATAGTAGAAAACCTTTAGGTTGTTCGATGTAAACTTCTTCTTCTAATTCTCCATTCAGAAATGCTGACTTAACATCCATTTGGTAGACATTTATTTTTCTTGAACATGCATAGGTGAGAAACATTCAGATAGCTTCCATTCTGGCAATTGGTGCAAATGTTTCGTCGAAATAAATTCCTTCCACTTGTGCATAACCTTTGCAAAACAATCTTGCTTTGTTTCTGGTAACCTATCCATCTTCATTCAATTTGTTCCTAAACACCCATTTAGTCACAATGACATTTTTATCTTTTGGTTGTGGAACTAATTCCTAGGTGTTATTCTTCTTGATTTGATCCAATTCTTCATTCATAGCTGCTACCCAATGTTCATTCTGGTTGGCTTCCTCAACACTACTAGGCTCAAAGGTTTCTAGAAAAGAAATGTGAGCTTGTTGTGACGAACGAAGCTATCGACCTTCATTTATGTCACCAATGAATGATCCAGGTGGATATTGGTGGCCACCTGCCGATTCCACTTGGGGTGCCACCATTGTCTCTTTCATTTTTTTTCACAACTTACTATTTTTAGCATTTTTTCAAGTCCTGAACTTCCAGAGCCATTTTGAAGTCCCAAACAGAGATAGTATGCCGAAGTTATGTCCCCGGGAAGTTGAAACACGAATTTACCCAAATAGGGCCCATAGTTTTGGCACTTCACCTCCTAGGGTTAGGTTTTTGGACGTTTAGAGTTCTCCAATGTTTCTCCATAATAAATAAGCCCTCGAGCCTCATTGTAACATAGTTCAGAGGTCTGTAGCCGCCACATATCTTCTCAGAGATTCGCTACCAGCACCCTAGCTATTTTATTTCCATCATGTTTGTAAGCATATTTCTGTGATTCGATATTAATGAAATGAAGCCTTATTTCCGTTGTATTTTTATTTTTATGGTTATTTCTATATTATTTTGTGTTCGTGGATAAATCCAAATTAGTGGTATCAGAGTGGTCTACTTTTTCTCGATCCTTCTTTGCATGTCCCCAACAAGGTCGGGTATAAGGAGTTAGGACTCAATCTGGTGGAACCTTTGCAAGATCAGCCTCGTAAACCCCGACGGATGCCCATGGGGGACGAAAATAAATATGAGGGAGCAAGAGATCCTATCAAAATATTGCTCGAGGAGGCCCTCTAAAAACAAAGGAACGCAATGATGGATAACTTTGAACGACTGCCCACCGGTGGCGCATCTACATCCAGCAGCCGCTCTGGAGGCACGACTCCCTTTAAGGTACAGTTAAAATTTGACATTCCCATATTTGAGGGTCAAATAGATGCAGATGCCGTAGATAGATGGTTGAATTTATTAGAAGGATATTTCTCGGTTCATTACTTTTCCGACCGGGAGAAGATTATTTTTGCACTCCTCAAAGCTACCCCCCATGTCAAGAACTGGTGGGAAACCTACTGTGAGAAAAAGGACGAGACATAACCCTCTTTATTATTAGCCATACCCACTTGGAATTCTTTCCGAGATGCCATCAAGGAACAATACTATCCCATGGGGAGCTATGAGGACAAGTACATACAATGTACCATGCTGCAGCAATACCCTGCACACAAAGTTGGGTATCAAAGAGTCAGAGAAACATTTGGTGATAAATTATCACGGTTGTATGCACAGATACATTCAGGAGGAAATGGATTTCCTAAAAATCTCCTCACTTGGTACGGCATACCGGTATGCTTCCAATATTGAGCAGAAATTCAAACAGAAGAAGCGAGACTTTGGATATGCAAATCAAAAGCAAGGGAAAGGTGCCCCCAAGCCGCAGAACAAAGGACAAAGCCAAGGCATGGTGGCCTAAGAAAACATACTAAATACACAAGCAAAGAACAAGAATGTGAAGCCAAATAAAGACACGGGAAAGTGGTGTGATTTCCATAAGATCTCCACTCACAACACAAGTTAGTGTCGGGCTAAGCAGTCTCTGGTGGCCGAGATGAGGTCTTCTAAATCAGATGCATGCTCTAACTCTAAATCAGAACCTAACAAGGTGAATGACAAAGGGAAGCAGATTATTGATGTGAATCCCAATGCCACTGTTGCCACTACGAAGATCCAGAAGGAGGAACCATAAGATCCAAAGGAGGCAGAGCGCCTCTTCCACTCCCAGATGTGGGTAAAGGGTTCCCCACTACGGTTCATTTTCGAAAATGGGAGCCAAAAGAACCTCATTTCAGCAGATTTCGTGAAGCATTTGGGCTTGTCGACCACAACACACCCACAACCATACATCATCGGGTAGCTTCACCAAGGACGGGATCTCTGCATTAGCTAGCAGTGCCGCCTTCCCTATAGCATCAAGCCCTTCACGGATGAGGTATTGTGTGACATTGCTCCTATTGATGTTTTTGATGTATTATTAGGCAAACCATACTTGTGGAAGTGAAATGTTGTTTATGAGTCCCAACCTCACGTTGTTATTGTTACTTTGGGAAATAACTTGTACAAGATACCAGAGGTACCACCGCCTCCCACTATCTCTTTGGTTACTGCAAAAAAATGCAGTAAACTTATTTCCCAAACCAGGAAATTTATTTTCCTAATGATCCGCCCCCAGGGCAAGAAGAAGACTACAGCCATGACCTCTAGACATGGCTTCTCTACACGACAACAAAAAATGGACAAGGTTGTGGAGCAGTACAGGGAAATCTTCACCTCACCCATAGGGGTGCCTCTACACTATCAGGTCAAGCACCCCATTGACCTTACCCTAGGTGCGTCGCTACCCAATGGACCGATCTATAGGTGATTTTTTATGGAGAATGATGAAATTAAGAGGCAAATTCAGGAGTCGCTACAGAAAGGTCACATCCGGCCAAGTTCATCACCCTGTGGGAGCCCGATCGTGTTGGTATAGAATAAGGATGGGACTTGGAGACTCTGTATTAATTATCAGGCGCTGAACAAGATCACTGTCCAGAATAGGTACCCGATCCCATGGATTGATGACCTTCTGGACCAACTCAAAGGGGCAAAATATTTCAGCAAGATCGACTTGAAGTTTGGGTATCACCAGGTACCAATCGAACTCTCTGATGTGTGGAAGACTGCCTTCAAAGCCAAGGAGGGCCTTTTCGAATGGCTCGTCATGCCTTTCAGATTGGAAAATGCTCCCGTAACCTTCATGAGGTTGATGGAGGAAATCTTGCATCCATTCACCAACTCATTTTTAGTTGTATACTTGGATGACATTTTGATCTTCAGCCAGACTAGGGAAGAGCACCTCCACCACATCCAAGAAGTACTCCAAACACTGCGGCAACACAAGTTGTGTGCCAATTTGGAGAAGTGCACTTTTGGCATGACCCAGGTTCAATATCTGGGATAAATTATGGATGAAAGGGGGGTGCATGTGGATCCATCCAAGATCCAAGTCATTCGGGATTGGCCAACCCCAACCACCCTAACAGAGCTTTGCAACTTTCTCGGTCTTGCTAATTTCTATTGCAAGTTCATGTTGGGATTCTCTCACATCACCTGGCTCTTGAGTCAAGTCACCAAGGGAGGAGCGCAAGAAAAATTATGTTGGTCAAAATCTCAACAAAAGGCATTCGTAGAATTAAAACATCGCCTTTGTTCTTCCCCAGTGCTCACATTACCATATTTGCAACACTATTTGAGATCGAGATAGATGCCTCTGACTATGCTATTGGGGAATTTCTTACTCAACAGGGGCATCCAGTCGCATATCACAGTGAGACATTGTCCGACACAGTTCAAAAGTATCCCACTTATTAAAAAGAAATGTATTCAATTGTGCAGGCTTTTCAACAATGGAAGCATTACATTTTGGGGAAGGAGACAATCATCCACACAGACCACCAACCCCTGCAGTTCATACAGACACAAGGGAAGTTGCAGAACGATCACCATCAGAACTGGTCCACATATCTGCAACAATTTCATTTGAACATCAAGTAGAAGAAGGGTAGCACCAATAATGTTGCAGACTACCGCAACTAGCCACCGATCATGGCCATAACCACCATTCTTAACTCTTGTGGGCATGAGACTTCTCATTGACCGTGTCTCTACAAGAGCAATCTAGAATTTAGCTACACATACGAGGCACTCTTGGGGGTATGCAAGTTACAAATTTTCACCTCCAAGATGCACTATTATGTCACCTAGGACACCTTTGTGTTCCTTCAAGTGAGTGTGCCAAGATGATATGGGAAGCGCACTACAGTCGAGTCACTAGGAATTTTGGGGTCGAGAAAATAGTGCTAGTACTGCAAAAATATTTCTATTTGGCTGAACCTTCGACAGGATGTCGGGAAGTACAACAGATCCTACAGTGCTTGTGCCATTGCCAAATTGAGCATCAAGAAGCAAGGGCTCTATACTCCGCTACCTACCCCTAGTCGACCTTGGGAATCCATCTCCATGGATTACATATCAGACCTTCCTTCTACTAAGTATGGAAACGACTGTGTTTTCGTGGTTGTCCACAAATTCTCAAAGATGGCCATTATGGCGGCCTGCAAGAACAATATCAAAGAAGAAGCCACTGCTAAACTCTTATTTGAATGAGTGCGGGTGCACTTTGGGTTCCCATAGTCTATCATATCATATTGTGATAGAAGGTTCCTCAGCACATTTTGGTCCAACCTCTGGTCAATGTTGGACACCAAGCTCACCAAGTCCACAAATTTCCATCCCCAAACTGATGGCTAGACAGAGGTCGTCAACTGGATGATTGTACACATTCTGCGCATGTACAATTCAAAGCATCCGTGCACATGGGATGAGAGCCTTCCCTATGTAAAAAACAGTTATAACCGGGTTCTCCACAGTTCAACTGGACACAGCCCCTTTCAGGTGGGCTTGGGCTTCTAGACACTATGTCCAATTGACGTAGTCATGCCATTTGCAGCTACTCAGGTCGATTCGGCTCATGTCCAGTCTGAAGCTGACAAAGAAAACGAATTCATCGAGCACATTCAGCACATCCGCCAATAGGGTCATTACATATTGTACAGAGCCAATGCTAAGTACAAGTGATGACATGATCAACATCGGGTGCCACACAACTTCTAGGTGGGTGAAAAAGTGTGGCTACATTTGTAGAAGGAGTGCCTCACTAGACCCCACCGCAAGATTCACTCGCTCCGATATGGGCCATACACCATCACCAAGGCTATAGGGGACAATGCCTTCAAGCTCAGTATTCCACCATTCCTTGTTATGCACCCAGTATTCAATGTAGACCGCCTTCATCCCTACTTCCCACCTCTATTAGATAACTCTGACATTGCAGAACAACTCACACCAAAAGAGTTAAACCCAGACTACATGTAATAGGCCACCACAGACTGTATTATGGACATGAAAATCAATAACACTCACCGACAGAAGATCCAAATGTATCGGGTTTTCAAAGCTGGCCAACTCCTGCACCAAGGCAAGTGGTTCACCAAGGACCAAGTTCAACAGAAGTTTCCTCATCTCATGGAGGAACTCAATGCAATGGGGACCATTTCTTCCTAAGGGGGGAGGAATGATCCAGGTGGATATTGGTGGCCACCTGTTGATTCCACTTAGGGCCCCACCATTGTCTCTTTCATTTTTTTTCACAACTTACTATTTTTAGCAGTTTTTCGGGTCCTGAACTTCTAGAGCCGTTTTGAAGCCCCAAAAGGAGATAGTATGCCGAAGTTACATCCTCGAGAAGTTGAAACACTAATTTACCCAAACGGGGCCCATAGTTTTGGCTCTTCATCTCCTAGGGTTAGTTTTATGGATGTCTAGAGTTCTCCATTGTTTCATTGTAACACAGTTCAGAGGTTTGTAGCTACCACATCTCTTCTCAGAGATTCGCTACCAGCACCCTAGCTATTTTATTTCCATCATGTCTATAAGCATATTTCTATGATTTGATATTAATGAAATGAAGCCTTATTTCTGCTATATTTCTATGTTTATGGTTATTTTTGTATTCTATTGTGTTCCTGCATAAATCCGGATCAGATGGATGGTTCTTTTGAATCCATTATTTTGTTCTCTTTCGAGGAGATTCTTCTTGTTTTTCTGGTATATCTTGACGATGATTATTTACTTATTCCTGTTTAATAGTTGCTTCTTGTTCTAGAATTTTATCTATGTTTTTTTCAGCCTCTGTCTCAAGTTTCAAAGATTCTTGATCCTCATCATTATTCGTTAGAACACCATCTTCATCAAATGTAACATTTATGCTCTCCACTATCTATTTTCGTCTTAGATTATAACATTTATAGGCCTTTCTTTTGTGTGAGTAACCAAAAAAGATACCTTCATCAACACGTGATTGAACTTACCCAAATTTTTATCTTCTCTTTTGATATAACATTTGTTTCTGAAGATTCTGAAATATTTTACATTAGTTAGTTTTCCTTTCCATAATTCATATGGGGTGTTGTTGCAATTATTTCTGAGAAGACTTCGGTTGAAAATAAAGATCACCATATCAATTGCTTGAACCCATATTTTTTCATCCAATTTTGAGTCCTTCAACATTGTTCCACCCATTTCCTATACGGTTATGTTTTTTCTTTCAGCAACTCCATTTTCCTGAGGTGTTCATGTTGTTGAAAATTTTCCTTTTATTCCATTTTCATCACAGTATTGCTGAAATCATTTGGAAGTGAATTCTCCGCCATTATCTAATCTTAGACACTTTATTTTAAAATCAGTTTCATTTTCGAAGAACTCCTTGTAGATCTTATAGCACTCAAATGCTTCAGATTTTTTCTTTAGGAAACTGACGGTTGTCATCTTGGTATAGTCATCTATCATTAACATGAAATATAATTCTCTATCTAAGCCTTTTTTCCTCAAAGGACCACATAGACCAGTATGTATCGATTACAATGGATGTGATGCAAAGTGTTCTTTTGTTTTAAATTGGAATTTTGTTTGCTTGCCATGCCAACATGCCTCACATAGTGTGTTGGAAATTTTTGAGATTTTCGGCATTTCTCATACTGCTTCCTTTTTTCTTATCCTGACAAGACTGTCAAAGTTTATGTGACCCATTCGTTTGTGCCATAACCAGCTTTCATCTTCTTTAGCTTGTAGACATGTGTTATTTACTTCATCCAGAACATATATGTTGTTTGGAGCTCGACTTGTTGTAGCCACAATTTTACCATACCTGCCATTCCCGATTTCACATTTTGTGGAGTTGAATAGCATTATGTGTCCTTGATCACACATTTGTCCAACACTAAGCAGATTTTGATTCATGTTTCCAACCAATAGAAAATTTTTGGCTATAACATCTTTGCTTCCAAGAGTGACGGTACCTGATCCTATAACATTTGAAGATCCATCATTTCCAAAGGATACAGTTCCATCCTTCTTCTCTTTCAGAGATACAAATTTCCTTCTATCTCCAGTCATATGCATTGAGAAACCACTGTCAACATACCACACATCTTTGTTGTTTTGAGCCTTGAGAGCGAGAGCACAATTATTAGTCTTCTTCTTCTTCCATGTTCTTTCATTCTATGGCTTCAAAGATTATTCTGGAGGATTTTCAAGTCTACAGTCTCTGCCTATGTGTCCAAAGTTCTGAAATTTGTAACATTCCATATTATTTCTTAAATTTTCAAATCTATTGATGTTTCTTTGACCCCTGGGAGGTTCATATTTGAAGGATCTCCTGGAATTGTATTGGTTCCTAGGGTATGTGCGACATTCTACAACTTTATGACCAAATTTTCCACATGAATAACAATAGCCATAAAAAATGTGTTGGTAACTGGATGGAAATCTCCATTGAGGAATCTTCTTCCAAGGATCTTGTGAATCTTGTCCAATGAATTCTACATGCATGTCAGATCTCATAGGTTCATTGTATTTTGTCATAGAAGGTCCTTCTTCTTCTTCTTTGTAACCGAGGCCAGTTCTGTATTATAAGATCATTGAATTCTGATGATTTCTTCCAATGCCCTTGAGTTGTTGGCATAGTTTTGGACATTTTTTCCCTTCTTCACCTCCTTACACAGCGAGATTAATTCGGCTTCTAATGCTTCCCTTTCTTGGTTGCTTTCTTCCAACTTCTTTTGAAGTGACTCTTGAATACATTAGTGTTCTTCAACTTCATTTTTGAGACCTTGAACTTGTTCTTCAAGAGTATTGGAATGGATTTTCTCAGCCTTGAGCTCTTTTATAAGCCTGATTGCCTCCTTAGAAAATTCTTCTATGGTCAACCCTTCTTCTTTAATGTTTGATACCTCTTTTTTATAGTGCTTGGCCATAAACAATACTCTCTCATTGGCTTCTTCTTTTCTATTACTGTCTTCATCGAATGATGAGCTATCTTCTTTAGAGAGAAAGTTCCTTTTGGATCCTTTCCTTTTTTCATACTTGTTGAATTTATTAAAGCCTTTCTTTCATTTTTAGTTTCCATTACTTCTGTTTGGACATTTTGCTGCGAAATGCCCAACCTCACCACAACCGAAATGTATTAGTGGAAGTTTACCTTTGAATTTTCCCTTACCAATTTTTACTTTTCTCGTAAAGTAAGCATATTCTTCAACTGAAAGACCTTCTCCATCATCTCCCTTTTCTTCACACTTGCAGGTGCATGTATTTTCAATTAAAGGTTATTTATCCTTATTGGTTTTCTTAGATGCAATGAACGTAGTTTCTATATGCGAAGTACCCTCTTCTTCATCAACTCTCATTTCATATGCTATGAGAAATCCATGTAATTCCTCTTTGTTGAGTTTGTCCATATTTTCACTGTATTCTAAGACTAATACCTTTGGGTTGAATCTCCCCGGTGACATTCTAACAATATTTCGTATAATAGTCTTCTCATCAAATAGCTCTTCCAATCCTTCCAAAGTATTGGTTATTTCATCAATGTATTGGAAATATGCAGCAATGTTGCAATCTTATTTCATTCCGAGTTGCTCAAATTTTTCTCTATAGATTTAAAGCTTTGCTTCTTTGACATTTGAGTCACCTACATATATATTCTCAAGCTTGTCCCATAAATTTTTGGCAATTTTACAACCCAACACCTTATGATAAGTAGATTCAATAAGTCCACTGATAATAACATTCTTTTCTTTTGCATCATTTACCAAATTCTTCCTACCTTGTTCATCCGTGGTTGATGTATATCCATTTTGAACAGTGTCCCATACTTCGTAACCTTTCGCCAAGAGATAGAACTCCATTCTTCCTTTCCAAAGTGCATATTTATTTTCATTGAATAGAGTTACACCATTCTTGGTATGCTCCATGACCTACTTCCAGTTGTTAAACTGCTATTGAAGGAACTAAGCTCTGATACCAATTGTTGGAAATATTGAGAGGGGGGGTGAATCAACATTATTTTAAATTAAAACATTAATTAATATTCAATTATTATCAATGTTTGTACAATGATAGTAGCAAACAAAAGGAACACAAATGCACACAGTTTTTAAGGTGGAAACCCACTCCCAGAAAAAAACCACCTAATGTTTTTCTAATAATTCTTTAATATTCAACTCCAATTGAAAATAAAGTTGCAACTTCCTAGAATCTAGAAAATCATTCTTCTCCAGCTCCCACTGGATGGACGCACCAACACCTGAGATTCTTCAGTAGTTAACTGAAAGGATGCCCCAACACCCAATGATCTACAACTAACCCTAGCACCACCCTACCACCTTGTAGAAGAATAAAAGAAGAATGGACTCACATACCAGGGAAAATGGTCCATTTTACAATGATATAGAAATATTTAGAAGAAGAAGACACATTAGAACATAACCCAAAATATGACACAACCACCTAATGATGATCCTAGACCTCCTGCCACTGCCTCTTCAACTCTTGGCATATAGACACTAGTACAATTTTACAATAATGTATTTACAATGACTTAGTACAATGATACCTTTTTAGTGACTGTATGCAGTGTTGCCCACTTGAAGACTTCATGTGATGAACTTCTTGATGTTGTTCTACACCTTGGTTGCTACACTTGCCATGCTACCCTCTGCTACACCTTTATTTGCTTTGCTGTCCTATAAATTCTGGTCCTTTGCAACCTTTGACAACACATGATCTAGATTTTTCTTGCCTTCTAGGAGCTCGATATTGAATATGGTGTATATCTGTTATTTTAGATCCCCAATATGTGATTTTATTCCTATAGCATTCCTCTGATTCTTCTTTCCAATGCCATGGGTCAGACTCAATTTGGATTTTTCCGGAGAGATTTATGCCCAATCTCTCACAATGCCCTAACTATGGATTGTTTCAGTAGAGCAAACTTGTATGGCATGCCACATGTCATTGTTTCTTCATTCGGTTTTGACATTGATATGGAGAAAATTACAATCCATGCACTATCTTCCAATTTTTACATAATTCCAATCCGATACTCAAGGAGAGAGTTATGACGCTTTTCCCAATGTCACTTATTTGATATTAATTTTAGGAGCTCGCAAAAACACTAACTTCCACAGATCATATCTCCGAAAATATTACACACCTTGATCTAAAATGTTTGCAGGAGCTTCCTTAGGATTTCTGCTTCTCCTCATAAAAATTTCATCTTCTGATCCTTCGTAGAAAAAGCGTTAGAGTGAAAATGCCACAATGACCCGTTTTAGATGGCGAAAACCCTATATAAGGAGGATATGAGGATCACAATTTATATAAATGCTTAGGTCGAGAGAGGCTTCAACAAGTGAACGTCGGAGGGATTTTAGGAGCTTAAAGAATATTAATTATGACTTTTCAATGACCCATGCCACAACCCCATGGGGTTTTAGCCCACTAACTGGGGTTACAAACTTCAAACAAGAATATATCTCAAACCGTGAAGAATTACGTGGCATGCCATATATCAACGGAAACATCTCGACAAGTAGAAACCATGAAAAGAATCCTTGACCTAGAATATAGTAATTTGGTAGGTCAAAAATCCCATGCAATATTGGGGTAGCCCCTGTGTGTTGACATCAATGACAACCGTTGATCAACAACCATGCCATCTACATCAACTTAGCCACTAGACAAAGGAAAAAAAAAGGTAAGAGAAGAAGAAGAATATCATGAGGTATAAAGGGAGTTTTAAATCATTTAGGTGGACAATGATGAGGAGGAGGAGTTAAGGATCTCAAACTTGCTCATCCAAAACAAAAATGCACTCATTGAAGACCTCCAATCCAATATTAATAGGGCCAAAAGTGTGACTGATACCATTGACTTGGAAAATAGGTATCTAGGAGCATGAATTTCTATTTATGAGGCTAGAGCCATTAAGGCCCGAAAAGAAGCCCAAAGGGCATAGGTGAAACTAGAAGAGTTCATGGGAAATTATGAAGAAAGTGAGGATGATGAAGGTCAATCTAGGAGGAGGCCTAGAACCATGGGATTGAAGAAGGCATTGGCATAGCAAAAAGAACAAGAAGCAGCCCTAGTAGAACAACTCCTCCTAGATGATTTTTTTGCCATGGAGATAGCACAAGATCAGGAGTCTTGGTTGGAAAAATCCAACATGCACTTGGAGGTTAAATTGGAGAAGGCTAACAAGAATCTATACCTCCAAAGAAGAATGACTAAGCATTATGCCCGAAGAAACAAAGTTGCAAGGGCAAAAATGAAGAAGGCCCAAACCAAGATCCAGGCACTAAAAGAAGCAAAAGGCCAGGTTAGACTTGGAATTTTGGCACAAGCTTCTCTAAATGTCTCTCAAACCCCATGAGGGAGACATCCACCAATTTTGAAGGAATTTGGACAAGTTTTTGTTTTTTGAGAATTTGGAGGCCTATAAGTGCAGTGCCACTAGTGCTACGCGCTTCCCTCAGGCATACTTAGAGGGAAAAATTTACATTTTTGGATTTCCCATGCATAATGCACTATTCTCACCTAATTTCAGAGCATTTGGAGCATTTTTTGACCCCTCAAAAGGTCAAATAACACCTCATTTTTCACCATTCTGCCTCATTTTCAGGTCGGGTGCTGTGCTCAGAGTAGTGTTGGTAATTTGACATTTTCGACAGGTTACATAGGCTTAATAAAAAAAAAAGGAGTCATATCTAGAAAGAATACTCATCTAGCTTTCAAATGGGCCATCACAGAGAAAAATCCGACATCAGGAATGTCCCCAAAGCTTGGCTGCAACATGACCTATTTTGGCGGTGCGCTTATAGAAAACATTGTGTGTTTTTGGCCAAAAGTAAAATAAACACACTCATTTAGTGGAAAACCATATTTTAGTGTTTTTTGAGGAAAATCGCTCTAGAATTACGTGCTATAATTTATTTTTTTATTTATTTCATGGGATATTTTGTGCCTTGGGCCTTGCATGATCTCTTGGGCATTTATGACATTTATTAGTGATTTTGAAATTTTCCAACCCTATCTAGGGTTTTTTTCCCCCTTTTCTAAGATAAATAGAGCATGAGGGCTTCATTGTAAATGTTGCCATTTGATAATTTTTTAGAGCAATACATGGTTTTCTTGAGTTTGAAGAAGAAACTGATCGTGTGGAGTTTCTGAATGGCTTGATTTGATTGATGATGAAGGAGGATAGAATGCAAGATCCCTGAGAATGATTAATGGTGATCTGTCTCTATTTAATTTTTGTTTCCTTATGTATCATTTTGTTACATCCTTCTATGTTACAGTAGAACAGAAGAGTATAGGCTAAGAAATGTTTCTTGAGGCACTTTAGTCCTTCATGTTTTCTATTTTCTTTATGTTTTCCTTTGTTGGGTTAGTTTAAGGAATTCTTAATTGCTTCTTAGACCTACCTATTCTTGTTTATTCCATTAATGGTTCAATACAATAGTTTTCAAGTATGTTCTATTGTTAGCCTTGATTATTTGATGATATTTAAACTCTATTTTGGAATCTCTCTTTAAAGTACTACTTGTTAAGTTTTAGTCAAAGAGGACATGCTCTGATTATGCCCTTTGTCCATGCTTGAGAAGTTCCCTTGAAGTTATTTGTACCTTGATCATATATTATTAGGAGTTCCCTCTTCTTTCATTAGAGTTATATGTTATCTTGTATGTTTTCTAAACCTTGAAGGTGAAATCACAAGAAGTTAGAAAATTTTCTTGCCTTCTATGGTTCACTAAATTGTGCATCTTGAATGCTTTTTTGCTTAAGTATAATCAAAAGCTATTTTTTTTTGTTATCTTATGATTATTTCCTTATGTTTATCTATATTGAAGGCCATTTCGTTTAAAAAGTATTTTTTTAAGGATTCTTCACTGCCCTTACACACCTACTATGCTCACCAACTTAATGTTTATTTCACTTCACACATGCCTTAAAGATCCATTTGACCGTGATATATTTTCCCTGTTATGCATCTTGTTTCATTGTTGAGATCTCCATGATTTTCATAGAATCCATAGCCTAATGATTTGAAGACCTCTCACTCCACCTATTCTACTTGATCATCTTACCCAACCAAAACAAACAACAAATCCTACACTTAACAACTAGCCTAAAAATAAAAACCCTAGAAGCAAAAAAGTTCACATCCTTTGCATACAATAGAGAGAGCCCTCTCTGAGTCCAAGAAGGCTAGGTCCTAGGACTCCAAAGATTGTTCTGATGTTACCCTATGCATTTGGTCTACCAATCTTCTAAATCACGGGACCTTAACATAATGGCAATAACAGTGGGACCTTCTGAGTACATAGTTGCCTGAATACCTCTTAGGACTCATATGACTCTCAATTAAGCTTATAAAATCAACTGATAGCCAAGAGTAGAATCTAATTGTTTCACCATCCTAGAAAAATGATGACTCAACCAGAACACACACTTTAGAAACCTTAATGTTGTATTAAGGAACTTAGAAAACCCCAAAAAATTATCTTAGATTGGTGTTTTGTAAATTTTTGGTGGTGAACCAAAAACACATCTCTTCAAAGCAATCAAAAACATCCACCTGGAAACTCCAGTAGCCCCAGTAGGCCTATTAACTCTACTAGTTCTCATTAGACTCCCTAGGATTGTGTCAAATTAGCCCTGATAAGTCCAGAAACCTAGTTATACATTGTGTGAGTTTAGCAAACACTAAGAGAGGTCAGCCTTTCGAAAAACAATCATAAGCTCTCATCCTCTCTAAATTTTGAATTTGAAATATGGTTTCAAAAAGCATCCATACCAGTTCTTATCTGAACCCAAATCCTCATACTATAGTTGATGACCCAGAAAATATTTTGTGGCAAACTTCCAAAAATGAAGATTAAACTACTGTTAGGACCATTCATAGAGAAAGTTCTACTCCTGAACACCTTACAGCTTTGAAAGACCCCCAATTTGACTTGCAACATATAAGGAACCTTTTGAGAACTAATTCACAAAGTGGGATTGACCAGACTGACTTTGAGCCCATAGATTTGCAGCAAAGTTCTAGTAGAGAAGCCTCTCCTTCCACTCCTCTTGACTTTCAAATTTTCCATTAATTTAGCTCTTTTCATCCCAAGTCTAATCAGAATCAGTTTGCTGGTCCAAGTACTTCCACCACACCCATCCATACCTCCATTTCTCAAACCACTTCACTTCATCCTCCACCACCTCTCACAAATCCTCCCCTTGTAATTCCTCCTTGGATTCTACTAGCACCCATCATTATAGCTTGGTATGCCCCTTTAGTTTTACCACAACCTCTAATACCTTTTCCAAATGACTACCAATCCAAGATCCCTCATTTCATAGGAGCTGACTCTACCACTGCCCAACAACATGTAGAAAGAATGAATGATGCTTTTAACTACAAGGAAATAAAAGAGGAAACCATGAAAATGAGGATTTTTGCCCAAAGTCTAGGAGGGAAAGCTAAAAAATGGTTTAAAAACTTAGCTCCCAATAGAATCCATGATCTCCCTTCCCTCTACCAAACTTTCATAAACAAGTGGGAAACCAAGAAAAACCCCCTCAAAATCCTTTCAGAATATAACAATATTAAGAGGAATGTGGGGGAAAGTGTACAAGATTATTGCATCAGGTTTAACAGTGTCTACAATGCCCTCCCACCTCACATGAAACCCCCACAAGGCCTAGCACTATTAAATTTTCCAAAAGGCTTTGATCTGGACATGACCTACCTATTGAGGGAGAGAGACCCCACAACTTTAGAAGAAACTCAAAGAGGGGTTGTGAATGCAGAGGTCAACTTGATTGAGAAGAGTGCTAGGATGATGTCAAAGAAAAGAGTCACTTACAAAGATGAAACCATTTCCTCAACCTCCTCATCTGATGCCAAAATAGAAAACCTAGTTATGACCATGGAGAGAATGATGGAAAGGATAAACTTAAATGAAAGAGCACCTCCTAGGGAAAACAAATCCAATCCCCAAAACATAAATAGGAATCAAAATTTCAGAAGGGACCCTCC
The DNA here is from genome assembly GCA_034641835.2 of Pinus albicaulis. Classification (NCBI taxonomy): domain Eukaryota; kingdom Viridiplantae; phylum Streptophyta; class Pinopsida; order Pinales; family Pinaceae; genus Pinus; species Pinus albicaulis. Next base: position 786,136,583 of record CM076579.1, read on the forward strand.
CCAAATCAGACTGGGAGATAATGACCAACAAATCAGACCCCCTTTCCAAGAAAATTATGTAGATGAGGAAGAAAGAGAGACTGAGGGGTTGGAAGAAAATCACATCAATTTGCTAGACTCTGACAATGAGGGTGATGTTTCTCTCACTATAGAGGAACACAATATTTTTTCATCAAACCAAAATGAAACCAATTATGAGGACTCTAAATACTACAAATTGGGATTTAAGAATGCCATAAATGAGGTCCATAGGAAATATGACCTTAGGAGAAAAAAGAACCAAGATGCCCCTGGGAAAAAAAACGTAGACACTGCTATTAGGAAAACCCCTAAAAACACTCCTAAAAAGGCAGCAAGCAACAAAAAAACTATGACTAAGAAAATTGATCCAAGCAAAGAAAAAATCAGTCACCAAAATAGTGACACAAGCTGTCCTAGTACATCAACTAGTGGCCCTGAAAAAATTCTATTGTCTAAAGCCCCTAATCAGAATCAGCAAATTAAAAGTGCAGAAAATTTCATGGCTAATAAAACTTATGTAAATATGCCCAAGACACAAATACCTTTTAGCTTTGAGGGAGATATTTCAAAAATCAAGAAAACCATACCTCTCACTGAACTGGTTACTCAAGAAGTGTATAGCTCCCAATTTTTGAAGGTCTTGAACATAGAAAGTGATAACGAAACTCTAAATTTAACTGATGACAGTCTGAGTTGTTGTTTGGACCTGAGGTTGAGGGAAAATGCCAAGAAGGAGCTGTCCCTCCTTTCTATACCAGCTTAAACATACATGCCAAAATATTACACAATGCCATGCTAGACTCTGGTGCCTCACACAACCTCATGCCTAAAGTTGTGATGGAGAGATTAGGTCTAGAAATAACTAAACCTTACAAAGACTTGTACTCATTCGATTCGAGTAGAGTCAAGTGTTTGGGCCTAATCAAGGATCTTTGTGTCAATCTGGCACAAATACCTGCTAAGAGCCTATTCATGGACATAGTTGTTGCTGACATTCCCCCAAAGTATGGCATGCTTTTTTCTAGATCACAAGGAGCCAAAATTCAAGGCAGCCTTCAAATGGACATTTCATTTGCTACTATCCCTGTCTTCAATCAAACCAGAGGATTATACCGGGAGTCCCACATGAAGTATATGGTAAGTAGCCTAGATATGAAAAAAAACACCCCTGTCTATTACATTCATTCAGACTTAGACTCATTCATCTTGTATAATGAAAATGACATTGGTGAACAAGTGAATGAAAATGACAAATATCTAGGCCCACCAGAGCAGTCAAATCTATCCTCAAATGAAGAACATATAATCCAAACCTCTAGCAGCCCTGAACAACAACATAATGGTGAACATGAACTAGAAACAATTTGGAACATGAACTTTGATGGCTCTTGTGGAAAAGTAGGTTCAGGAGTTGGTGTCTGGATACATAACACAAATGAAGGCCATTCATACAAGCTAGATTTTTAGTGCACTAATAACATTGCATAATATGAGTCTCTCCTCCTTGGCTTGTATTTGCTCAAAGACTTAGGAGCTAAGAAAATCTTTGCCCAAGGAGATTCAGAACTGGTCATTAAACAAATCAAAGGTGAGTATTCAACAAATAATCTAAGAATGAGAGAGTATATAAATTCTACCCTAGATCTCCTCAAAAACTTTGATAAATATCAGCTCACTTTCATCCCTAGAGCCCAAAAATGCCTTGCCAATGAGCTTGCCTTTGCTACCAGCAATTTCCAACTACCCCATGCAACTGAACAATTCACTGTCAAAGTCAAAAACCAGCCTACAGTGCCTGAAAACATAAACCATTGGCAAGATTTTGAGGGTGATGAACAAATTTATGACTTTCTGCAATCTAGGAATGAATTTGCAGGAACAAGACCAAGCCTAGAGCATGATGAAGGTGTTTTGGCTGAAAAACAAGCCCATAAAATAGGGTTGTCCTCTACTACTGATATAAATTTTATTGCACATCCTTGTGAGGAAAAATATTTTGAGGATATAGACTAAAGGGACCTTGAAGTTTTACAATGTAAAGATGATACATTACCAAGGGGACTTGCACCATTAGAATATTTGTTCGATTTTAATGATGTGGCTAAAAAAACAAAGATAGAATCCACTGAGAATGATGTAGAGGAGCATAACATAAGTAGCCTAAAGGAACTCAAAATGATCAAACTCTCCAAAACTCTTCCTCCTCACATAAAATAGAAATATATTGATCTTTTTCAAGAATTTAAAGATGTGTTTGCATGGGGGTATGAGGATTTGAAATCATATGACACAAGCATTATTCAACATAAAATTCCTCTTAAGGAAAATAAAAAACCTTTCAAACAAAAATTGAGTTGAATAAACCCTTTCTTACTACCTTTAGTTGAGAAAGAGATTAAAAAGATGTATGATGTCGGGATCATAGTTCCCTTTACATACTCAGAGTGGGTTTCCAACCTTTTGTCAATTAGGAAGAAGACCGGAGAGATTAGGCTTTTCATTGAATTTAGAAATCTGAACAAAGTATCCTTAAAAGATAACTACCCCTTGCCTAAAATGGATCACATACTTCAAAAGGTAGTTGGCTCTAAGAGAATCTCACTTCTTGATGGATTTTCCGGTTACAACTAAGTGCTAGTACTCCCAAGTGATCAACACAAAATTACCTTCACTACACCTTGGGGTACATTCGTATATGTTAAAATGCCTTTTGGGTTGACGAACGTGGGGGTTACTTTCCAAAGGGCTATGGACATATATTTTTCAGAATACATAGGCTAATTCATATTCATTTACCTTGATGACATCACTGTTTACTCTAAGACTGATGAAAAGCACTTAATCCACTTGAGGAAAGTTTTTGAAAAGTGTAGGAAGTATGGTCTATCCTTGAATCCCAAGAAAACATTGTTTGGTCTCCAGGAAGGAAAACTTCTAGGCCACATCATCTCTGAAGAAGTAATCAAAATAGACCCCAAAAGGATTGAAGGTATATTGCGAATCAGCCATCCTAGAAACATCAAGGAGTTGCAATCCTTCATTGGGAAGATACGCTTCTTGAGGAGGCTCATCCCCAACCTTGCTGAGATTTTGAGAAATATTACAAACATGCTAAAAATGGAGTTAGGGCTTAAATGGACCTTGGAAGCTAAACAATCTTTTGAACTATTTAAACTAGCACTCACCCAAACACCAGTTCTAATCATTCCTGATTTTACCAAAGACTTCTACATTTTCTCATTTTCATCTGAACATACCATTGTTGCAGTGTTATTGCAAAAAAATATGATGAGGCAAGAAAAACCCATAGCCTTCTTCAGCAAGGCCCTTAGAGATTCTCCTCTAAATTACAACATCATGGAGAAACAAGCCTTTGCCTTGATTAAGGCATTGAAAGACTTTAGAGTTTATATCTTACATTCTCATATCATTGCTTTTTTTCCACACACAGTTGTCAAAGACATTTTGAATCAAGACCCTGATGGTAAAAGGGGAAAGTGGATTGTTATTATCTTAGAATATGACTTAGAAATCATACCCACTAAACTGGTTAAAGGACAAGGACTTGCAAAACTTATTGCTGAATCAAATTTCAAAGCATTACATATGAATATGGTTGCTGTTTTAAAAGAAAAAGAAGAGTGCACAACCCCCCATATTGAAGAAGTATTTTTGAATTCATTTTGGTATGTTGATGTCCTATATGTGCTTTTCTATCTTAATTCTCCTCCTACATTATCAAAGACAAAAGCTAGATTCATGAAATAAAAGCTTTAAAATTATGCATTTTAGATGGAGTGTTATATTGGAAGAATTTTGTAGGCATTTTGCTTAAATGTTTGCTTGAGGATGATGCAGGTAAAATCATGCATGAGCTGCATGAGGTAGAATGTGGAGGCCACCTTTACTAGAAAAACACAGATAACAAAATCCTTAGAACTGGCTACTATTGGCCCACCCTTTTTCTTGAAACTGGTCATGACTTGCCACAAGTGAAAATTGTTTTATGGCAAGAGAAAACTCTTACCTTTGCCTTTGCATCCCATTACTGTTGAAGCTCCTTTTCAACCATGGGGTTTCGACTTCATTGGATATATTCACCCCACCTCATCTGCCCAACACAAGTGGATCCTCACTACTACTGATTACTTCACCAAGTGGATATAAGTCATTCCCTCTAGGAATGCCACCAAACCAGTCATTATCAAATTTCTAGAGACAAACATCCTGTCTAGATTTGGTTGCCCCAGAAAGATCATCACAGATGATGTTGTTTCCTTTACATCCAAAAGGATGGTTGACTTTTTTTTATAAATATTACATCACATTAGGACATTCCACAGCTTATTACCCTCAAGGTAATGGGCTAGCTGAGTCCTCTAACAAAAGCTTGGTCAATATCATCAAGAAGCTTCTGGAACAAAATCAAAAAGCATGGCTTGGCAAGATAGTAAATGCATTATGGGCTGATAGACTAACCACCAAGAAATCAATCAGTATGTCTCCCTATCAACTAGTGTATGGCATGGATGCAATTTTCCCAAAATCCTTGGGAGTTCTGGTGATAAAGCTTCTCCAAGAAGTGCAATCAGAAGAAAATGACATGCAAAGGACGTTGAATCAAACCATTCATTTATAGCAGAAAAGAGAAAAGGTTTACAAAAGGACTCAAGCAGTGCAAGAAAACATAAAGAAAATCTTTAACAGAAGAACTAAAGCCAACAATTTCCACATTGGAGACACAGTGCTAAAATGGGATTCTAGGAGGGAGGACAAAGGTAAACATGGAAAATTTGAGAATTTATGGAAAGTTCCTTATCTCATTCAGTATGTTAGAGGTCATAATGCTTTCCTTTTACAAGGACTGGATAAAGAAGAATTATTTGGAGGTCCTGTCAATGGCAGGATGCTCAAACACTATTTCTATCAAGAGTCCTAGTTTCAAACTTTGATTCATTGTACATAATTTTGCATGATGAAAGATCATAAAAATAAAAATAAAAAAACAAAGAAAGAAGGAAAAAGAGGGAAGATTTGAAAAATTGGTACAACCCCATACCCAAAAAATAGTAATGATGAAAGTGTGCAAGCCTAAATGCCACTACTTGTTCAAAAGAGTCTTGTTCAGTCATCTAGCCTAATCATCACTGAACATTTTTTCAATTTATTGTTGATAGGTTAGTGAAAAAGAACTTGTCAAAACATATAAACTTGACTTGTAAATAGGAATGGATTAGGAATGAAAGATAATGGTTCCACATGCTCAATTCTGAACCAAAGAGAAATATGGGGATGCATAGCAAATGATAGATCACAACCCTTATTTTTCTAGTTTTTTTTGTAAAAAAATAATGTTTGTGTGCAGCTTGTCCTAATGCCACAATCCATGGTAAGTCAGATTGCCTAATCCTGATTTAAACCATGTTTTTAATTTCATGTCAACAGCCTAGAGAATGAAGTCTGTCAAATAGCCTAATATTGACAGTCAAAGAGTCTAGGTAGAGATGAAGTTGAAGTAATCATGTTTTTCATAATATTAAGATCACAACTTCAAAGAAGCATCAGCAAATGAAAAGAAGAAAAAATCTACCCAATGGATGAGGCATTGGTCTTCATAAAACTAGAGATCTGAAGTTTTGGACACCTCCTGAAAAAGATATGCCCTCCACAAGTGGAGCCACTGTTAGTCATAAATAATTTTGCTATTTTATAGATGCATAAATACTTATCTTAGATTTCTAAAACAAAAATTCATTAATATTATGAGTTTTAGAAATCTCACTGCCTTCATTATCCTTAGGATAAAATTTTCACTATTTTACTATCCTATCATGTCATGGTCAGCCTATCACTCCCAAAAGACCCAACATGGGCTAATGCCACTCATTTTCACTATTTTTTTCCACCTCTGACTTGAGCACTCTATTTTGACTTACCTAACTCCTCCACTTGCCACCTAGGATCACCAACCAACCTACTCATCTTGTGTTTCCCGAATACACCAAGTATTGATGGTATAAAAACTATCTCTGTAGGCTCTTTAGATAAATAAAGTACATTAGATTTTGGATCTTCAATACATCAAATTGTCAAAAACTCTGTTTTTTATACTTGAAGACCTCAAAACCAAGCTTTCAGTCAAAGACAAGCCCAAAGAGCCTCCCACTAGGTCATTTAGGGTTTCATAGGTTGTAGGATTGTTTTCGTGTTCTAAATCACTATTTTACATGTGCCAAGAAGCTGAATCAAGTATGAAAGAAAGTCAGTACATGGTTGTCCAAAATGGATCAGAAAATCCTTCAAGGAAGGCCCCCTTGGTCAAGCACAAATTCTGCAAAGAAAAGCTACTCATTTTGACATTTCTACAGGAGTGTCAAGGTGGCTATCAATAGAAAATAAGGTAAGGTAAGAGGCCAGCTCCTCACTAAAGGACATCCACAACAAAGCAAAGGAAGCGGGCCTATATTCAAAGAGAGTAAGGGTTTTTAGGACTGATTGGCTAAACAGTGTTTCCAAGGAAGAAGCCAATGCAAAAGACCACAAGGATAGAGGCACATCCACAAAACCAAGCATAAATTGAAGATTTTTAGAAATTATAAATGAAAAAGGGAAAAGGGTGAGGTGAACTAGACATAAATGAATGAACTTGGAAGGGCTATAGAGAACTTATAAGACAACACTAATTATTTTTCTCTAACAACCCTAAAACCTAAAGTTTTTGGAAGATAGGAAAAGTAGGTGAAATGAAGATGATGGGCCTCCATCATGACAGCAGAAAGTTTCCAAAAAGCTATTGAAGGTGATTCCTAGGGTTGGCCAAGGCAATGGTGCTTCACTACACCAAAGGGATAAAATGCAAGGAGTATTAGTGTGAGGGAGATCAAGCCTCCATCATGCATTTAATTTCCCTCAAAATGGTCAATGGAAAGAAGGCATAGGGTTAAGCTTAAAAATAGAATACCAAGTTGAGCATGAGTTTACTGTTGAGTAACTGAGGTTGTCAAACTCCAAAGAATGGAAAAGGAGACCAAAACAACTATGTCACGGCACCTGCAACAAATCAGAAGTGGCCAAGAAGAGACATAGTAGGCATGATTTATAATCTTTGTCAAAGAGGATGTGTCACTATAAAAATCAGTAAGAATGTAAGGAAATGTGTTTTCAGATCACTTACATTCAAAAATTTCAAAAAAGGGATAAAACATGTTTTTTTTTTCATTCTCTCAATGCTTTAAGAGGTTTTACAGTGCCAAGACCCTCAAAGGTTAAAAGAGACCTTTTATTTCTCCAGTAAGCCATCACCAAAGGAGGAAGAATTACCTTGTGAAGTATTAAAATCAATTGCAAAAAGGTCAAAAAGTATATCAGTCAAATGATAAAGTGACAAAAACTTAGCAAAGTGGGTTTTTAATTTCAATTTATTTCTCAAAGGTATAAAGACATCTCAGTTATCATTTGTTTGGTTCACTTGTCATTTGCAAGGAGAGAAAACCCTCCAGGATATTTTTTCTAAGTTTTTATCAAAATATGGGCCAATTCACGGGTGTTGCACGAATAATCTGGCATTGCGCTCACAAACCCTGGCGATATGCTAATAGGGGTCATAACAGTGCAATTTTTACACTACGTTGTGCAAACACTGAGTGGCACTGTGCATATAGCCTGGTGCTACGCCCAATCAGACTGACATGCTCAGGGGCACGACGCTATGCCCACAGAGTGCCCTACTTGCCCGGCACTATGCTAAGAGATGCCCGACTCACCCAGCACTGTGTAAACAGGGTGACTCGAGAGTGCGGGTAGGGCGCTGCGCTTATGCCAAACTTCTCCAATTTTGCAAAGAAGGTGCCAAAGGCTCTAAAACACCCTCAAATTTTCCTCCAAAAGCCCGCAAGAAAACTAAAGTGGTAGGTGGCCTTTTCATCCTTGCCCTCCAAGTTATTTTTTATGTTTTAATGGTTAAAAGAGATGTTTAAACCCTAGGCTTTACAAACACTATGTCTTCATTAAAATTAAACCTCTGTTTTTTACCTCCAAGCTAGTATTTGCCATTTTAAAGGGGGTGCAACTAGGGAAAGCATAAATCAGCTCAAGATAAACACTTTGTTCAATCTCAAGGAAAAACTGTAATACACTTTCCTCCATATCACTCATTTGCAAAGGTTTCCCTCACCATCATCTTCATTTTAATCCTCTTGGCTAGTTTTTCCCATAAACAACCCTAATCACCATGTCAGGAGCAGAAAATAGTAGCAACAGTGAAAGAGGCCAAGGGCCTATGAGGCCAAACCATAAAGGAGGGAAAGTGAACAAATTTGAACCCCAGAGCACAGTAGATACACCTCATCGCCCATGATCCTCTCATGTTTCCAGAATTTGGGATGTTTTAAATTTTGTGAGAAAGTCAAACAAGTACAACGCCACCCAGAGCTTACAAGGTTGTTTTTCCTCAACCTCCACAAAAAATAGGTGAATCTTGCAGGGGTGGATTTTAAATTATCAGTAAATGCCATCTCTAATGCTACAGGCATACTTGTCGTTGGTGAGAAATTGTTCAAGAAGGAAAAATTGGATATGAACCATTATGAGCCATTTGTCAAAACTAGGTACATAGTAGGCTGCAGGGCTATCTTTCCTTTCTCACACCTGAAACAGATATTTTCACCCTTAATGAGGGTTATCATGAAGTGATTTACCTATGAAGGGGGGTAATATAGACTTTATTCCTACCATGTTAGACTCCTCATGCATTTCACAAGGGTTAAAATGCTCAACTTTCCCTACTACCTTTATAGGAGTATGGACAAAATGTCTTCTATTGTCCAGTGAAGGAATCCTTCCCAACAAATGTAGAGTTTGTTTCACCATTCCTTGATCAAGATGTTTGTTCTACATCAGTTGTAATAGAAGGGAATACCTTGGGAGGTATTCATATCCCATGAAGTCTTCACAAGTCCACAGCTTCCTCATCAAACTAACTTGCCTTCATCATCTACACAAGTGTCCTCACCTCAAGAAAACCTCCCTTCCTCCCCTTCTCTTGATGCATCAAATGAAGAAGGAAGTGGCAATGATGAATTAAGTGAAAATGAGGGAGATAATGATAATGAGTCAAATCAAAATGAAGAGGGTGAGAGTGACAATAAATCAATACAAAGTGAAGAAGAAGCAGATGATGAGGAAGAGGAAGAAAATGATGATGAGGCAAAGATAGAAATTGATGAAGAGGAAGAAGAAGGAAACAATGATGAAGAAAAGGGGAGTGAGCATGACAGTGAGAAAAACAGTGACAAAGAGGTAGAGGACATGGAATCAGAGGAAGAGGATGACAACCCAGAAAATATGGAAGAAGATGATAACGAGGATGATGACAGTGAGGACAGTGTAGAAACTAAAGGCAACAATGATACCAATGAAACAAACCACAGTGACAAAGAGGTAAACAGTGACAAAGATGCAGATAATAAGTAAGACAGTGATGGACAAGACAACAAAGAAGAAAATAGTCATGACAGTCATGACAACAGTTAGCTCCTTAGTGATAATGAGAATGAGGACAGTGTAGAAGATAAATATGAAAGCAGTCCTAGTCATGATGACAGTGAAAATGGGAAGGGGCTCATGGTATAGATGACGATCACAATAAGGAAGAGGAAAACAACTCAAATGAAGAGAAAAATCACAATGCAGAAAATAGTGAAGAGGACGTGAGTGTTGATTATTGTTTAACCAGCCCAAAAAGAGCAGCCCAAATAAAGAGGAAGAAATCCACGAGGATGGCAGGGTAACAAAGTTGATAGATGCTTTGACAGGAACATTCCCTAAGGCACGGGTGCGTATAGGAAACTTGATATATAAAACACTCTAAGGAGAAAGTCGTGTGCCATATGGAAGAGGCACCAAAGAAGGGAGCATGAGCAAGGTATTCCGGGGGTACCAAAGAAAGGTATAATGATAGGAAGGTGTACCCCGCAGAGGAGGTGACGTCACCTAGTGGCGGACCAACCAAAAACACTCCGTAGGGTGGTAGAGTATAAAAAGAGGCCCTAATGAACCCCCGCCGAAATTATAACATGGGCCCATCAAGAATGGCATCTAGTGCAAGTAAGTAAAGGTAAGGTAAGTCTAGGGAAGATGGTATGAAACTGGTACATGCTTTAACCCAGAACATGGCTCTCACCCACTTGGCTCCTGAAATCCAATAACCTACAGCCACGTGTCCCACTATTGACATCCTTATGACATCTACCCTACAATTCTCATCCTCACCTCCTATTCCACCAATCTCGGTCCGATTTAATCTTGTTTTACTCCCAAACTTGGTAAAATATTTTTTTTTTACAAATCTGTCATGCAGTGAAGGTTGAACTCCAGTACCAGGTTATTTTTAACCCTCGTATCGTTTTCCCCTCAGGCTTCCTCACTGTTCGTAGGTATTTAGTCATTCCTCCACCTCACTGTTTTCCTTCTATTTTTTCTTTTCAAATTTTCATGGGGAAAACTAAGTCCAAAAAGTCTGAACCCAAAACCCCACAAGCCCATGAGGTCAGGGCTATCCCTGGACCTAAACCCCTTATCGACGCCCATGCAAAAATTCACAACCAGTTCTACCATTTCAGTGTCTCCCGCATCAGACCTAAGTTGTTCAAGAGTCATTTAAAGGGTCAAGATAGTTTTAGAGTAGTTGGTTCGGGTCTGTACCACCAAATTTCCCCAACCACTTACCTAGTTCCCAAATTCATTATTTGGCTCGATGAGGCTTATGACGAGTGCAGGGACATGTTCCTATCTGCTCAAGGCAATAATATTTTATGCATATCACCTGAACTCATAAAGAAAGCCCTTTGTTTCCCTCACAATCAAAATTATGTTGAGTTCTCTGAGTTGTCCATTTCTTGCCAATTCTCAATGTTACCCTGAAAGCAACAAAGTGACTTTCATAGCCTCCTCTCAGATTCCTACCTAAAAGCACTTCCGCCTTCAGACGTTGTTCCTTTGTCCAATTTCAAAGACAATGTGTCACCATTCCTAGCTCTCATTTCTAGGTTGTTAGGTATTAGAGAAGTTGAGTGAGTGTCAAAAGAATGTATAGATCTCCTATGGCACCTGATGCAAAAGGGCACACTTCTGAATATCCCCTTTTTCCTAGCTTCACCTATTCAAACCCAGTTTCAGGAATTTCCCTCTACTAGGTCTTTCAAGTTTTTTTCTTTAGTGTTATACCTATTTTTATTTGAACACGCTGATAATTTTGAGAGCCTAGGCCTAGAGAAACTCTCCAGGAAAAATGCCCAACCAAGAAATGTCTTTGAGTGGAACGTTTCAATTCTTCAACAGCCTAGGGGGAGGGGTTATATAAGGTTCTTAAATGAATTCATGTCTATTGCCTATGCCCTAATACATGACAATCCTCCACCCAAAATATTTCCTGAGCAAAAGGACTAGCTGCAATTCGATTAAGAAGATAGCACAAGGGACTGGTACCTGTATGATGATTACACCAAAAGTAGGGTCTATGGTGCGAAAGTGCCTCCCTACTATTTGTCGGTGTTTCTAGCTATGTGAATATTTTCCCTTGAGTTCATTTGTCAAACCCTGAAGTCCGACCAAATCCACTTCGTGCATGCGAAGAAAGTATATATCCTCAAACGCCCAACTTCTGTTGGCCCCTTCACCATAAATTCGAGGCACGCCCTTTCCACAATAGAAATGTTTCTTCAAGAGATGGACCTGCTATAAGGAAAAGTTTGGCCTTATGACCCAAAAGGAGTCCTTTCCAATAGGAAAAGGAAAATAAATTCGACTGCTTATGTACATGAGATTAGGCCCTTCATTGAGTGGAGAGCTAACCTTGATACATGGCCTTTGGATACACAGATGGAGGCTGACTCTTCAGCCGCAGAAGGGAGGGGCGAAAATGCATCTACAGAGATAGAGAAGAAGGGAAAAGTAGATGATTTAGGCACCTCAGGAATTCAAGAGGGCATGAACATGGATGAGGGAGCTTATCCCTATAATAAAGAAAGGAAAAAAGGACCAGAGATGGTATGGGAAGAGCCACCACAGCAAGAGTTTTCCCGATATGGGTTGCCTGATAAAAAAAAGGTAGGCTTCATGGTTACTTTCTATTGGCGCCTCTTCTTTAGACCCTTCTGGGCTATCACAGGAAATTTCAGCGAATAAAGTAGAGGTAAGGGAGGAAATTAACACTAGAAACTGGACCACACGAGAAAGGCTAAGGGCTGAATTGGCCAGGTTTGTTTATAAATGTCATACCCGACTTACTACTGAGTTAGACATGAACGAGGAACAACTTATATTTTCTATTTCATAGGAAATGTTGCAGCCCTCGGCCGATGGGAGCCATTACCGAGCCCTAGAGATTGCTTTGAACTTGGGAAATATCCCACTAACAAATAAGCTTGGCTTGCACAAGTGCGTCAGAGGCATGTTGCGAGATGAGGTGGTAAAACTCGCACTTGCCTTGAGGAAATGCGAGAAGAAGCATGCCTCAGTATTAGAAAATTAGATGAGGGAGAGAGCTAGTGCCAGAGTGATAAAAAACAAGCTAGAAACCTTGAGGAAAGTAGTAGAGGAAAAAGGGGCCGACAAGGATGCAGTTCGGTAGAAGCTCATCACCGATCTGGAAACGGAGAACTTTGAGCTGAAGAAGAAATTAAGTATACCCAAATGGGAGCATGTGTAAACAGACGAATTGGTCCAGGTGGAAAGGGATAAATTGACTCTTGTCGATTCACTGGCGAAGGAGCAAGAAGAAAATACTCAGAAGACCGCAAAGATTAGAAGTTTGAAATAGGGATTGTCTAACATACAGGAAAAATGGGACCAACATGTATGAATAGCCCCGACATCCAATGAGCCCAGAACCACCCGAGAACAGCTGAATAAGACCCTATCAGACTAAAATGTTTTAGAAAGTGAAGCACGTACAGTTCACCAAACATTAAAGGAGACGAAAGTTACGCTGGCTGCAAATTAGAAGGTGGTAACATTCCTACAGAATGAGGTCAAGAATTTACATATGGAAAAACAGGCACAATATAATTCTATCAGAGACTTGACTTCTCGATTAAAAGGTAACATGGCTCTCCTGGAATCCAAATGCTTAATGTGGACCAATATAATGGCAGAGATCAGACAGTATTGGAACTACCTCACCCTGGTTGACGATAAGAAAATTGTAGTTCGCTTAGTTGAAGCACGTTGCAGGAAGGGCGAGTGGAAGGAGAAGTGAGGGCCACAATGGCTAGAAGGTATATTCGATATCTAAATGAACTAGGTCCAGAAGAATTGCAAGCACAAGGAATTGCTGATCGATTGAAAAGGGTAATGGAGATCAAAAGAGAAGTTGAGAGGGAGACCACTCGCGCAAATGCGTTGGGTTGTTTAAAATTTCTTTCAATTGGAGTCAAGAAGTTCAACTCTGAGTGGAGTAAGTTAGTGGAGGCATGCCTTGCATCATGCTGGCACCTAGAGACCTCTGTATTCTCCAAGCTAACGGATTATGAACAAAATTTTTTAGATATCATGAATAATGCCAACTTGCCTTTGGAAACAACTGCCCATCTGAAGGCAGATACCATCATAGCCACTCTGAGCAAGGAATTCTTCCTCCTCTACCAAGTTAGAAAATTTTTAGTTGTCCGAGTAGACTATACCGAGCTCACATATATGCTGGCATTGGTTGAGATGTTTGTCGCTATGCCAGCTCCAGACGTGCTCGTGTGGTAGAAATGTAGTGAGTACGTTAGCACTTTGTTATTGTCATCTACTGCTCAGCCTTTACCTCCCTCTGCTCACAAAGAAGGGTCATCTTCTTCATCATCTCGGCCACATCAACAACCATTAAGCACCCCTCAGCGCCATCAAAAATGAAATTCATAATTTGGCCCACATGGCCTACTTAATTTTATTATTATGAATTGTAAAACTGGGTGAAATCTTGATTTCAGCCTATGCACTCTTTATTTTTCATTTACTGTTATGTTTTAGTTAGGGCCTTTGTCAGGCCAGGTTGTATATGATCAGAGGTCATTTTTTGTCATCATTAGGTTTTGTTTTTTTTCGATGGAGACCACGAACAGAAAGCATCCTTAGAGAATATTTTGTTTTCAAAATATCTTCTCTGTTGGCTGACCTATGGAGCTATAAAATATGAAATGAGAGAGTAAGAAAGGGTTCCATATTTTCAGAGAAGAAGCTGTTGATTGTGAATTTTCTCTTTTGTAAGGTTTTAAGATCCTCTCATAGTGTATGTCTGAAGACCCCTTTGGAGAAAATAAATGAAACTATTATGTTTTTGTTGTGGATTCCAAATGAGATGAGTAAACAATATGTATTTTCTCAACAATGTTTAAATATAAATGTTAATTGTGTTTTCATCATTCTCCTGTTATGGTAGATTTCGGAATGCAAATGTTTGGATTTGTTAGATGTGAATTTATCGTGAAAGATACTCATATCTTCTTTTCTATAACATTTTAAATATGGCTCAAGGCACAGTTTCTATTCTAAGTTCTATTCACATGCCATTATTCTTCTTGTGTTAGTGGAGGGTGGATTCTTACGTCGTATAAGCGTACCCTGCTTTGATATTTTCCTTATGTTCTTTCATTGTTCCTCATATTCATTTATCCTAGTCACTCTCTGTTGGTCTCATGTTTGGCCCATATCAGAATAATTCACTTTCATGAATGCTTTTGATTCATGCTTATAGACCCTTATGCTACATAACTGGAAGTCATTATTTCCAATTTTCTGTCTCTGATGTCTTGGACCCATATCAAAAGGTTTAAATCATCATTTCATAACAAGAGGTTCCTTCCTAGTAGCTTGAAAAAATACCTTTGAATCCTCTTGCCTTAATATGTCCTAGGAACTTGTCTTTAACAAATCAAGACTGTCTTTAGGAGTTACAACATCTTTTTGGTGCCATTTCCAGGGACTCGAAGTTGAAAACCTTTTCCCTGGGGTACGACAATCTAATTCCCCCTTCAAATAAGGTTAGCATGAAGGGTTGAGAGTTGTATATCCCTCACCTTGGTGACTCCACTACTCTTTAAAGTCAAAGTCATTGACAATCCTGGCTTACCAAAAGCCTCATCTAAGTTTGGATACTTCCCAGTTGAGAACACCCTCAGTTTCTGACCCTGAAAAAATCATATTCAAAAGAATTTGGAAAGAGAAACAACCAGCTCATACTGATGTACCCAGATTCTCACTAGAAGACTCCCCATCCTCTTCCCAACAAGCTCAAGTCCAAGGCCCCTGTTCCACTTCCCGAGTACTCGAGTACCCTCCAGATAACCTTGTTTCGATTCATTATATGATAAATGACGAATCAGAGTCAGTAAATATGTCTGAGATCCCTTTACACCATATCCCTGAAGCTGAAGAAGTCAAACAAGTTACCATCCCCTAGATACTCTTCACTCAGATAAATTCACAAGCCACCACCTAGCATATACCTGTCACCATTCATCAAAACCTTCCACAAAATCCACCACCTCCCATGGTTGTTCCCTGGTTTTTGCTGAACAAATATGCCCCTCTGGCACTTCCCCAAATTCTCAATGATATGCCTTGCGATTATATGAAGCTCTTGCCTTGGTTCAACGGGGAAGACAATAGTGCTGCTCCAAATAATATTGAAGATTTATGTGCCTTTGCTGATAATTTCAACATGGAGCACCTGGATGTAGTGTTGAGGCTCTTCGTCCAATAATTGGATGGAGAGGCTCAAAAGTGGTTCAAAACTCTGGGTGACCATACCATCACCACTTGGGAGGAGATGGAGAATGCCTTCACACGAAAATGGAGGGAGAAGAGAGATCATGGCTATATTCTTAAAAAATTCAATGTTTTGAAGAAGAGACACAATGAGGATGTGATTGAATTTATCAAGAGATCCAACAAGTTGTATAATAACCTGCCTGCTGATATGAAACCCCCTTAGACAGTGGCCAAGGTAGTCTTTTTGGGAGATTTTGAGTCAGATTTTGGTTTCACTTTAAGGGAAATAAAATCTGCATCACTGGACCAAGCCCAAAATGATGCATTAGAGGTAGAAGAAAATTTTTCTTCTACGGGGAAATCAAAAGGGATAATAGACCATGATCTCAGACGAAAAGATAAAGAAGAGGCCTCTTCTTCAAATCAATAAATGGAAGTGACTGATTATAATATCGAAGAAATGAATAAGATGATAAAGAATCTATCAAGTAAGTTGGTGGAACTAGAGCTAGAAGTTAAGAATGCCTCTTCTCGGCCAACTTAGGTCGCTCCTAGCAAGGGATATAATCCAAGGTATCGTAAGTTTGCCCTACAAATACTAAAAAGAGACAGGAAAGAACAACAAGACCACATACAACCTCCTTTCTATCTAGAAGGACAAGTGGAAGGTCCTACTGAATATGTTCCTGATGGGAAAGATGATCAATATATTTCTTACTCATAAGGCGAAGAGGTAGAGCTTACTCTGCAGGAAGATGAAGAAGAGAAAGTAAATCCCACAGAAGATCCAGGCATCAATGACTATTGCAAACAATTTATGGACTTCATGCAAGCTCAGTTCCACAAGAATTATGATCTCTTATCTTCTAGAAAGAGGACATGGATGCAAGATCAATATTAAGAATTACCTCAAAAGGAGTCGATCCCCCAAAAATCCAATAGCAAAGGTAAGAACCCTGTAGAGTAGCCCTCGCATTAGAAAGCTACCACTCCCTCTTCATCTAAGTTAGTCAATGAACCCCTTGGAAATACTAAATATAATTCAACCGTCATAAATCCACCTATCTCCCATAAACAGCAACTCAAATAATTAATCCCAAAAAAGAATCATGTTGTTTTTAACCTCCAAAAAGAATTAGAGAAAGTGAAAATCCCTGTCCCCTTAGTTGAGCTTTTGAAGTAGCCTTCTTACAAGGCTTAGGTGTTGCAATTTATGCTCTCTCATGGAGTAACCCCTCGTCCAGATAGTCTCAACCTTCAGGAAGAAATACCGATGGTAGTATTTGGCCCACATGTCGAAGAGTTAGACTCAACCACCCCACCATTCTATGTATCCCTGGTCATGCATGATTTACTGCTGTACAATTTCATGTTGGACTCAGGTGCCTCACCTAACCTGTGGCCTTTTTCATTCATGGAGAATTAGGATTAAAAATCACTTTCCCATACAAATATCTTTATTCTCTTGATTCCAAAAGAGTCAAATGTTTGGGAATGATTAAGGACTTGGTGGTGAACTTGGCTCAGATCCCTGCCAAGAGTGTAGTCATGGACATCGTGGTTGCTGATATTCCAGCCCGATTTGGGATGTTATTGTCCAGGTCATGGGGGACTAAGATAGGTGGGTCGATTAAACTTGACCTCACTTATGCTACCATCCCGTTATTCGGCAGAGAAGAAAGGAGGTTATATTGGGAAACTAGATTTGTGAAGATGGTTACTAGAACCAATGGCTCAGTCAATTCCCAGTATATAGAAAAGAAGGAGAGTTTTTCTGTCTGATGTTGGAGGAGGATGAGGATTTTTTACAGGAACTGGAATTCAATCCTTTGAGGTTGGAACCATCCACAAGTAATTAAGAGAAGGGCGTATGGACTCTGCACTTTGATGGGGCAAATTTGAGGGAAGATAACTGAGTTGGAGTCCTTCTAATCTCACCTACGGGGCAATTGGTCTCCTTTTCTTTCAATATGGAGTATGAAGCTGCAAATAATGTGGCATAATATGAAGCACTTTTCTTGGGGCTGCAAACAGCCAAGAACATGAACATTTTTAGCCTCAAATTCTTCATAGATTCGGAGACGGTGTTGAGTCTCAAAATTGTGCTTCCTTTCATCTTACTTTACCTCATTTTCCTTTGACCATTGATGTCCTAGACCCAATTGATCAATGAATTTAGTTAAAATTACTTTTAGAATGATTTACATGACTGACTTGCTAAGTTTTGTGATTTTTTCCATTGTAAAGCATTTTGACCGGAACTAGCTGCAGAATGCAGACATTCCGTAGCGAACCGGCAATTCTGCAGCTGTCTTCACGTTTGGGTATGTTCCAGGTGGCCTCTAAAGAAAAACCGCATATGGGCATAATCCACGTCATGTCTACATTGTTCGTTGCTCACCATGAAGGAAGAAACGGATTCTGGATATGGTTTTGATACGTGGGAACACATTTAGGAAGCCTGACTTCTATTAGGACTGTCTCAGTCCAGATGTCCTTTTCATTTTTACGTTGCCACTTCAAGAGTCCTAATGTGATTTTGATAAGGAAAGACAATGCTCCTGGAATTTTTGCAAGTCTTGTTATGTATATTTGTTATATAAACACTTGGGAAACCGAGAGCTAGGCTAGATTTTGTTCTAGATTTTGCTTAGATTATGTGCTACATTTCTGAAGACGCAGAGTGCTCTGTTCAAGTTATTTCACTTTTAATGAAGCAGACAGTGTTGTTTTGAAAGCGTTGATTTGATTTGGAGTTAGATTCCGTCAGGTGGTAGAGGGCCCCTGCCTCTTACACGGATTTATTTTCGTAATTTAGATAAGTATTCTAGCTGCCTTTACATTTTTGAAGTTGAGTTCGTAGTTTCTTTCATTAGCTACTGTAGTTATACTCATTCTAAAAACTCTTCCAAAAGAAGAAGCTCTTCCAAAAGATTATAATGATGAATGGGAATTGGCTATAGTATTGTAGGATTTGATTGTAATCTCTTTTATTCACCATCACAGTTATACTTATGCTAAGCACTCTTCCACAAGAAGAAACTCTTCCAAGAAATATTTATA
This sequence comes from Pinus albicaulis, assembly GCA_034641835.2. Classification (NCBI taxonomy): domain Eukaryota; kingdom Viridiplantae; phylum Streptophyta; class Pinopsida; order Pinales; family Pinaceae; genus Pinus; species Pinus albicaulis. Next base: position 786,155,420 of record CM076579.1, read on the forward strand.
CTGTCTTAAGCATGATTGTGATCTTGAACGTTTTAGTTGTGTGTTTTCACTAAGTACCATAGTTGTTATTTCTCTTAAACGCTTGTCCAAAATATCATAATGATGAGTGGGAAATGGCTATGATATCTTAGTTTTTCATTGCTTTCAGTCTTTACGTTTGCATAGCATAGTTAGGATACTCCAGAGTTTAATTGCACTTAATTCATGCTCAGTTATTTTGTTTTAAGTTTGATAATGACTTGTAATTCAGCACTGTTTTAGGCTAGTGACATATTAGGTTCAGTTTTAGTTCAAATCATTGCATTTGCACTCCATATTCAGTTGTCATTCACTGCATATTAGATTACTTCAGTTGTTAAACTTAACAAAACAACCTTCATTATTCACAAACCTCTTCTTGTTCTAAAATCTATAATTGATTCATAAACATATGAACAGAAGACAATATCATTTTAAGGCATGAAGTACTTCTGCAACTTCCTTATCATCTCACAAACAAACATTTCCTCAAAAGACTATTTCAAAAATCTATAACCTTTGAGTGAAGTGTAGTGCTATAAAACTGAGTTGCAGAATAGAGTTAAGAATTAGACTTAGAGTAGAAGATCTTATGATGGTATCAATGTTTCACTCCAATTATGCTTCAGCAAATCTCTAATCAAGGACAAAATTTTGCATCATTATAAGTTAGTTGTTTAAACTGTTTAGTTAGGAAGATTTTAAGTACTACAAACGCGTATCGTTTCCTCTTCAAATGTCTTTGATGAAAGACCTGACAAGTTTAGTTTGTGTTTTTAAATCATTTGTTTAAAATTCATTATTTGCTTTATTTCCTCGCTAGCTTAGTTTAGATTTGATTCTCGCTTATGTTTGTAATTTCATTTGACATTTGTCATCAACTAATTAGCTTCACCGTTTTTAATCATTAGTTCTTTCTGTTAGCTTTCTAGTCTTAGTCATTTTCCTTGTGAATACAAACCACCAAAAGACCAAAAACACTTAAATCATCACAAAAGACCAAAACATCATAAAACAACACACAATGCATACAAACAAACACTGTGGCACATGACAAAGACACCTCACTTTAGCAATTTACCAACCCCTGTTGACAATTAAATGAGCTCAATTTAGGAGACTAGATTGAGACCAAACATTTTGGCGCCGTTGCCGGGGAAGTGAAAACTAGGTAACCTTTGTTTCTTAGCATCCAAAAACAATTATATGTGTAGGGAGAGAGATTCAAGGGGAAGATTTATAAGCAGCAGAGGTAGAAGTTTGATTTCTAGAACACCACTTATTTCATCTAGATCCAGAGCTAGTACACCTTCAACTCAAACCCATCTTCCATCCTCTTCTGATCCTGGACTTCTAGAAGATCTAAGGTCAGATATCCCATTAGAAAAACCTTCCACTTCATCCACTGAACCTGCCATAGAAGAAGATCTAAAAACTCTTGTTAGGGACACAAACCTTTCCACTTCCACAAGAGAGTCAACCATGGCAGAAGAAGGAGGAGGAGGAGTTTTTAATGGATAAAACACACTATTTGGAGGTAGAGGTAGAGGTAGAGGAGAAGGAGGTAGAGGTGCAAATGGAGGAAGAGGTAGAATAGGAAGCTCTTTTGGGTTCCCTATAATTGATGAAGAAACCAATACAACCATGAAAAATATTTCACCCTCTGTCCTTCCAAACTTCTATGGACTTAAAACTGAAGATCCTGAAACCTTCTTATTTGAATTTGAAGTGCTTTGTAGAACTTATGACTACTTACAAGATGCTCAAAAATTGAAATTATTTCCTTCAACTTTGAAGGGAGCAGCATTGAAGTGAACAAGAGTGCAACTGCAACATTAGAACATGAAGACAAGCTCATGCTACCTAGAGATACTTTGTTTATTGTAACAGTTAATCACATGGAAGAAGTGTTCAAGATGTTACAAAAAGAAGATGAAAATTTGGAAGATTTGTTGGAGAGATTTAATTACAACATCAAAAGGGCAAAAATGGAAAACCTAGATCAAGACACCTTAAAAGATTTTTTGTTAAAAACAATTAGGGATGAATGGTTGGATATCCTTAACATGATGGGAAAAGGGGATATATCACAACTCACATTACCTGAAATATCTGAGTTATGTATCAACCTTTCAAGAGGGAAATCTAAAACTATCAAAGGTCCAAGAGATCTCGCTCTTGCAAGGGCAAGTAAGTCCGCTTCTGGGACAGTAAGTAGATCAGAAATATGTCACATGCTTGATGATTTTAAATCTGACATCTTAGGGAGTCTTAGTGAACAAATAGACACCCTCAAGATACAAAACAAGCAAAAGGCTGAATCTGATGCCTTGGAAATCTTTTGTCCCAAATGTAGAAAGAAACATGCCTTGAGAGAGTGTCATTTGGATGTAAAAGTTGTAGAAACCTGTGTTATTTGTTCTGAAAAAAATGAGACCAAGAATTTTCCTTCTCTTCCGGGTCTCAAAGCTGTCTTTCAGGAGGAAACTCATACAGATTCCACAGAGTCTCTCAATTTTGTATCTAGAAGGCCTTGGCAGGGACCTCAAACACAAGGATTCCATGATCAAATGTATAATCAACCTCCACCTTGGAATTCTTAGCAGCAACCTTGGCCCCAATTTCAAAATCAATCTCAATCTTGGGCACAAGGAACACAAAGTCCCTATGGAAGATACTCTCCATACTATCAGTATCCACCATCCTATCCACCATACCCACATTTTTATCCTCAAAATCCTCAACAAAATTTTCCTCAAAATGTTCAACAAAATTTTCAACAAAATCCTCAACAACATCATCAAAACAAACCACATCAAAATCAACCACTTTCATTACCATTCCCTCAAAAATCAAATCAATTGCCTGCTCAACCCATACCAAACCCCAATAATAAGAACCCTCAGAATACATACATGATAGAAGGCCAACAATTTCCAACTTATTTAATTACCTCCTTTAGACCTTAGTGATGTTCAACTGAGGTCTGGAAGAATACTTGAAAAGAGGAAACCTTCTGTGATCATACAAGAACAAGATAATTCTAAGGAAGACTCCCTACGGGTGAATAAAAGTCTTGAGGAAGACACATCCTTTCAAGACCCAAACACTGAAAAACTAAAACAAAAAGATTCAATAAATCCAACTCCTGTATTAGAGCAACCATCTACATCTACTTCTATACCTCCTTTTCCGGAAAGATTACAAATTGATAGAGGTGTAGAAAAACAAATCATGGTGCCTAATTATGATTTCTTAGATGAGCTGAGAATTGTTTGCATTAAAATTCCATTATTACAAGCCATCAAAGAAATCCCAATTTTAGCCAAAACAATAAAGGAGTTGAGTATGAAGACAACAAGAAAAAGAATAAGAGAAACCAAGAAAATTCAACTGGTAGGACAAATAGCAGACATTATGATGGGTAAGATTACTATTCCAAAGTACCTTGACCCAGGAAATCCAATTGTCAAAATTCACATCAATGGAATTGAAATTCAAAACACACTCATTGACTTAGGAGCAGCAATAAATATCATGAGTAGACAAATCATGGACAAACTGAAACTTCCTAATCTTCTCTTTACATCCACACTATTACAATTAGCAGATAGATCTGTGATCAAACCAGATGGGGTAATAGAAGACATTCCAGTGTCCCTAGATTCTTGGGAATACCCTGTGGATTTCATGATCCTAACTCCTAAGAATAATCTAGGAGGCCATCCTGTTATATTAGGAAGACCTTGGTTGGCTACAGCTGATGCTTTTATTAGTTGTAGGTCTGGTGATATGTATATTTCTGATGGTAGTTCAACTAAGAAATTCACTTTATATCCTCTAGCTAGGAAAATTACAGATCTAGATGACACTCAATGGATAGAGGATGAAGAATATTTACAACCACTCTTCACAATTTCAGAAATTAGTGAAGATAATCAAATTCTGAATACTCTAGAAAACTTTGAATCCTCTCCAGAACACAAATATGAATCATTTCAGGAGAGATCCAATATTGAATTTTTGTCATCTAGGTAGATGTCTCTTCATTATATGGATAATTTTGGCAGCTCTACAAGTGAGATTTTTCTAGGAAAAACTTTGAACATAAACAAGAACCTAGAAAAATCTCAACAAGAAGAGTTAATCAAAGTATTACAGAGACATTTTTTGCATATGCATGGGAATACACTGACATGAAAGGGATAAGCCCCAATACTTGTACTCATCACATCTATATAGAGGCAAATTGCAAACCAATCAGACAGCCTCAAAGACGGATGAATCCAAATCTTAGGGAAATTGTTAAAGAAGAATTGCAAAAATTGTTAAATGTTAATTTTATCTATCCTATTTCAAATAGTCAGTGGGTTTCTCCTTTGGTAATTGTGCCAAAGAAAAATGGAAAATGGAGGGTGTGTGTTGACTACTGAGAACTAAATAAAGCTACTCTTAAAGACCATTTTCCCTTACCTTTCATAGATCAAGTATTAGATACATTATCTGGCAAAAAGTACTTCTCATTCCTAGATGGGTTTAGTGGTTACAATCAAATCCAAGTAGCACTTGAAGACCAAGATAAAACCACATTCACTTGTCCTTGGGGTACCTATGCTTACCGAGTATTTCCATTTGGATTATGCAATGCACCTGCAACATTCCAAAGGGCAATATTAGGAATTTTTTCAGATCTAATACATGACTGTGTAGAGGTGTACATGGATGATTTCACAGTTTACGGGAACACATTTGAAGAGGCTTTAGAAAACTTGGAAAAAGTCTTAAAAAGATGTCAAGAAGCAAACCTTTCACTTAGTCATGAAAAATGTTTTATGATGTTTATTGAAGGTATTGTTTTAGGACACCATATTTCAGGGGATGGGATTAGAGTTGATGAATCAAAAGTTGAAGTCATTTCTAACCTATCCATTCCAAGTTGTCAAAGAGATGTTAGAAGTTTTCTAGGATTTACAGGGTATTATCAAAGATTTATAGAAAACTTTACCAAGATAGCATCTCCACTCTTCAAATTACTCACCAAAGATTGTGAATTCAAGTGGACTTTTGATTGCCAGTTAGCTTTTGAAACCCTGAAAACCAAAATTTCTAAAGCACCTATATTAAGGGGACCTAACTAGAAGTTACCTTTTCATATCTCAACAGATGCTTCCGATACAGATCTAGGAGCAGTATTGGGACAAAAAGATTTAATTCCCTATGCCATCTATTATATCAGTAAAATTTTGACTCCTGCAGAGTTAAACTATACTGTAACTGAAAAAGAGTTTTTAGCTGTTGTTCATGCCATAAACAAATTTAGACACTATATAACAGGCTATGAAACTTTTGTTCACACTGATCATTCTGCAATTAGATACTTAATGAACAAATCAATCACTAATGGCAGAGTGATAAGATGGTTGTTACTCTTACAAGAATTCAACATTACTATTCTAGATAGGCCTGGAAAACAAAACACAGTAGCTAATTTCCTATCTAGACTCCAAAATATCAAAGATGACACTCCGGTTGAAGATCAATTTCCTGATGAATATCTTTTTGCAATCTCTACTCAAACTCCATGGTTTGTTGATATTGCTAATTATTTAGTTTCAGGAAAATTTCCTTCAATTATGAATGCAAGGGATAAAAGAAAAATCATTTGTGATAGTGAAAAATATTCATGGGTTGCTAATGATTTGTACAATACAGGTCCAGATTTGATCATTAGAAGGTGTGTTCGTGAAGATGAGATGCCTGAGATTCTCAAGGCATGTCATGATGAACATTGTGGCGGACACTTTGCAGATAAGAGGACAGCCTATAAGATCCTTAATTTAGGATATTATTGGCCATCCTTGTTTAAATATGCTAAAGAGTATGTCAAAAGGTGTGATAGTTGCCAAAGGGTAGGGAAACCTTCTCCTTCAGGTGAGATGCCATTACAACCTCAGGTACACATTGAACCTTTTGAAAATGGGCTTTGGATTTTGTAGGACCTATTAGTCCTCCATCAAGACAAAAGAAATACATATTAGTTTGCACTGATTATGTTACTAAGTGGGTAGAAGATAAACCATTGCTTGTTGCTAATGAATCATCTGTAGTTACTTTTCTTTTTGAGGATATTTTTACTCGTTTTGGTGTCCCAAGGGAAATTGTTACAGATCAAGGAGCTCAATTTACATCAAGGCTAGTGGAGAAAATGATGGAAAAGTACAAAATCAGACATAGAACATCTACTCCTTATCATCCACAAGCAAATGGTCAAGTGGAATCCACTAATAAAGTCATTGAAGGAATCCTAACAAAGACTGTTCATCTACATAGAAGAGATTGGGTAGATAGGCTTCCTGAAGCCTTGTGGGCCTATAGAACTACATGGAGAAACACAATAGGCCATACTCCTTATGAACTTGTTTATGGAAAGCAAGTTTTGTTTCCCATAGAGTTCCAGATTCAAACTTTCAAAATGGCAGTTCAGCTAGGACTTGATTTAACGAAGGCACAAAAGCATAGACTGGAGCAAATCAATGAATTGGATGAGATCAGACAAGATGCAGTTCAGAAAACAAGTCTAGTCCAACAGCAAAGGGCTAGATGGCATGACAAGTACATCAAAGAGAAGAAATTCAAAGAAGGTGACTAGGCTCTCTTGTTTGATTCAAAATTCAAGGATTTTCAGGGGAAATTTCAGACACATTGGCTTGGGCCATATGAAATTGTTGAAATTTTTGATAATGGGGCAGTAAAAATCAGAACTATAGATGAAGAAGAGGTCACTTTTCTTGTGAATGGTCATAGATTGAAGTTGTATCACAAACCACTCTCAAGAGAAGAATTTTTCAAGAAGTTCCAAGAAAGAAGTGATGTGAAGTTAATGAAGAAGAATTCTTCTTCTTCATCAACTTGATTAAATTTTCTGAAGTATTTATATTTAAAAATAAAAAATAAAAAAATATATAAAAATAAAAAATAAAAAATAAAATAAAAGGTATAAACATGAAAACCAATCATAGATTGGCATGTTTATACAGAAAATATAGGGTGAAAATCAGAGTCTCTCTGACACTCTAACTTTTCCCATTTTGTTTTTGCAAGCAGTTGTTACAAAATCATAAGTTCAGATCCATAGTGCTTATGATCCATCTCATTTCATTTCACTTCATTCACTTATCCATCCATATTCCATTTCATTCATTCATGCTCTACTTCATTCCATATTTCATTCATTCCATTCCATACTCCATCCATCTCATTTTCATGTCAAAATTTAAAGTTTGATGTCTTGCTGTAAATGAATAAAACATGTCATGGATTGCAGGGCAGTTCTTATGTTCTTCCACTCCGTTTCATAAACTGAATCCATTTCATTTCATCAACCACTTCATACAATTATAACACATCATCCATCTCCATTCATATCATATAACATTTCACCTATATCCAAAAACACTCAATTCCATGATTAAAATACTCTATAGGTACATTCTGCAGCTCAACAGACATTCTGCAGCTGATCAGCCTTTCTGCAACCAGACAGTCATTCTGCAGCTACAAATCCTAAAGGCACCAGCCAGCAAAAATTAGAATTGCAACAAAATGATACAGAATATCCATGAATAAGAAGCATCAAGAAGAATTATAAAGACTCTTTCAAAGGAGAACAAAGAAGACAAAGACTACAAAAATCAAATGAAAAGCAGAGGTAACAAGTTTAGATTATAATGGCATTTCATAAAGTTTAGCATAGTTTTAGTTATGAATTGTTCGAAAAGGTTGTTTTAATTATTTTTATTGATCATGACCAATAAACCCTCCAAAAACTTTGGATTAAATCTCTCATTTCAAATTTCATGCCCAACATCATTTAAGCGGTTCAAATGGTCGAAGTGTTTGAATTCTTCACGTCACCCAACAAAATCATTCAATGATGATTTTCTTTTCCGTTGTAAAAATCTCCACTGTCTTTTCAATCATTAATTCGTTTCCTCCACCTCACTCCATTACCTCATTTCGTAACTACCTCCATCACTTCATTCTGTAGCCGGAATTTCATTCTGCAAACAGAGATATCCTTACCACCGAGAGCAGAGCAAAAGGGTAAACGCAGAGGTATAGCAGCGTGAGAATTTGAAGCCATTTGTTACCGTGGGCAGACAAAGTATCAATGTGGGCAGAGATTAAGCATTATCACTGTAAACGCAGAGGTATAGCAGTGAAGAGTTTGAAGCCATTTGTTACCAAGAGACAGAGGTATAGCAGCGTGTGAATTTGAAGTCATTTACCACCAAGAGACAGAGGTATAGCAGTGTGGGAATTTGAAGCCATTTGTCATTGTCAATCAGAGGCATATCAACTCAAAGTTTGAAACTGGTTTCATTGTCAACCAGAGTCATATTAGTACAAAGTTTGAAGTTGTTATCACTATCAATCAGAGGTATATCATTCCGAAGCTTGAAGCCATTTTCATTAAGAAATTGAAGCCATTTCAATTCGAAGGTGAAAGTTATTGTTTCTGTGGGTAGAAGAGTGTTAATCTGAACATTGAAGAAGCAATTATGGGTTTCATAGTAAGAACTGAACCAGTGGGTTCAAAATACCTAGAAGGCTATCCTCAATGTAAAGAAATGTTGCAACAGATAGGATGGTTTCAATTTTTAGAGAAATTTAATGGCTTCCACAAAGAAGTCACTAAAACATTTGCAAGATCATTTCAAGGAACTGAAGTTGAAGTGGGGGATGTCAAATTCACTGTCACTGAAGTTTTTATTGCAGAAGCTACAGGGTTGCTTAGAAATGGAGAGAGATGGTTCAAAAACAGAGAATTCCACAATGAATCCTGGAAGCAAATTCTAAAATCACCAGGTATGGATGTCACTGTATTTAAGAAAGGAATTCCAAGTTCTGCATTGAAAAATAAATGGAGAAACATACTACTTCTTCTGCAAAAATTTATTACATATGAGGGTAGATATGGCACATTTTATGTCTACCACATTAGACTGATAATACATTTTCTGGGGGAAGACTTAAACCTACCTTACTTCTTGCTTCAAAGTTTGAAAAAGATGGCTTCATGTGTTCAAAGAAGGGTTCAATTTTTAGAGACAACTCTATATCATCATGGTTTGGTTAAAATTTTGATTGAACATCATTTAGCCAAAACAAATGATACATGGGACAATTTCTTGATAAGAAATCATTTTGAAGAGCCAAAAGAACCCTCACCTGAACCACAACCTACAAGGAGAAGTAGAAAATGGAGAGCCTCAAAAGTTGAAATTGACAAAACAATCCAAGAAAGTAGTGAGGAAATCATCTCAGAGAAGTTGACTCAAATCAAGAGACAACTTAAGAAAGAAAAGGTAATGAGGAAATCTGCCATGGAGAAAGGAGAGGGATCTTCTCGGCCTAGAAGAAGCCATAGATTAAAGGGAAAACTAAGGAAAACTCAAATCAAACAAACAGGGGTGATTAATATAGAAGATGAGGAAACATCCATTGAAGAAGATGTTGAAGAGGATTTTAATGAAGGAACCCCTGAAATTGACCCTGCTCAACAAGAAATTTATGACTATGTGGAAACTTTGGAAAGGAGAGCTTCAGAAAGCAGAGAGAGAACCCCTAGTCCTCCACTATCTGAAATAGATATATTAAGAAGGGATAGGTATGAGTTGGAAATACTTAATAGACACATCAAAAATGAGAATGAAATTCTCAAAGATCAAGTCAAGCTCAAAACTGATATGAACTCAACCTTATCCCTACATATAGACAAAGTGGAAAAAGCTAATGACAAGTTGAAGAAGAGGAACAAAAAGCTAATCAGGGCACTTACCAACCTAAGGTTCAAACTTGTCATCAGAAAACCCAGAAGATATTTAGCTTCCAGGCAAAGGAGAAGGAGAGGATTAGATGTTCTTGCAAAAGCCTCTGAATTTATAGGATAATTTGCATGAGGACATGCAAGGAGACAGCAGTGGGGGTATGTTGAGCCTCAAAATTGTGCTTCCTTTCATCTTACTTTACCTCATTTTCCTTTGAACATTGATGTCCTAGACCCAATTGATCAATGAATTTAGTTAAAATTACTTTTAGAATGATTTACATGACTGACTTGCTAAGTTTTGTGATTTTTTCCATTGTAAAGCATTTTGACCGGAACTAGCTGCAGAATGCAGACATTCCGTAGCTAACCGTCAATTCTGCAGCTGTCTTCACGTTTGGGTATGTTCCAGGTGGCCTCTCAAGAAAAACCGCATATGGGCATAATCCACGTCATGTCTACATTATTCGTTGCTCACCATGAAGGAAGAAACGGATTCTGGATATGGTTTTGATACGTGGGAACACATTTAGGAAGGCTGACTTCTATTAGGGCTGTCTCAGTCCAGATGTCCTTTTCATTTTTACGTTGCCACTTCAAGAGTCCTAATGTGATTTCGATAAGGAAAGACAATGCTCCTGGAATTGTTGCAAGTCTTTTTATGTATATTTTTTATATAAACACTTTGGAAACAGATAGCTAGGCTAGATTTTGTTCTAGATTTTGCTTAGATTTTGTGCTACATTTCTAAAGACGCAGAGTGCTCTGTTCAAGTTATTTCACTTTTAATGAAGTAGACAGTGTTGTTTTGAAAGCGTTGATTTGATTTGGAGTTAGATTCCGTCAGGTGGTAGAGGGCCCCTACCTCTTGCATGGATTTATTTGCGCAATTTAGATAAGTATTCTAGCTGCCTTTACGTTTTTGAAGTTGAGTTCATAGTTTCTTTCATTAGCTACTGTAGTTATACTCATTCTAAAAACTCTTCCAAAAGAAGAAGCTCTTCCAAAAGATTATAATGATGAATGGGAATTGGCTACAGTATTGTAGGATTTGATTTTAATCTCTTTTATTCACCATCACAGTTATACTTATGCTAAGCACTCTTCCACAAGAAGAAACTCTTCCAAGAAATCTTTATACTGTCTTAAGCATGATTGTGATCTTGAATGTTTTAGAGCTGTGTTTTCACTAAGTAACATAGTTGTTCTTGCTCTTAAACGCTTGTCCAAAATATCATAATGATGAGTGTGAGATGGCTATGATATCTTAGTTTTTCATTGCTTTCAGTCTTTACGTTTGCATAGCATAGTTAGGATACTCCGGAGTTTAATTGCACTTAATTCATGATCAGTTATTTTGTTTTAAGTTTGATAATGACTTGTAGTTCAGCACTGTTTTAGGCTAGTGACATTTTAGGTTCAGTTGTAGTTCAACTCATTTCATTTGCACTCCATATTCAGTTGTCATTCACTGCATATTAGATTACTTCAGTTGTTAAACTTAACAAAACAACCTTCATTATTCACAAACCTCTTCTTGTTCTAAAATCTATAATTGATTCATAAACATATGAACAGAATACAATATCATTTTAAGGCCTGAAGTACTTCTGCAACTTCCTTATCATCTCACAAACAAACATTTCCTCAAAAGGCTATTTCAAAAATCTATAACCTTTGAGAGAAGTGTAGTGCTATAAAACTGAGTTGCAGAATAGAGTTAAGAATTAGACTTAGAGTAGAAGATCTTATGATGGTATCAATGTTTCACTCCAATTATGCTTCAGCAAATCTCTAATCAAGGACAAAATGTTGCATCATTATAAGTTAGTTGTTTAAACTGTTTAGTTAGGAAGATTTGCATACTTAGTTAACCATGTCTCAAGCTCTCTCAAATGCCTTTGATGAAAGAATTTGACAAGTTTAGTTTGTGTTTTGAATCATTTTTTTAAAAGTCATTATCAAGCTTTATTTTTGCTTAGTCATAGTTTAGATTTGATTCTGATTTAGTGTTTGTAATTGCATTTGACATTTGTCATCAACCAATTAGGCTTCACTCTGTTTTTAATCATTAGTTCCTTTCCATTAGCTTTCTAGTCATTTTTCCTTGTGAACATAAAACTACCAAAAGACCAAAAACATCAGAAATCATCACAAAAGACCAAAAACATCATAAAATACTACACACAACGCATTAAGAAACAAACACCTAGGTACATACAGTACACTTCACTTCAGCAGTTTACCAACCCTGGTTGACAATTAAATGAGCTCAATTTAGGAGACTAGATTGAGACCAAACAGATGGTGGTGAGGAAAATCAAGAACCAGTGCCAAGCTAAACACCCTCATCTAAGAGCTTACCATAACGAAGTATGGGACCTAATGGATAATTTCTTCCTAGCTTTTAACATACAATTCATGTCAAGAGATCAGAATAGGATGGCTAATTCCCTTGCCATAGTAGCAAGTAATTTTCGTCCACCACACAACCCACTCCTCAGATACAAGGTGGAAGTGCGTTACTGTCCCTCTATCCTGGATAATGTCAAACACTGCAATGTTTTTGAGGATGAGGAGAAATTCAATCGCTTTATAGAGACCGTCGGAGAATTATCTAGCCTGGTCATTGAAATTGTAGAAGATGAATTTGAAGAGCAACCTCAGAATAAGTCAGAAGAGACAGTGGCAGGACATCAGGTACTGAAATTAAATGGGAATGTTATACCTAGAGGCCTTGTGCCCTTGGAAATATTATTCAAAAATAATGACATCCCTATTAGTCCAAATAAATTGACTCCAGAAGAAGAGGTGGATGACATAAATATTGGGACAGAGGGAGATCCAAAAATTGTAAAATTGTCTAAAGGAGTCCCAGAGGAGTATAAAGATCAATAATTTTAGCTATTTCAATCTTACAGATATTTTTTTCAAAAATTTTTGAAGTGGAAATCGTACAGCATAAGATCCCACTCAGAGGGGATGCTAAGCCCCATAAGAAAAAACTAAGATAGATTAAACCACTACTACTTCCCTCCATTGAAAAAGAAATAAAAAAATTGTTGAAGTCCAAGATCATAGTTCCCTAGAGATACTCTGAGTGGGTGGCAAACCTGGTCCCAGTCAGAAAGAAGAATGGGGAGATAAGGCTGTGTGTATATTTCCGGAATCTAAATAGGGCATCTCTCAAGGACAACTACCCTCTCCCCAAGATGGACCACATATTGTAGAGGTGGTGGGATCCTCTCTGATGTCAATGATGGATCGCTTCTCCAAGTATAATCAAGTGGTGGTCCTCCCCGAAGATCAAAATAAAACGACATTCACTACACCGTGGGGAACGTTCATGTATGCCCGAATGCCATTCGGCCTAATAAACGCAGGAGCTACTTTCCAGCGAGGGATGGATATTTCTTTTGTTGGGGATCAGGACAAGTTTGTGGTGATATACTTGGACGATATCACCATGTTTTAGAAGAATGATCTTGAACATATTGAGCACCTGTGCCGAAATTTTGACAAATTCCGCAGGTATGGTTTATCACTAAATCCTCAAAATTCCATGTTTTCTTTAGAGGAAGGAAAATTATTGGGACATATTGTAACGAAATAAGGGGTGAATATTGACCCCAAAAGAGTATAGGTAATCAATTCCATATCATTGCCTCAGAACAAGAAGGAGGTCCAGGTGTTCCTGGGATGCATAAATTTCCTAAGAATATTTATTCCGAACTATGTTGAAATAGTTTGACACATCACTGAGATGATGAGAAAAAACAACGAAGTCAAATGCACGACAGAATCACGAGAGGCCTTCAATAGAATCAAAATTGCCTTCATAGAAGCACAGGTATTGGTTGGTCTCGACTATGGTAAGCCATTCATGATATTATCATTTTCATCTCCACACACAATAGCTGCGGTGTTACTGCAGAAAAACGTAGACGGGTATGAGCAGCCCATTGTTTTCTTCAGCCAAGTACTATGAGATGGAGAGCTAAAATATAATATTATGGAGAAGCACGTATATGCCCTAGTTAATTCCTTGAAGGCTTTCAGATGTATGTGCTTTAGTCTTCCATAACTGCTTTTCTTCCTGTTTGTGCTCAACCTACTGTTCCTAAATTGAGTTCATTAATTGTCAACCAGGGTTGGTAAACTGCTGAAGTGTGGTGCACTATATGTGCCTAGGTATTTCTTTCTCACTACATTGTGTTTAGTGTTTTCTTATGTTTTTGGTTTTATGGTTTTATGTTTGAAAAGGGAAAGAACTAAATGCTGGTGAAAAGAAGCTATTGGTTATATTAAAGCAGAACAAGGCCTAAACTATGGATGAAAAACAACAAATGCAAATACTAAAACAGAACAAAGCCTAAACTATGGCTGGCAAACAACCAATGCAAATCTTGATAATGACTTCATTGCAAGGAAATAAATCACAACATGAGCTTGAACTTATCCAATTCATTCATTAAATATGTGTTGGAAGAGCTTGAGAAATGGACAAGTTAAGTGTGAATGAAGTTCTCCTAAATAAACAATCAACTTACAATGTTACAACATCTCATCCATGATTAAAGGTTCATTGGAACATATTTGGAAAAGAACGCTTGTAGCAAAATAAGATTTTTACTCTAAACTAACTTCTAATTCTATTGTGCAACTCAATTTAGCACCACTAGGCCTCACTCAAAAGTTATAGGTTTCTTTTTAGAATAGTCCTTGAGAAAAGGCTTATTTGTGAAATGGTAAAAAGGTTGCAAAATACTCCAGGCCTTGGAATGATACTATCTTCTGTCCAGATGATTATGTATTAATATGAGGTTGGAACAAAAGAAGTTTTTTGTAAATAATGAAGACCGTGGTATCTAAATTTAACAAATAATATAATTTAAAATGCAATGGATAACAACTAAACTAGAATGCTAATACAGTGAGCTAAGACTAAACTAGAGTGCTGCCAATCTACTTGAAGTACAGTGAACAGAGTTAAATTAAAATGCCATTATCAAACTTGAAATGTAGTGACAGAGCTGAACTAAATGAAATCAACCTCCGGAGTGTTATGACTAAACTAACATGCAGCTAGTCTATTGGAATTCTACAGCCCATCTTGTTCAATGTGAATGATATTTTGGAAGAGTTTGTAAAAACAATTATGGCTGTATTATTCAAATTCAATTGAACATAAACATAATATTTGAAATCAAATACAATTAAAATCTAAGATACCACAACTATTTCTTATTCATTGTTAATGATGTTTTGGAAGAGTTTGTAGGAGTAAGACCGACTATGACACTTAGTGTAAACAAGCATAAATCATAACATTCAAAAGGAAATGCAACTAAAACCTACAACACCACAGTTATGCCTCATTCATCGTGATGATATTTTGGAAGAGTTTATAAGATTAAGTCTAGCTGTGATGATCAATGTAAAAAAGCATGAAACATAAACTTCAGAAACGTGCTTAAGCTAGAAATGAAAAACGAGACTAAAATACTTATCTAAACCGTATAAAAAAGGCTGCTCAGGAGGCAGGGGCCCTCTACCACCGGAGTATCATGCAAAATCTACTTCAATATTGATTCATTGCTTTCAATAAAGTGATACTTCTTGCATTAGAGAGAAATTACTTCAAAACAGAGTGTTTTCGTACTTCTGAAATCTAGCAGTCAAAATACAAAATCTAACCTTGTCCCTCTATTTCCCGAGCCATATTTATAATAAATTTACATAACTGTTTTGAGATAACCTAGGGATAATTGTATTTCCAAATAAAAACCAAACTAGGACTCTGATGGTGGTCACGTAATAGAATTAAGGACATCTGGATTGTCCTTGTCCTATGAGGAGTCTGTCTCCTAGTTTGAGTTCCCACGTGCATAACCGCTTACAGAATTCCGTTCAAACTTCATGGAGAGAAAGAAATGATGAGGGAATGATGTGGAATATGCCCATATGTGTTTTACTCCAATATGACACCTGGAACCTGTGTAGACATGAAGACAGCTGCAGAATCGACAACTAGCTACAGAATGTCTGCATTCTGTAGCTAGATCTAGTTCAAAAAGTACTACAATGACAAAATCATAAAAACATAGCAAGTTATTCATGATATTCATTCTCAAAGAAATTTTAACTAATTCTACTAATAATTTGAGCCTGTGATTAATAATGGATAAAGGAAATGGAGTGGAATGTGGTGGAAGAAAGAACATCTTTGGAGCTCAACATACCCCCACTGCTAGGTTCTTGCATGTCCTCATGTAACTAATCCATGAACTCTGAGACCTCTGCAAGGACATCCAACCCTCTTCTTCTAATTTTCCTGGAAGTTAAAGGACTTCTAGGCTTTCTTATGACTAACTTGAATCTCAAATTTGTGAGTGCCCTGGTTAACTTTTTATTTCTCTTCTTCAATTTTTCATTGGCCTTGTACAACTTTTGCATTTGTAGAGACAGAGTTGAATTCATATCAGTTTTCAGTTTAACCTGCTCTCTCAGAATTTCATTCTCATTCTTGATATGCCTGTTCAGTACTTCTAACTCATACCTATCTCTTCTTAGCATATATATTTCAGACTTTGGTGGGCTAGGAGTTCTGTCTCTAGATTCTGAAGCTCTCCTCTCTAATGACTCAATATAATTGTAAACTTGTTGCTGTGCTGGGTCAATTTCTGGAAATTCTTCATCAAAATCCTCCTCAGTAGGTGTTTCTTCATCTTCTATGTTTATGAATCCAGTTTGTTTAACCTTTGTTTTCTTTAGTATCCCTCTAAGTCTATGGCTCCTTCTCGGTTGAGATGGCCCTTCTCCTTTCTCTCTGGAAAATTTTCTTATTATCCTCTCTTTCTTAAATTGCTTCTTAATCTAAGTCAATTTCTCAGAAATAATTTCTTCACTGCTTTCTTGTATTGTTTTACCAGTTTCAGTTTTGGAGGTTTTCCATCTTCTATTCTTTTTGTAGGTTTGTCTTCAGGTGGAGGTTCCTTGGGTTCCTCAAAGTGATTTCTCACTAAGAATTCTTCCCAATTATCTCCCATTTTTCTCAAATGATGTTCAATCAAAATTTTGACTAAGCCATGGTGGTATAAGGTTGTTTCCAGAAATTGAATTCTCTTTTGAACACTTGAGGCCATTTTCTTTAAAATTTGAAGCAAGAAAAAGGGAAAATTAAGTTTTTCTTCTAGGAAATGCATTATCAACCGAATATGATAGACATAGAAAGTACCATATCTTCCTTCACAAGTGATGAATGTTTGCAAGATAAGCAACATGTTCCTCCATTTGTTCTTTAGTGTAGAGCTAGGGATACCCTTTTTAAAAATGGTAACGTCCATACCTAGTGACTTGAGTATCTGCTTCCATGCTTCATTATGAAATTCTCTATTCTTGAACCACCTTTCTCCTTGTTTGGGAAATTCAGTTTCTTCTGCAATGGAAGCTTCTGTAATGGTGAATTTAATATCTCATATCTCGACCTCAGCTCCTTTGAAGGATCTTGCAAACGTTTTGGTCATCTCTTTGTGAAACCCACTGAATTTTTCAAAGAATTGCAACCACCCTGCTTGTTGTAACATTTCTCTGACTTGAGGATAACCTTCCAAGTACTTAGTGCCAATCGGTTCATTCCTCACTATAAGACCCATAACTCTGCTTTCCAACCTTCAAATTGTTGCTCCTCTGTTCATAGTGACAACGACTGTTACAGAGATTTTTTTCCCCACAGATGTTTCCTCTGTTTTACAGACTGAAATGGTTAAGAGTTGGCTACGAGAAAGAATGATATGGAGTGTGTTACACCATTTTTTGGTCATCTAACCTATTATCATTAGATGAACCCAAGTACACCATGTAAGACCAATTTTACCCTAAGTAAAATTGCCTTCACTATGTTAAATAACTTAATAAACCGCATTTATTAGGTTATTTATGGTCCAAACAAGAAACCCCAAAAGGAAATATTAAACAAACCTATATTTGTTTGATTTTCCTCATGGAATAATTAATTAAACCATAATTTAATTATTATTCCCAGTCATGTTTAACCCAAAAGAAAAGAAATTAATTAGATAAACCTTCATTTATCTTATTATTTTCTAGGAATAATTATTTAAATCTTGTTTAGATAATATTCCTTGTTAAATATGACCAAATCACCCACAAATAATTAAATAAATCATTATTTATTTAATTATCTTTCAACCACTTCCTTAAACAATTAAATAAATCATTATTTATTTTATTATCTTCTAACCGCTTCCTTAAAAAGATAAATAAATCATTTATTTATTTATTTTTGACAAATTAAGGGATTTGACCCAAGTCAAATACCTTTTCCCTCCAACAAATATAATAAAATATTCCATAAAAAGTGGCTCTAGATCTGGTTAACCCATACACCAAGATCTAGAATGACCCAATATTTTGTTATAAATAGGAGGGTTTTTCCTACCATTCTTCACCTTTTGTTGCCTATTAGATCACTCTGGATCTATACACTTGGTCACATTTTTCCATCATTTGTTGTGTGAGCTCCCATTGAGCTCTTTTCTTTGCATTGAGTTTTCTACACCAACAAGAGAGAGAAATCTTAGATCTGAAGTGCTGAGGACTTCCAAGAACCCATCCCACTGAGGAGAATTGGATACGCCTTCTTGTTTTCCTCCCAGGTGCCCAATTAATACAAAAATTCTTTCAAAAATTGTTCTTGTCTTGTCTATTGGTATATGGATAAAACCCTTGTTTTTACTGCTTAATGTCTTTCCATGCATAGATCTGGTTTTTTGCAGCTCTTTTCTTGTTCAACTAACCGCAGATCTGAAGATATTGGCAGCCACTTTTGTTGTTAGGGCTATTAGTTATGCGTAGCTAAAGAGGTCCTTTTTCGTACACTTCGACAAAGGATTCATACTAACAAATGGCGACTCCACACGGGTTTTAAATTACGACCGCTATCGTTTTTCATATTCCTGCATATCCAGCTACTTCAGACCCTAGGGTTTCTTTTCAGCTGAATATTTTCCCTATTTTTATGTTGTTTTTCTCACATAAAACCCTAAAACATTAAAATTTCTAACTTCCATGTGTTTCTGGCCCTATTGCGCAGGTAAGTGACACCAGCCTCAACTGAGACGACAACTTTTCTGAAAATCTGCCGCCGAGACAACCGGAACGGGGAGTCGCACTTTTTGGCCCATAACCTGCGACCTGGACCTCCAGGTCACACTTTTCAGCCTATTTTCTGCGACCTGCACTGAAAACAGGTCAGAACCTGCGACCTGCCAATTTTTCAATGATTTTTCTGCAATTTTTTTGGGTTTTGCTGAAGCTTCTGTCAGGGTTTTCCAGCCTCTGTCTCAGCCCGCTTTGACCTAGTTCTGATCTGTTTTTGCTCATCTAAGTGGGAACCTAACCCCTTAGGGCTTTAGTACCCTCCACCTTTTGTGGAAGAGTTTTAGCTGTTTCAGTCGTCTGTTTTTCAGAGTTTCAGCCTTCCCTTTTCCAGATCTGCTACCCCCTTGTCATATCCCTTTAAATCAGCCTTTCTTCCTTTCAAATCACCTCTTGTCGTTTTGTTTGGACCTCTCTTTAGGACCTCCTCCCAGTCCTTGCCGCTTTTTGCTGATTTCCTCCCTTTTTCCAGCCACCTTGCCTCTGTCTCTTGGCTGTGATCTGCACCTCTTTTCAGCAGCTTTATCCTTTAGATCCCTGTCCCTTTTGACCTTAGATCTATTGGCCTCTTTTCCGTGTGTTTTGCCTAGATTTTTTCCCCTTTTTTAGATTAGTTTTGAGAGACCCGCCTTCTTGGGTTAGATAGATGCACAAGTAGCTGTTAATTTTCTGTTATTTCAGCATTATATACTGTTCTCTGCAGATTTATTTTCAGTTACGCAACACACTTTTTTCTTTCTCTCAAAACGGAAAGGGTTTAAAAATTAAAATTAACGCACGCCACACACTGACCCTAAGTGAAGAAGCACCTGGTTAACACCACCTGGCAAAGACTCTAAAATCAATTGTCATTGCACCTTTTCTGCCCTTGACCTCACTTGATTCTGTCCCTTTCTACCCTTGTCGGTTTCCTTCTTCCCGTCATCATTGTGCCCCCAAGGCACCTTTCCCGGAGACTTCTTGGCCTTCACCCTCAGTTTCCGGTCGATCGACCTGCTCCGCCTCGCCGTCGTCGAGCCAGTCTTCCTCGGAGTCCGCACTCCGACTCCTCTCCTGATTCATCGGGTTCTCCTTCTCCTCCTGGTTCTCCCCCTGTCACCTTCACCATGTCTGGTCCAGGGCCTAACGCTGGTGGTGCTCCAGGCCCTAATGCCGGACCTACTACTAGCGGAACCGCCACGGGAACTACCTCGGCCATACCCTTGCTGCCGTACATTGCAGGCCTCAGCCTCCCCGATTTCAATCAGTTGATCAACGACCCTATCCGCCATGATGTTGGTTGGCCTGCTATGCCAACCAAGCTCCCCTCCGACATCCCTAATTTCGAAGGCCTTGCTGGAGAAGATCCAACCAATCATGTCCGATCTTTCCACATGTGGTGTTCCTCCAATTCCATTACCAATGACTCCATCCGTCTTCGTTTGTTCCAACACACGCTTACCGGTGAAGCTTCTAAATGGTATGTTGAACAAGCCACCTCTTCCCATACCACCTTTGCGACCCTTGCCCAAGCCTTTTTATCTTATTTCCAGCTCCCTCTCTGATACGATACTGGCACGGAGCTCTTGACTTCATTCAAGCAAACCTCTTCAACCCGCCTTTCCACCCATGTTCAGGAATGGCGACGAAGACGAAGCTTATGTCGAGCCCCCCCTTCGAAGATCGGGTTTACATGGACTGGTTCCTTCACACCCTCTTAGCTCCTATCGGCAAAGATGTCGCCTCTCACTTTCCTCAAACTGAAGAAGCCACCCTCCAAATCGCCTTGAAATATGACTTGATCTACGCTCAATCTGGTTATGTTTATACCGTTCTTCCTGACCTCCCCAGGCCCGACGGCGCTAACGCCCCGGGGGCATCTCTTTCCACCGACAGTATCGTTGGAGCCCTTTCCCATCCATACGCTCAACCTTCTATGGGCTATGGTCTCCCTCAGGGAGGGGCCAGCACCTCTAGCACTCTCCCCCCTCCCGGTAGCATGTATCCAGGATACGGCATGCCTCCTCCTTTTGCCCAACCTCACCATTACCCTTATCCGCAGCCTGGTTTGCCAGCTCCTCTAGCATACGCGCTTCCATCTCCCTTGCCTCCTCAAAACCCGCAACAACACTTACAACCCCCTCCAGGGCAAGTATTTGCACAGCAGGGTGCGACTAATCCCCCTTCTTCTCAAAGAAGGCGGAGAGGCAATCAAAACCAATCTGCCCCTAGTACCCGTGGACCCAATCCTGGTGTGGACCCCAACACTGCCAACCAGCAACAGGGCACTTAGCCCAAGCTGGATAGGCCGCTTCGCACAAATAAGCCTTGTTCGTGTTGCGGTGTTTATGGTCATTACACCCACGATTGTCCCTTCTTACCCCAGATGCGGCAGATGTGAGAGTCTCAAGCCACATTGCGCGGACAACACGCTTCCCCTCATGCTCCTCCTAATGTGGCCACTACCCAACCGGCTGTGTTTACTGATCCTTTCCCTCAGCAAGGATTCGTGGCTACCCAACCGCCTGACAGCCAGGTCGCCACTCCCCCTTCCCTTTCTGGTTCCTCTGATTACCAGATCCTTATGATGCACTCCGATCCTTCCCCGACCGTCGACCTTCACCTTAAAACTCGGTCTCGCCAGTACCCCAAGCCTCCTGCTCAGTCTGCCCCCGAGCCTCCTTCTTCAGGTTCTACAGAGCCTCTTTCGACACCCAGTGGCCCCTTACATATCCCTAAACCCAAAATTGAGGTTCATACCAAGATTCCTAAGGGACCCCTGCATCGAAACGCTGCTCCCGGTCGAGCTGCTCATTCGTATAGTATAGTAGACGATTTGGCACAATCTCCTGCCGCCATTTCCACACTGGAACTCCTCCAGTCGTGCCCTTCCCAAAAGAAGGCTCTACTATCTGCCGTGGGCGCTGTAGATCCTGCTGATGACCAAATGATTGTTTTCGACGCCACTCAATCAGACCATCCCCCTCTTCCTGCTTCCGTCGCCTTCCAAATCCCAGTCAAAATCCGGAACGCCAACGTTTCACGGTGTATAATTGATGAGGGGGCATCCACCTGTGTGATGTCCGCTTCGGTTTGGAAGCAACTCAGATCCCCTGAGCTGGCCCCTTCCATGATCACCCTTTGAGCGTGGGACGGCCACGCCTCCCAGCCCATTGGCCTTTTCCGTAATTGTCCTATCACCCTCGCCGGTAAGACTGTTTGCGTTGACGTTGAAGTCATAGACGCCCCGCTAGACTACAACATTCTATTGGGGTGAAGCTACACCTATGCTATGTCTGCTGTCCCATCCACGTTTTTTCGCAAGATATCTTTCCCCCATAATGGAAAGATAGCCACCATTGACCAGTTGACATATCATGAGCCAAAATCTTAGACCTCACCTGAGACGACCATCTCTTCTGTAGCCAACAAGCAAATCGTCGATTCCTTGACCAGTGTCTGCCCCGGCGTTTACAAAGATTCCTGCCTTCTTGGAACTTTTCCTAATCTCCCTCCTCCTCCCATCACTGATCCCAGCTTATCGAATGTTTGCATGATGCAATCGTCTCAGGCTGCCCGTACGCGACCTGCTTCTGCTAGTCAGCAACCTCCCCCTCGCCCTCCGCAACCCGCTCCTAGCCATTCTCAGCCAGCCGGACCTCCTCCTTCTGGCCCTCCACCTATAGCTGGTATCCCCGAACCCCTTTATCCTCCTAGATCGATTCCCCCTGGCCTTAACCATCTCAGAGCCGTCCCTCCTGGTCATTACCCTGCTGGGCAGATACCTTTCCTGGCTCCCCCTCCCAGAGTATTTTCTGTCCCCGTCATGGCCACCCTCTCTCTCCCTCACTTAACCCTGGGCATACCCGTCTGGTACATTGACCCTCCAGCCGCTACCCCACCCGGTCACCCCAAACCTTACCTTGCTTTGACACCGGTTCAACTGGTCCCCCTCACTTCCTCTAGGCCCACCGCACCTCCCCAGGACCCTACCTCTGTGGTGCCAGCCTCGGGAAAGAAAGGAAAAGCTCGTAAGGGGGCAACCCATCAAGACCAGGCCGCCCTGACAACCCCTACCCCCCCGCGACCGCCAAAGCCCGCTATCCAATGCGCTTTGTGCGATATCGTCGGTCACGCCACCCATACGTGTCCTAAATTACCGCACCTCAAGATCCTGGTCAACGAGATGTTTCCCGACTCTGACATCCCCGAAGTCTACGTCACAATCCCGGACTCTATCCTGAAACTCAAAACTTTGCGCACAAACCACCCTTGTGCTTTATGCGATTCCCACGGCCATTACACCCACCTCTGTCCCCTCCTTGATGAGTATCGTTCCTCCTTGGACATGTACTGCCGATTCAAGGCTACTTCGATAGGACCAGAGGATCTTCCTACTCCCATTCACATTCCTCCTCCCGCCATCAACCCCATAGAACCGTCAACCACCATTTTGTACCTGTCATCATCCTTGCGAGATAGTTCACCTACCCTTCAACCTGTAGATACTCTCGGCTCCTCCTCCGTCGACCTTGGATCTATTGATATTGCACATCTGAGCCCTTCTCCTCCTGATGACCCGCCACACATCACTACCTCCTTGGGTGACCTTTCTTCCTCCAATCTTCCCATCTTCCAGTCCGATGAAGACATTATGGAAGCCATGACCAACCCTGACTTTCCATGGGACGATATGCACCATCGCGCATACTTCCTCCCACAGCAGTCCCATGACCAATTTGCTGTGGAAACCAAAGACTTCATTCCCAATGCAGTCGATTGGTTCAAAAACCCCATCCCTGCACCTGATGCTTTCGAGGAAGGAAACATGGCCAATATCTCTCCTACCATAAAAATTGACATTTCAGTCAAACCAGGAATCGAAGAATATATCACCTCGGGCGCCCAATGCACCCCGGAAGAAATCGAAACTTACACCAAGATTTTCAAAGAATTCCGCGATATTTTTGCCTGGTCCTATTCTGAAATGCCCGGACTCGATCTCGCCATTGTCGAACACCATATCGACACATGGCCGGATGCCAAACCGGTCCGTAAAAAATTGAGACCCATTCATCCTTCCAGACGTGACGCTATCAAAGCCGAAATCGATAAGCTCAAGCAGGTTGGTTTCATTTACCCCATTGAATACACCACTTGGGTATCCAACCCAGTTCCCATTCTCAAGAAACAAGGCACCATCCGTGTCTGCACAGACTTTCGTGACTTAAACCAAGCTTGTCCCAAAGACAACTTCCCCACACCGTTCATTGACCAAATCATTGACGAGTGTGCGGGGCATGAGGTTCTATCCTTTATGGATGGTTTCTCCGGATACAACCAAATTGCTATCCGTCCTGCTGATCAACTCAAAACCATGTTCATTAGTCCGTGGGGAACTTTTGCTTATCGAGTCATGCCTTTCGGCCTCAAAAACGTCGGTGCCACTTTTCAACGGGCCATGTCTTATTGTTTCCATCACCTAGCTCATAATATCCTTACTTATTTAGACGACCTCACTGCACGTTCTAAGCATTGGGCACAGCACCTACATGATCTGCATACCATTTTTCTCCGATGTCGCAAGTATAATATCCGCCTTAACCCATTGAAATGCATCTTTTGCATGCCTGTCGCCCGTCTCTTAGGCTTCATCGTGTCTAAGGATGGAATCACCCTTGACCCTTTGAAATTTCAAGCCATTCTTGAACTTCCCATTCCACGTACCCTTCGCCAGCTCCAAAGTCTCCAAGGAAAAGCTAATTTTCTTCGTCGGTTCGTCCCTGACTATGCCACCACCGCACATGGGTTCCTTAGACTCCTCCGATATACTATCCCATTCGTTTGGGATTCCTATGCTCATGAGTCTTTCGATGCCCTCAAGCAGGCTTTCACATCCGCTCACTTGATCCACCCTCCCGACTTTGATCAGGACTTCATCCTGTATATCTCCGCTTCCACCTATTCAGTTGTTGGGGTCCTTATCCAGGAACATGACAATGGTATCGAGCATGTGATTTACTACGTCAGTAAGAACCTTGTAGGTCCCCCTGTTTCCTACTCATATGAAGAAAAATTAGCACTGGCTATCGTGTTCTCAGTCCAAAAACTTCATCATTATATCCTCATGTGCTCCACCAAGGTTGTGACTAATTCCAACCCCCTGGCTTTCCTATTGAGTCGTCGAATCCTCACTGGGAAGTATGCCCATTGGGTCGTTATTCTTCAGGAATTCGACCTTGAATTTGTCACACCAAAGAGTAAGAAAGGCTTAGCCCTCGCTGAGCTCATTTCTGAATTACCTACCGGATCAAAAGACCCTCCAGTTAATGATGAATTTCCTGATGAACACTTATTTGCCATTACTTCCGATGGCACATGGTATGGCGATATTCTTACTTATTTGTGAACCCAAAAATTCGCCCTCCACCTTGATCATGAAACTCGCCGACGTATCCGACACCAAGCTCCCTGATACCTCCTTATCGGCGATGACCTCTATCGTCGCGGGGTTGATACTGTCCTTCATCGTTGTCTCACACACGCTGAAGCTAAACAGGTCCTTAATGCCTGCCATAGCGGTGCTTGCGGTGGCCACCTCTCCGGTCTTGCTACTGCCAAGAAAGTCATGCGTGCTTGGTATTTTTGGCCTTCCCTCTTCAGTGATTGCATTGAGGCAGTCAAACACTGTCCCAATTGCCAACATTTCACCCCTAAGGCACGAGCTCCCCTAGCTCCCCTCCATCCGGTCGTCTCCACTGGTCCCTTCTATAAATGGGCCATCGACTTTATGGAGTGCCGCCCACCATCCGCTGGTAGCCACAAATATATCATCATCGCAGTCGACTATTTCACAAAATGGGCCGAGGCCATGCCTACTTTTAACAACACGGCAGCTACCGCGGCCCTCTTTTTCTTTAACCACGTTATCGCTCGATTCAGAGTTCCGAAAAAACTGGTCTCTGACCATGGCAGACATTTCGAAGATGAGATATCGTGCGAGCTATCCTCACTGTTAGGTTTTGAGCACCAATATTCCTCCTCCTATTACCCCCAAGGTAATGGCCAAGTTGAAGCAGTCAAAAAAATTCTCAAGACTATGCTTCAACGGACGGTGAATAAGCACAAAACCAACTGGCACCTCATGCTCTTCCTTGCTTTATGGGCCTATCGGACTTCTGTTAAAACCGCCATCAGGTTCACTCCTTTCCACCTCATTTTTGGAGAGGAGGCAGTCTTACCAATAGAGTGTGAAATCCCTTCCCTGCATCTGGCCGTCAAACTTCTCCCTGACACCCAACCTTTAGAACAACGACTTATCATGCTTGAGCGTGTTTCCGAAGACAACCGTGTTGCCTTACAAACCATGGAAGCGGCCAAGAAACGCACCAAAGCCCAGTATGACCGCAAAGTCCAGCCTCGCACTTTTCACGAAGGTGACCTTGTTCTAGTCTATGACCAAGCCCATGATGTCCTTGGTCATGGGAAGTTCGACTCATTATGGCTAGGCCCTTACATCATCAGTAAGGATCTCGGTAAGGGGGCATACCTCTTAGAGGATTTCGAAGGCAACCCCCTTCCTAATCCTCGCAATGCGCTCTATCTTAAGAAATATTACCCTTAGCATTTCCCTTCTGAAATGCATGTTTTATTTTCTTTTAGATAGCCAGCATATTTTTTCATTTTTTGTATTTGACACTTCACCAGGACACATTTCTTCCAAGAAGGGTCACTCCACCTCTCCTTAAAATTGAATTTCCTCACTTACGACACTTGTACTTGGGGCACCATTTTTCCTCCTTACTTGTCTTTGTTCGTGTCGATTTTCGTCATGAGTTGCCATCTTGTACTCATGTTTTCATGGTCCCCCATTGGGCCTTCCCTATGTGGTATCACCATCAAGTCGCCCTTGTTTATAGCATCCAAGTTGAGTCATAATCGCATTCATGGAGTCTATCCCGAGTCCCTTTGCACCCCGTTATAGCCCTCCATCCTTCATTGCTTGGTCTCTCTCTTGTGTCGCACATTATGACCTTCAGTCCCACTGTCCCCTATCCCTTATGATATTGTGTTAGTCACTGCCATGTCATTCATGCCCTTTATGCTCTAACAATGGAAGTCATCCATTTGCCACTTAATCCTTTCCATTTCACTATCATCATTAGTGTCAGTATGTCCGTCGCCCTACTATTTTCTCTCGTGCCTTAGTTGAGGGTATCTCATTGCCTCACCTATGGCGGACCTCCTTCTGTTGACCTCAGCTCTTTCACTCCAGAAGCCAGGTCTAGAGGGCGGTATACCTTGGTTCCAGCTTCCACTCTTGTTCGGCGCCTCGGATCAGGCAAAGGGATCTCTCGTTTCCCTTTGAATTGATTGTTTCTCCAGCTCCTTTCAGCATGATCGAGATCCGTATACTTGATGGTCCAATGATCCAGCAGCAGCTCTTGATGATTCCTGGGTGTGTGTGAGATGTCTCAACCCTCATGAGGGGGTGGCCCTGCAGGTAGCCCCCCACATGCCCGGATGACCTCTTCCTTGCAGCCTTCGATGCAACTCCAGATATTTGATGATGTTGGCCTTAGCCACTTGCAACACCTCTTTGATTTTCATGTATCAGTCAGATTTTGTGAGCCCTTCCCCATTTACAGGGGGCATTTGGGTTGTATTTGTATCTCATGTACTCAGATATTATTGTACAAGTCCTGGCTGTTATCCCAAGCACAACATGTATATTGGATTCCTCATTGTATTTCTATCTGGCTCTTGATTATGCCCTCTGTACTTTATGGTTCAGTCCCTTGTTTACTAGACACACTATTCTTTTGTAATTTGTCTCGGTAGGCATAGGTATGCCTCCCCTACCGCCTTCAGCACAGGTACCCTCTCATAAAAAGAGACTTGTTGCACCTACGAGTCTCATCTCCTCAGGGTCTAGTTCTTCAGCACACTATCTACCTTGCATTCCTCTCTCTGACTTCCCTTTTGTTGTCTAGTGATTGAGTTCTTACAACGTACTTCGGTCATACGATTTGCTCCTAACACTCGCACGCTGGGGGGCAATCTGTTACATCATTTTTTGGTCATCTAACCTATTATCATTAGATGAACCCAAGTACACCATGTAATACCAATTTTACCCTAAGTAAAATTGCCTTCACTATGTTAAATAACTTAATAAACCACATTTATTAGGTTATTTATGGTCCAAACAGGAAACCCCAAAAGGAAATATTGAACAAACCTATATTTGTTTGATTTTCCTCATGGAATAATTAATTAAACCATAATTTAATTATTATTCCCAGTCATGTTTAACCCAAAAACAAAGAAATTAATTAGATAAACCTTCATTTATCTTATTATTTTCTAGGAATAATTATTAAAATCTTGTTTAGATAATATTCCTTGTTAAATATGACCAAATTACCCACAAATAATTAAATAAAGCATTATTTATTTAATTATCTTTCAACCACTTCCTTAAATAATTAAATAAATCATTATTTATTTGATTATCTCCTAACTGCTTCCTTAAAAAGATAAATAAATCATTTATTTATTTATTTTTGACAAATCAAGGGATTTGACCCAAGTCAAATACCTTTTCCCTCCAACAAATATAATAAAATATTCCATAAGAAGTGGATCTAGATCTGGTTAACCCATGCACCAAGATCTAGAATGACCCAATATTTTGTTATAAATAGGAGGGTTTTTCCTACCATTCTTCACCTTTTGTTGCCTATTAGATCACTCTGGATCTATACACTTGGTCACATTTTTCTGTCATTTGTTGTGTGAGCTCCCATTGAGTTCTATTCTTTGCATTGGGTTTTCTGCACCAACAAGAGAGAGAAATCTTAGATCTAAAGTGCTGAGGACTTCCAAGAACCCATCCCACTGAGGAGAATTGGATACGCCTTCTTGTTTTCCTCCCAGGTGCCCAATTAATATAAAAATTCTTTCAAAAATTGTTCTTGTCTTTTCTATTGGTATATGGAGCAAACCCTTGTTTTTACTGCTTAATGTCTTTCCATGCATAGATCTGGTGTTTTGCAGCTCTTTTCTTGTCTAACTAACCGCAGATCTGAAGATATTGGCAACCACTTTTGTTGTTACGGCTATTAGTTATGCGTAGCTAAAGTGGTCCTTTTTCGTACACTTTGACAAAGGATTCATACTAACAGAGTGATTGCAGAATGAATATAATGAGGTGAGGATGATGTATATGAGTTGAAAGATATCACGGCAGAAAAGACCGCGGAGATATTTTGTAATGAATTCGAAATCATCATTAAATGCTTTGGCCTAGTGATGTGACTAATCCAATCACTTCAGCACTTTAACCGTTTATATTTTTAAATGATGATCAAATATGGGATTTGAAATGGTGGAATAGAAAGAGTTTTATCCAAAGTTTTTGCGGGAGGTTGGTTAGGCATGATCAAAAAAATTAATTAAAACAACTTTTTGAATTATTCATAACTTAACTATACTAAAATATTTCATGATATGTCATTATAATCAGAACTTTTACCTTTGCCTTTCCTCTGATTTTTTTTTTTTTGTTCTTCATAAGCTTTGTTCTCTCCTAAAAATCATTAATTTTTGAGTCTTCATAACCTTCTTGATTTTGCTTGTTGTCATGGATATGCAGGATCATTTTATTGCAGATCAGGTGATTACTAGACAGTGCTTTCAAGATTTCTGGTTGCATAATGTCTGTCTGGCTACAGAATGTATGACTGGTTGCATAATGTCTGTCTGGCTGCAGAATGTCTGACTAGTTGCAGAATGTCTGATTGATTGCAGAATGTACTTGTAGAGAACTTGAAATATGAAATGGAATGGTTAGGAGCATCAATGGAATGTTGTATGGAATGAGTGAGGATGGATAATAAAATATGGTGTAATGAAATATGAATGAAGTGAGTAATGGAGTGGAATGGATCACATCTTATGAAATGGAGTGAAGTATGAGAAGTGGCCTGAAATTCATGATATGTATTATTCATTTGCAGAAAGACATCAAACTTTAAAAATCTGGAATGGAAATGAGGTGGACCATGGAGTGAAATGAATGAAGTGTGGATGAATGAATGAGATGGAGTATGGATGGATGAAATGAGATGGACCATAACTGAAATGAATTTGCATTTATGATTTTGTAATAACTACTTGCAGAAAGAACAGATTTGAAAAGCTAGAGTGTCAAAATGATTCTGATTTTCACTCCACCTTTTCTGTATAAACATGCCAATCAGTGATTGGTTTTCATGTTTATATATATATATATTTTTCAATATCTGACTTCAGAAAATTCACTTAAGTTGATGAAGAAGAAAAATTCTTCTTCATTAACTTCATATCACTGCTTTCCTGGAATTTATTGACAAATTCTTCTCTTGAGAGTGGCTTATGATACAACTTCAATATATGACCATTCACAAGAAAAGTGACCTTCTCTTCATCTATTGTCCTGATTTTTATTGCTCCATTGTCAAAAATTATTATGATTTCATATGGCCCAAGCCAATGTGTTTGGAATTTACCTTGAAAATCCTTGAACTTTGAATAAAAAAAGAGAACCTGGTCACCTTCCTTGAACTTCTTTTCCTTGATGTACTTGTCATGCCATCTATTCCTTTGTTGTTGGACTAGACTTGTTTTCTAAACTGCATCTTATCTAATCTCATCCAATTCATTAATCTGCTCCAATCTGTGCTTTTGTGCCTCTGATAGATCAAGTCCTAGCTGAACTGCCATTTTGAAAGTTTGAATCTGGAACACTATGGGAAACAAAACTTGCTTTCCATAAACAAGTTCATAATGAGTATGACCTGTTGTGCTTCTCCATGTAGTTCTATAGGCCCACAAGGCTTTAGGAAGCCTATCTACCCAATCTCTTCTATGTAAATGGACAGTCTTTGTTAGGATCCCTTCAATAACCTTATTAGTAGATTCCACTTGACCATTTGCTTGTGGATGATAGGGAGTAGATTTTCTATGTCTGATTTGTACCTCTCCATCATTTGTTCCACTAGCCTTGATGTGAATTGAGCTCCTTGATCTGTAAAAATTTCCCTTGGGACACCAAGACGAGTAAAAATATCCTCAAAAATAAAATTAACTACAGATGCTTCAGTAGCAAAAATTAATGGCTTGGCCTCTACCCATTTGGTCACATAATCAGTGCAAACTAATATATATATTTTTTTTCTTGATGGAGGACTAATAAGTCCTACAAAATCCAAAGCCCATTTTTCAAAAGGTTCAATATGTACCTGAGGTTGTAATGGAATCTCACTTGAAGGAGAAGGTTTCCCCACCCTTTGGCAACTGTCACACCTTTTGACATACTCTTTAACATCTTTAAACAAGGATGGCCAATAATATCCTAAATGAAGGATCTTATAGGCTGTCCTCTTATCAGCAAAGTGTCCGCCACAAGGTCCATCATGACATGCTTTGAGAATATCATGCATCTCATCTTCCTGAACACATCTCCTAATGATAAATTATGGACCAGTCTTGTACAACTCATTAGCAACCCATGAATGCTTTTCATTGTCATAAATGATTTTTCTTTTATCTCTTGCATTCATTATTGAAGGAAATTTTCCTGAAATTAAATAATTAGCAATGTCAGCAAACCAAGGAGTTTGGGTAGAAATTGCAAAAAGATATTCATCGGGAAATTGATCTTCAACTGGAGTGTCATCTTTGATGTTTTGGAGTCTAGATAGGAAATCAGCTACTGTGTTTTGTTTTCCAGACCTATCTAGAATGGTAATGTTGAATTCTTGTAAAATAAATAACCATCTTATGACTCTGCCATTAGTAATTGATTTTTTCATTAAGTATCTAATTGCAGAATGATCTGTGTGAACAAAAGTTTCATAGCCTGTTATATAGTGTCTGAATTTGTTTATGGCATGAACAACACCTAAAAACTCTTTTTTAGTTACAGTATAGTTTAACTCTGTAGGAGTCAAATTTTTACTGGTATAGCAGATGGCATAAGGAATCAGGTATTTTTGTCCCAATACTACTCCTAGAGCTATATCTGAGGCATCTGTTGAAATATGAAAAGGTAACTTCCAGTTAGGTCCCCTTAAAATAGGTGCTTCAGAAATTTTTGTTTTCAGGGTCTCAAAGGCTAACTGGAAATCAGAATTTCATTTGAAATCACAGTCTTTGGTAAGTAATTTGAAGAGTGGAGATGCTATCTTGGTGAAGTTTTCTATAAATCTTCGATAATACCCTGTAAATCCAAGAAAACTCCTAACATTTTTTTGACAACTTGGAATAGATAAGTTAGAGATGACTTCAACTTTTGACTCATCAACTCTAATCCCATCCCCTGAAATGTGATGTCCTAAAACAATTCCTTCAGTAAAAATCATAAAACACTTCTCATGACTAAGTGAAATATTTGCTTCTTTACATATTTTTAAAACTTTTTCCAAGTTTGCTAAGGCTTCTTCAAATGTGTTTCCATAAACTGTGAAATCATCCATATATACCTCTACACGATCATGTATTAGATCCGAAAATATTCCTAATACTGCCCTTTGAAATTTTGCAGGTGCATTGCATAATCCAAATGGCAATACTCGGTAAGCATAGGTACCCCAAGGACAAGTAAATGTGGTTTTGTCTTGGTCCTCAAGTGCTACTTGAATTTGATTATAACCACTAAACCCATCTAGAAATGAGAAGTACTTTTTTCCAGCTAAGGTATCTAACACCTGATCTATGAAAGGTAGCGGAAAATGATCTTTAAGAGTAGCTTTGTTTAATTCTCAGTAGTCAATACATACCCTCCATTTACCATTTTTCTTTGGCACAATTACCAAAGGAGAAACCCACTGACTATCTGAAATAGGATAGATAAAGTTGATTCATCTGTCTTTGAGGTTGTCTGATTGGTTTACAATTTTCCTCTATGTAGATGTGATGAGTGCAAGTCTTGGGGCTTATCCCTTTCATATCAGTGTACTCCCATGCATATGCAGAATAATGTCTCTGTAAAATTTTGACTAGCTCTTCTTGTTGAGATTTTTCTAGGTTCTTGTTTATGTTTAAAGTTTTGCCTGGAAATATCTCAATTGTAGAGCTGCCAAATTTATCCATGGAATAGAGAGACATCTGCCTTGATGACAAAAACTCAATGTTGGATTCTTCTTGAAATTGTTCATGTTTATGTTCCGAACAGGATTCAAAGTTTTCCAAGGCATTTAGAATTTGACTATCTTCACTAATTTTTGAAATTGTGAAGAGAGGTTGTAAGTCTTCTTCATCCTATATCCATTCAGTATCATCTAAATCTGTAATTGTCCTTGCTAGAGGATACAAAGTGAATTTCTTAGTTGAACTACCATTAGATATGTACATATCACCGGATCTACAACTAATGGAAGCATCAGTTGTAGCTAACCAAGGTCTTCCTAATATAATTGGATTCCCTCCTAGATTATTATTAGGAGTTAGTATCATGAAATCCACAGGGTAATCCCAAGAATCTAGGGACACTGGAATGTCTTCTATTACCCCATCAGGTTTGATCACAGATCTATCTTCTAATTGTAATAATGTGGGTGTAAGGAGAAGATTAGGAAGTTTCAATTTATCCATGATTTGTCTACTCATGATATTGATTGCTGCTCCTAAATCAATGAGTGTATTTTGGATCTCAATTCCATTGATGTGAATTTTGACAACTAGATTTCCTGGGTCTAGATACTTTGGAATAGCAATATTACCCATCATGATATCTGCTATTTTTCTTGCCAGTTGAATTTTCTTTGTTTCTCTTATTCTTTTCCTTGTTTTCTTCATTCTCAACTCTTTTATTGTCTTTGCTAAATTTGGAATTTCCGTGATAACTTGTAGTAATGGAATCTTAATACATACATTTCTTAGCTCATCTAGAAAATCATAATTAGGCACCATAATTTGTTTTTCTACACCTCTATCAATTTGCAATATTTCTGGAAAGGGAGGTGTAGGAGTGGATGTTGATGGCTACTCTAATACAGGAGTTGAAATTATTGATTCTTTTTGTTTTGATTTTTCAATGTTTGGGTTCTGAAAAGATATGTCTTCTTCAAGACTTTTATTTTCCCGTAGAGAATCTTCCTCAGAGTTATCTTGTTCTTGTATGATCACAGAAGGTTTCCTCTTTTCAAGTATTCTTCTAGACCTAAGTTGAACATCACTAAGGTCTAGAGGAGTAATTAAATAAGTTGGAAACTGTTGGCCTTCTATCATGTATGTGTTCTGAGGATTCTTATTGTTGGGGTTTGGTATGGGTTGAGTAGGCAACTGATTTTATTTCTGAGGAAATGGTAATGGAAGTGATTGATTTTTATGTTGTGGATTTTGAGGATTCTGTTGAGGATTCTGTTGAGGATTTTGAGGAGAAAAATGTCGGTATGGTGGATAGGATGGCGGATATTGATAGTACTAGGAGTATCTTCCATAGGGATTTTGTGCTCCTTGTGCCCAAGCTTGAGATTTATTTTGAAATTGGGGCCAAGGTTGCTGCCAAGAATTCCAGTTTGGTGGGGGTTGATTATACATTTGACCATGAAATCCTTGTGTTTGAGGTCCTTGCCAAGGCCTTCTAGAGACAAAATTGAGAGATTCTGTGGAACTTGTAGGAGTATCTTCTTGAAAGACAGCTTTAAGACCAGGAAGTGAAGGACAACTCTTGGTCTCATGTTTTTCTAAACAAATTACACAGGTCTCTACAACTTTTGCATCCAAAGGACATGCTCTCAAGGCATGCTTCTTTCTACATTTGGGACAAAAGATTGTTAAAGTGTCAGATTTAGTTTTCTTCTTGTTTTGTAACTTAAGGGTGTCTATTTGTTCACTAAGACTCCCTAAGATGTCAGATTTGAAATCATCAAGAATATTTCCTATTTCTTCCCTACTTACTGTCACAGAAGCAGACTTACTTACCCTTGCAAGAGCAAGGTCTCTTGGTCCTTTCACAGTTTTAGATTTCCCTCTTGAAAGGTTGATACATAACTCAGATATTTCAGGTAATGTGAGCTGAGATATATCCCCTTTTCCCATCATGTTAAGGATATCCAACCATTCATCCCCTAATTGTCTTCAACAAGAGAGATTTTAAGGTGTCTTGATCTAAGTTCTCCATTTTTGCTCTTTTGATATTGTAATGAAATCTCTCCAACAAATCTTCCAGGTTTTCATCCTCTTTTTGTATCATCTTGAACACTTCCTCCTTATGATTGATTGGCATACAATAATCCAAATACCTTTCTAGAAATGCTTGTTTCATATCTTCCCATGTCCTAATAGCACTGTTGATAAAACTCATAAACCACTTCAATGCTGCTCCTTTCAATGTTGAAGGAAATAGTTTAAGTTTTTGATCATCTTGTAAGTAGTCATAAGTTCTACATAGGACTTCAAATTCAAATAGGAAAGTTTCAGGATCTTCAGTTTTAAGTCCATAGAAGTTTGGAAGGACAGAGGGTGAAATGTTTTTCATATTTGTATTGGTTTCTTAATCTACTATAGGAAACCCAAAAGAGCTTCCCATTTATCTTCTACCTCTTCCTATACCTCCTTCTCTACCTCTACCTCTACCCCCTCCAAATAATGTGTGTTCTCCATTAAAGACTCCTCCTTCCCCTTCTTCTTCCATAGTTGATTCTTCTGTG
Source organism: Pinus albicaulis (assembly GCA_034641835.2). NCBI lineage: Eukaryota > Viridiplantae > Streptophyta > Pinopsida > Pinales > Pinaceae > Pinus > Pinus albicaulis. Next base: position 786,191,123 of record CM076579.1, read on the forward strand.
GAAGTGGAAAAGTTTGTGTCTGTAGCAAGGGTCCTTGAATCTTCTTCTAAGACAGGTTCAGTGGATGAAGTGAAAGTTCTTTCTAATGGAATATTTGATCTTAAGTCTTCTGGAAGTCTAGGAACAGTAAAGGATCGAATGTGGGCCTGATTTGGAGGTGTGCTGGCTCTAGGTCTTGATGAAACAAGTGGTATTCTAGGAATCAAACGTCTACTTCTGCTTCTTATGAATCTACCCCTTGAGTCTCTCTCTCTACGCATATCATTGTTTTTGGGAGTTAAGAAACAAGGCTACCTAGTTACACTTCCCCGGAAACAGCGCCAAAATGTTTGTGCTCAGCCTAGTGTTCCTAAATTGAGTTCATTAATTGTCAACCAGGGTTGGTAAACTGCTGAAGTGTGGTGCACTATATGTGCCTAGGTATTTGTTTCTCACTACGTTGTGTTTAGTGTTTTCTGATGTTTTTGGTTTTATGGTTTTATGTTTGAAAAGGGAAAGAACTAAATGCTGGTGAAAAGAAGCTATTGGTTATATTAAAGCAGAACAAGGCCTAAAATATGGATGGAAAACAACAAATGAAAATACTAAAACAGAACAAAGCCTAAACTATGGCTGGCAAACAACAAATTCAAAGCTTGATAATGACTTCATTGCAAGGAAATAAATCACAACATGAGCTTGAAATTATCCAATTCATTCATTAAATATGTGTTGGAAGAGCTTGAGAAATGGACAAGTTAAGTTTGAATGAAGTTCTCCTAAATAAACAATCAACTTACAATGTTACAACATCTCATTCATGATTAAAGGTTCATTGGAACATATTTGGAAAAGAAAATTTGTAGCACAATAAGATTTTTATTCTAAACTAACTTCTAATTATGTTCTACAACTCAATTTATCACCATTAGGCCTCACTCAAAAGTTATAGGTTTATTTTTAGAATAGTCCTTGAGAAAAGGCTTATTTGTGAAATGGTAAAAAGGTTGCAAAATACTCTAGGCCTTAGACTGATACTATATTCTGTCCAGATGATTATGTATTAATATGAGGTTGGAACAAAAAAGTTTTTTGTAAATAATGAAGATCGTGGTATCTAAATTTAACAACTAATATAATTTAAAATGCAATGGATAACAACTAAACTGGAATGCTAATACAGTGAGCTAAGACTAAACTAGAGTGTTGCTAATCTACTTGAAGTACAGTGAACAGAGTTAAATTAAAATGCCATTATCAAACTTGAAATGTAGTGACAGAGCTGAACTAAATGAAATCAACCTCCAGAGTGTTATGACTAAACTAACATGTAGCTAGTCTATTGGAATTCTACAGCCTATCTTGTTCAATGTGAATGATATTTTGGAAGAGTTTGTAATAACAATTCTGGCTGTATTATTCAAATGCAATTGAACATAAACATAAGATTTGAAAGCAAATACAATTAAAATCTAAGATACCACAACTGTTTCTTATTCATTTTTAATGATGTTTTGTAAGAGTTTGTAGGAGTAAGACCGGATGTGACACTTAGTGTAAACAAGCATAAATCATAAAATTTGAAAGGAAATGAAACTAAAACCTACAACACCACAGCTATGCCTTATTCATCGTGATGATATTTTGGAAGAGTTTATAAGAGTAATTCTAGTTGTGATGATCAATGTAAACAAGCATGAAACATAAACTTCAGAAATGTGCTTAAGCTAGAAATGAAAAATGAGACTAAAATACTTATCTAAACCGTATAAACAAGGCTTCTCAGGAGGTAGGGGCCCTCTACCACCGGAGTAGCAAAAAAAATCTACTTCAAGATTGATTCAGTGCTTTCAATAAAGTGATACTTCTTGCATTAGAGAAAAATTACTTCAAAACAGAGTGTTTTCGTACTTCTGAAATCTAGCAGTCAAAATACAAAATCTAACCTTGTCCTCGGTTTCCCGAGCCATATTTATAATAAATTTAAATAACTGTTTTAAGATAACCTAGGGATAATTGTCTTTCCAAATAAAAACCAAACTAGGACTCTGATGGTGGTCACGTAATAGAATTAAGGACATCTGGACTGTCCTTGTCCTATTAGGAGTCTATCTCCTAGTTTGAGCTCCCACGTGCACAACCGCCTACATAATTCTGTTCAAACTTCGTGGAGAGAAACAAGTGATGAGGGAATGATGTGGAATATGCCCATATGTGTTTTTCTCCATGATGACACCTGGAACCTACGTAGACATGAAGACAGCTGCAGAATCGGAAACTAGCTATAGAATGTCTGCATTCTGTAGCTAGATCTAGTTCAAAAAGTACTACAATGACAAAATCATAAAAACATAGCAAATTAGTCATGATATTCATTCTTAAAGCAATTTTAACTAATTCTACTGATCATTTGAGCCTGTGATTAATAATGGAAAAAGGAAATGGAGTGGAATGTGGTGGAAGAAAGAACATCTTTGGAGCTCAACACTTCCCATAGCCGCGGTGAAAGATAACCTAATCCAGGGAGATAGTGAAGGAAAAAGAGGCAAATGGATTACCAAGATTCAAGAATACGAACTAGACATCCATCCCACCAAGCTCATTAAGGGACAAGGGCTAGCAAAAATCTTGTCCGAGTCAAATTTTCAAGCCTTGGGCATTAATTTAACCATGGAAGGAGGAGAGGTACCTGAAGGCGCAGAGGAACAACCTGGAATAGAGACCACAGTACAAAAAATGCACATGAATTATCTGCTCAATACTTGTTATAAAGATATCATAGAATATCTTTCAACTCTCAGGTGTCCCCTAAACTTCGATAAGACAAATTATTGAACTCTTAGGCTAAAATATCAGAAATAAATTGTAGCAAATGGCTGACTATACTAGAAGGATCCTTCAGGGATCATGCTCTTATGTCTTATAGAGTCGGACGTGGAGGAGGTCATGGCCAAATTTCATGAAGGTATTTGTGAGGGGCATTACAGTTGGATGTCCACGGCTCATAAGATAGTAAAGGATAGTTTCTATTGGCCTTAGTTGTTTGGAGATGTACAAACTCAGGTTTGGGCATGTGAGAAATGACAAAGGTTTGTAGAAAAACAGAAATTTTCTCCCCTGCCGATGATACTAGTAAACATTGAAAAACCTTTCCAGTTGTGGGTCATTGACTTCATTGGAGAGATTTATCCAGCATCAAGTGGCCAGCACAAGTGGATTCTCAGTGCCACTGAGTACTTCACAAAATGGGTAGAGGCGATACCCGCAAGAAATGCTACTGATGCATTCGTAATCAATTTCATGGAGGAAAATATCATATCCAGGTTTGGCTGCCCAGTTAAGATCGTGACAGATAATTCTCAAGCTTTAAAATCCATCAAGTTCACTAATTTCTACCAGCAGTACAATATCACCCTAGGGCACTCCACAACCTATTATCCCTAGGGAAATAGGTTGGTCGAGTCTTCTAATAAAACTATGGTAAGCACATTGAAGAAGGCTATAAATGAAAATCAAAAGAAATGGGACTCCCAGCTCAAATTTGCACTCTGGAAAAACTGAATTACCAGTAAAAGGTCCACAGGTAAGTCACCCTATGAACTAGTTTATGGCCGAGCAATATTTTTTCCAATTCATCTTACCTTACCTGTTGCCAGGTTCCTCCAAGACAGCCAAGAAAAATCGAATGACCTCATCAGAAGAATGAACCAGTTGGTCGAGTTGGAGGAGACTCAGAACCAAGTGAACAATAGGTTAACTGAATATCAGGAAAAGATGAAAGTCTTGTTTGATCAACATGCAAAAGATAAAGAAATGCAAGAAGGGGACCTAGTACTGAGATGGGATATCAGGAGAGAAGATAAAGGTAAGCATGGAAAGTTCGACCCCTTGTGGTTCAGGCCATTCAAGCTTATCGAAGTAAAAGGAAACAATACCTTTGTATTGGAAAATATGGAAGGTGATTTGATTAAAATGCCCGTAAATGGGAAGCTCTTGAAACCATACATTCAATACTGACAAAGGCCTTCAAGGCCTGTTGTATATAGTGTATATACTTGTCATTTTTACATTTACTTTTGCTTACTATTTCATCATAGGAGTGCTTGAAAATTTTGAAGGGTCTGCGAAGTTCTCAACACGCTCTAGAACGAGCATGCCATCCCTAGGTGGAGCCAATGTTGTTTAACCAGCCCTTACACTAAGGAAAAAAGAGGAGCCCAAATAAATAAGAATAAATCGATGAGGATGGTAGGGTAACAAATTTGAAATATTCTTTGATAGGAAACTTCCCTAAGGCACGGGTGTGGATAAGAAACTTGAGGTACAACAAAGTCTAATGAGAAAGCCACGTTCCATATGGCAGAGGCACCAAAGAAGGAAGCATGAGCGGGGTATTTTGGGGGTAACAAAGAAATGTGGAAGGATGGGAAGGTTTACCCCCTGGAGGAGGTGACATCACCTGGTGGCAAACCAATCACAAACATTCCGTAGGGTGGTAGAGTATAACAGGAGGCCCCAATGAACCCCTGTTGGAGTTATAACATGGGCCCATCAAGAATGGAATCTGGCACATGTAAGTAAAGGTAAAGTAAGTCTAGGGAAGGTGGTACAGAACTGGTACATGCTTTAACCCAACATGTGGCTCTCACCCACTCGGCTCCCGAAAGCCAATAACCTACCACCACGTGTCCCACTGTCGACGCCCTTATGACGTCTTCCGTATGGTTGTCATCCTCACCTCATATTCCACAAATCTTGGTCCGATTTAATCTCATTTTACTCTCACACTTGGTAAAATATTTTTTTTTACGAATCTTTCGTGCAGCGAAGGTTGAACTCTAGTACCAGGTCGTTTTCAACCCCCGCGTCGTTTTCCCCTAGAGCTTCCTCACTTTTCACAGGTATTTTGTCATTCCTCTGCCTCACCATTTTCCTTCTATTTTTTCTTTTCAAATGGTCATGGGGAACTCTAAGTCTAGAATGTCTAAACTCGAAACCCCACAAGCCCATGAGGTCAAGGCTGTCCCCGTACCTAAACCCTCAAGCCCATGCATGAATTCACGACCCATTCTACCCTTTCGGCATATCCCGCATCAAACCTGAGATATTCGAGAGTCATTTAAATGGTCAAGAAAATTTCAAAGTAGTTGGGTCAGGTCTATACTACCAAATTTCCCCAACCACCTACCCGGTTCCCGAATTCATTAGTTGGCTCAGTGAAGCTTATGATGAGCACAGGGACTTGTTCCTATCTGATCAAGGCAATAATATTTTCTGCATGTCGCCTGAACTCATAAATAAATCCCTTCATTTCCCTCACATTAAAAATTATGTCGAGTTCTCTGAGTTGTCCTTTTCCTACCAATTCTCAAAGTTACCCTGGGAGAAACAAAGCAACTTTCTTAGCCTCCTCTTAGATTCCCGCCTAAAAGCTCTTCCTCCTTCGGACATTGTTCCTTTTTCCACTTTTAGAGACAATGTGTAGTTGGTCCTAGCTATTATTTATGGGTTTTTAGGTCTTAAAGAAGTCGAGTGAGTGTTAAAAGAATGTATAGCTCTCCTATCACTCATGATGCAAAAGGTTACGCTTCTGAATATCCTTGTTTTCCTAGCTTTGGCTATTCAAACCAAGTTTCAGGAATTTCCCTCTACTAGGTCTTTCAGGTTTTGTTCTTTGGTGTTGTACCTATTTTTATTTTAACACGCTGATAATTTTGAGAGCCTAGGCCTACAGAAACTCTCCAGGACAAATGCCCAACCAATAACTATCTTTGAGTGGAACGTTTCAGTTTGTCAACAGCCTAGGGGGAGGGGGTATACAAGGTTCTTAAATGAATTCATGTCTATAGCCTATTCCATAATACATGAAAATCCTCTGCCCAAAATATTTCCTGATCAAAAGGACTGGCTGCAATTTGATGAAGAAGATAGCACAGGGGACTGCTACCTATATGATGATCACACTGAAATCAGGGTCTATGGCATGGAATTACCTCCCTAACGTTTTCCAGTGTTTCCATCTATGTGAATCTTTTCCCTTGAGTTCAACCATAAAACCTTGAAGGCCGACCAGATCCACTTCGTGCTTGTGAAGAAAGGATATATCCTCAAACTCCCAACTTCTGTTGGCCCCTTCACCATAAATTCGAGGAATGCCCTTCCCACAGTAGAAATGTTGTTTCAAGGGATGGAACTGCTACAAGGAAAATCTTGGGCTTATGACTCGAAAGGAGTCCTTTCCAATAGGAAAAGGAAAATAAATTTGACTACTTATGTACATGAGACTAGGCCCTTCATTGAGTGTAGAGCTAATGTTGATACATGGCGTTTGGATACACAGATTAAGGTCGAGTCTTAAGCCGTACAAGGGAGGGGCAACAATGCATCCACAGAGATAGAAAACAAGGGAAAAGCAGACAAGTTAGGCACCTCAGGAATTCAAGAGGGCATGAACATGGATGAGGAATCCTATCCCTATAAGAAACATAGGACAGAAGGACCATAGAAGGTATGGGAAGAGCCACCACAGGAACAGTTTTCCTGATATGGGTTTCCTGAAAAAAAAGGGAGGTTTCATGGTTACTTTCGATAGTGCCTCTTCTTCATACCCTTCTATAATAGCACAAGAAATTTCAGTCAAAAAAGTAGAGGTAAGGGAGGAAATTGACACCAGAAATAGGACCACACGAGAAAGGCTAAGGGCTGAATTGGCTGGTTTTGTTGATAAATATCATACCCGACTTACTACTGAGTTAGACATGGACAAGGAACATATTGTATTTTTTATTTCACAGGCAGTGTTGCAGCCCTCGGCTGATGGGAGCCATTACCAAGCCCTAGAGATCGCTTTGAACTTGGAAAATATCCCACTAATAGATAAGCTTGGCTTGCACAAGTGCATTGAAGACATGTTGCGAGATGAGGTGGTGAAACTCGCACTCGCCTTGAGGAAACTGGAGGAGAAGCATGCCTCAGTATTAGAAAATCAGAAGAGGGAGAGAGCTAGTGCCACAGTGATAAAAGCAAGCTAGAAACCCTGAGGAAAGAAGTAAAGGACAAAGGGGCTAACAAGGATGCAGTTCGGCAGAAGCTCATCACTAATCTGGAAACGGAGAATTCTAAGCTAAAGAAGAAATTAAATATACCCAAAGGGTGCATGTAAAAATAAATGAACTGATCCAAGTGGAAAGGGAGAAATCATCTCTTGCTGATTCATTAGCTAAGGAGCAGAAGGAAAATATGCAGAAGACCGCAAATATTCCAAGTTTGAAACAGGGATTGTCTGACTTACAGGAAAAATGGGACCAACATGTATGCATCACCTCGACATATAATGAGCCCGGAACCACCCTAGATCAACTGAATAAGGCCCTATCATACATAATTTTTTTGGAAAGTGAAGCACGTACAACTCACGAAAGATTAAACGAGATGGAAAATACGCTATATGCGAATCAGAAGGTTGTAACATCCCTACAGGATGAGGTCAAGAACTTACAAAGGGAAAAAGACGTAAGTCTATCAGAGACTTGAATACTCATTTGAAAGGTAACATGACTCTCCTGGAAGCCAGACGCTTAATTTGGACTGATATAATGGCAGAGATCAGACAGTGTTGGAACTACCTCACCCTGGTTGATGATAAAAAAATTGCAGTTCGCTTATTTGAAGCACAGTTGTAGGATGGGCGAGCAGAAGGAGAAGCAATGAATGCAATGGATAGTAGGCATATTCAATATATAAATGAACTAGGTATAGAATAATTGCAAGCACAAGTAATTGCTGATCGATTCAGAATGGTAATGGAGATCAGAAGAGGAGTCGAGAGGGAGACCACTCGTGCAAATGCTTTGGGTTTTTTGAAATTGATTTCAATTGGAGTCAAGAAGTTTGACCGTGAGTGGAGTAATTTAGTGAAGGCAGGCCTCCCATCATGCTATCACCCAGAGACCTCCGCATCCTCCAAGCTAATGGATTATGAAGAGAAAATTTCAGATATATGAATAATTCCAACTTGCTTTTGGAAAGAACTGCTCGCCTGAAGGTAGATACCATCATATTTACTCTAAGAAAGGAATTCTTCCTCCTCTACCAGGTTAAAAAAAATTTAGCCATCCGAGTAGACTATACCGAGCTCATAGACATGCAAGCATTGGTTGAGACTTTTGTCACTATGCCAGCTCTAAGCGAGCTCATGTGGTAGAAATATAGTGAGTACACCAACACTTTGGTATCGTCATCTACTCCTCAGCCTCTACCTCCCTCTGGTCGCAAAGTAGGGTCATCTTCTTCGTCATCTTGGCCACATCAGTAGCCATCAAGCACCCCTCAGTGCCATCACAAATGACACTAATTATTTGGCCCATGTGACCTACTTTTATTTTTATGAATTGTAAAACTGGGTGAAATCTTGATTTCACCCTATGCACTCTTTATTTTTGATGTACTGTTATGTTTTATTTAGGGCCTTTGTCAGGCCAGGTTGTATATGATGAGAGGCCATTTTTCCTCATCATCAATTTTTGGGTTTTTTTTTATGGAGACCATGAATAGAGAGCATCCTTAGAGAATATTTTGTTTTGAAAATATCTTCTCTGGAGGTCGACCTACGGAGCTATAAAAGATGAAATGAGAGAGTAAGAAAGGGTTCCAGATTTTTAGAGAAGAAGTTGTTGATTGTGAATTTTCTCTTTTGTAATGTTTTAAGATCCTCTCATAGTGTATGTCTAAAGACCCCTTTGGGGAAAAAAAAATGAAGTTATTCTGTTGTTGTTGTGGATTCAAAATGAGATGAGTACTAAACAATATGTATTTTCTCAGCAGTGTTTAAATATAAATGTTCATTGTGTTTTCATCATTCTCCTGTTATTGTAGCTTTCAGAATGTGAATGTTCGAATTTGTTAGATGTGAATTTATCGTGAAATATATTCTTATCTTCTTGTCTGTAACATTTTAACTATGGCTTGAGGTGTGGTTTCTGTTCTAAGCTATATTCACATGCCATTATTCTTCTTGTGTTAGTGGAGGGTGGATTCTTACGTCATATAAGCCTACCCTGCTCTGATATTTTTCTTATGTTCTTTCATTGTTTCTCATATTTATTTATCCTAGACACTGTCCGTTCGTCTCATGTTCGGCCCATATCACAACAGTTCACTTTCATGACTGCTTCTGATTCATGCTTATAGACCCTTATGCTACACAAATGGATGTCATTCTTGCCAATTTTCTATCTCTAATGTCTTGGAACCATATCAAAAGGTTTAAATCATCATTTAATAACAAGAGGTTCCTTCCTAACATCTTGCAAAATACCTTTGAATCCTCTTGTCTTAAGATGTCCTAGGCACTGGTCTTTAACAACTCAAGACTATCTCTAGGAGCTACAACACTGATGATGTAGAAGACAATGATGAGGTAGAAAATATGATGACTGCTGACATCAATAATGAAGATGAACAAGTTGATGACAGCAGCAAGGATCACAACCATGATAAAAACATCAACAAGATTACAATCACACCTCTTGCACTGACATACCAGAGAGTTTCAAGGGTTGTGTTTGCTACCTCCACGAGGAAAGGGACCATGCCATCTACCTCAGCTCAGCCACTAGACAAAGGAAAATAAAAGGTAAAAGAGGAAGAAGAAGATCATGAGGTAGAAAGGGAGTTTGAAATAATTTAGGTGGAAAATGATGAGAAGGAGGAGGCAAGGATCTCAAACTTTCTCATCCAAAACAAAAATTCACTCTTTGAAGACCTCCAATCCAATCTGAATAGGGCCAAAATTCTGATTGATACCCTTGACTTGGAAAACAGGAAACTAGGAGCACGAATTTCTATTTATAAGGCTAGAGACATTAAGGCTTGGAACGAAGTGCAAAGGGCACAGGTGAAACTAGAAGAGTTAATGGGCACTTATGAAGAGAATGAGGATGAGGAAGGTCAATCTAGGAGGAGGCCTAGAACAATGGGATTGAAGAAGGCATTGGAAAAGCGAAAAGAACAAGAAGCAGCCCTAGCAGAACAACTCCCCCTAGATGAGTTGTTGGTGATGAAGATAGCACAGGATCAGAAGCCTTCATTGGAAAGAGCCAACATGCACTTGGAGGCTAAATTGGAGAAGGCTAACAAGAACCTTGACCTCCAAAGAAGGATGACTAAGCATTATGCTCAGAGAAACCAAGTTGCAAGGGCCAAACTGAAGAAGGCCCAAACCAAGATCCAAGCACTAAAAGAAGAAAATGGCTAGGCTGGACTTGGAATTTTGGCACAAGCTTCTCTTCAGGTCTCTCAAACCCCATGAGGGAGACATCCACCAATTTCGAAGTAATTTGGACAAGTTTTTGTTTTTTGAGAATTTGGAGGCCTATAAGCGCAGCGCTATTGGCGCTACACCTTTCCCTCAGGAATCCTCAGAGGGAAAAATTTACATTTTTGGAGTTCTCATGCCCATTATACTATTCTCACCAAATTTAAGAGCATTTGGAGCATTTTTTACCCCTCAAAAGGTCACAAAACACCTCATTTTTCACCATTCTACCTCATTTTTAGGCATGGCGTTGCGCTCAAAGAAATTTTTGGAATTTGAATTTTTGGATAGGTTATAGAGGCTCAATCAGACAATTAAATGTAGATATGGAAATAACACTTACCAAGCTTTCCAACGGGCCATCACAGAGAAAATTCCGACATCGGGAAGGTCCCCAACACTTGGATACAACATGAACTATTTTGGTGTTGCGCTTATAAACAACACTGTGTGTTTTTGGCCAAAAGTCAACAAAACACACCCATTTATTGAAAAATCATATTTTAGTGTTTTTTGAGGCAAATCACTCTAGAATTAGGTGCTAGAAGTTATTTTGGAATTTATTTCATGGGATATTTTTTGCCTTGGGCCTTGCATGGTCTCTTGGGCATTTATGACATTTATGAGTGATTTTGACATTTTCCAACCCTCTCTAGGGTTTTTTCCCTCCTTTGTGAAGATAAATAGTGCATGAGGGATTCATTGTAAATGTTCTCATTTGATGATTTTTGAGAGCAATACATGGTTTTATTGAGTTTGAAGAAGAAATTGGTCTTGTGGAGTTTCTGAATGGCTTGTTGTGATTGATGATGAAGGAGAATAGCTTGCAGGATCCCTGAGCATGATTAATGGTGATGTGTCTCTGTTTAGTTCTTGTTTCCTTATGAATCATTTTGCTACATCCTTCTATGTTGCAGTAGAACATAAGAGTATAGGCTAAGAAATTTTGTTTGAGGCACCTTAGTCCTTCTTGTTTTCTATTGTCTTTATGTTTTCCTCTACTGGGTTAGTTTAATGAATTCTTAGTTACTTCTTAGACCTACCTTTGTTTTTTTATTCCATGAATGGTTCAATATAGTAGTTTTCAATTATGTTCTATGGTTAGGCTTGCTTATTTGATGCTATTTAAACTGTGTTTTGGAATCTCTCTTTAAAGTACTACTTGTTAGGTTTTAGTCAAAGAGGCCATGCTCTGACCATGCCCTTTGTCCATGCTTGAGAAGTTTCCTTCAAGTTCTCTATAGCTTGATCATATATGCTTAGGAGTTCTCTCTTATTTGATTAAAGTTATATGTTATCTTGTGTGTTTTCTAAACCTTGAAGGTGAAATCACTAGAAGTTAGAAAAGTTTCTTGCTTTCTATGGTTCACTGAATTGTTCATCTTGAATGTTTGTTTGCTTAAGTATAATCAAAAGCTATTGTTTTGCACTATCTTATGATTATGTCCTTATGTTGATCTGTATTCAAGGCCATCTTGTTTAAAAAGTATTTGTTTAAGGATTCTTCATTTCCCTTACACACCTACTATGCTCACCAACTTAATGTTGATTTCACTTCACACATGCCTTAAAGATCCATTTGACCATGCTAGATTTTCCCTGTTATGCATCTTGTTTCATTGTTGAGATATCGATGATTTTCATAGACTCCATAGCCCAATGATTTGAATACCTCTCACTCCACCTATTCTACTTGATCATCTTACCCAACCAAAAAAAACAACAAACCCTACACTTAACAACTAGCCTAAAAATCAAAACCCTAGAAGTAAAAAGGTTCACATCCTTTGCATGCAATAGAGAGATACCTCTCTGAGTCCAGGAAGGCTAGGTCCTAGGACTTCAAAGACTTGTCTGGTGTTACCCTGTGTATTTGGTTTACCAATCTGCTAAATCACGGGACCCTAACAATCTATCCCATGTTGTTGAATGTAGGCATCACCTTGGCCCACTTGGTAAAATAGTCAACGACGAAAATAATATACCCATGCCCCCCAGCCGATTGGGGGTTACATGTCATGAAGTAAATGCCCCATTTTTCAAATGGTCCAACAATGACGACATGATTCATTGGTCCTCACGGTAGATGAGTTTTACGATGAAATATCTAGCAAGCATGAAAACTTCTAACCACGATAATGTAGTCACGAAATATGGTAGGCTAGAAGTAACCAGCACGGATAATATTCTATGTGGTAGAGTAGCCAGAAAAATTTCCACTGCATGCACCATAATGGAAATTATTGTGAAATTTTTTGGCTTCCTCATGCATGAGGCAATTAGGTAAAATCGTATCGACACTGCGGTGATAAAGTGTATCACCGACGATATGATAATATTTGGCTTGGTATATAATACATCATTGTTATGAACGAGAGGTATTAGGCTGAAAATTTTGGGTCTGAAGACAGATGCTAAAATCTCCATACCATGGGTCAGATGACTCGATCAGAAACAAAGACTCATATAGAATTGATGGTTTCATGGTAGGATTGGTACTACTCGAAGGAAGGTCACAAATATGCTCAGCAAACAACAAATACTTATTTGAATTGGATTTGATGAATTCCAAATATAACTCCTGCAAAATGATGATCCATTTTGAATACTTTCCCCCAAAAAACTGATGTGACAGAATATATTTCATAGGGTTGCAATCCGAAATGACAATGGTCTTTCAGAGCATGATATAATGGAGAAATATTTGTACAACTTGAACGATTTCCAAAGTGATATTTTCAATGTATGTGTACTTATGTATCATTGAGATTATGACTCAAATTAGATATCAGATGTTCAATCCCATCTTCTTCTTGGACTAAAACCATAGCGATGGTTGTATCTGCAATGGCGAGATACAGGAAATAGTCATTCTGATAATTTTGGGGATAGATTAATGATGCTCAGATCAGGGAATATTTAAGAACACTAAAGGAAGCTTGTGCAACCTCATCCCAATGGAAGGTTACCCCCTTTTTCAAGAGTCAAGTAAATAATTTAGCCATTTCGGTGTAGTTAGGAATGAACCTCCTTAGAAAGTTAGCCTTCCCTTGGAGTCTTTGTAGCTGAACTAGATTGAAAGGAGCAGGAAAATTAAGAATAGCCTAGACCTTCAATGGATCAATCCAAATTTTGTCTTTCAACACGACAAATCCAAGAAAACAACCAGAACCAACACCAAAAAAAAATGTGTGCAGATTGAGGCACATTTTATAGCAACGAAATCATAAAATGATTGCTCTTATATGTAGCAGGTGGTCAACTCGTTTCCATGAATGTACAGGTAGGTCATCCAGATACGGTTGAATTATGTGCTTGATTTCATGAGAAGCATAATTAATTTCCATCTGGAATGTAGCCCCAACATTCTTTAAACCAAAAGGGATCTTACAATAGGCGAATTTGTCCCAAGGAAAGATAAAATTCATTTCATATTGGTTCTTTGGGTGAATATTAATCTTATTTTAACCAGAGAATCTATCCATGAAAGAAAATATTTCACATCCGACACATTCATCAATAATCTGGTCGATAAATGGAGCTGGATAGCTGTCTTTTGGACAAGCATGATTAACATCATGATATTCGATACACACTCTAATTGTCCCTTGTTTCTTCAAGACAAGAACAATATTAGATAACCAATCGGTAAGCGGAATAGGCTAAATGAATCCAACACGCAAAAAAATTTCAACCTCAGCTTTAATGGAAACAAATTTATTTGGGTGAATAGGAAGAAGGTGTTGTCGCAATAGCTTAACATTAGGATACATTTTAATCTCATATTCAACAATGCTGGAGTCGATACTTAGCATATCCTCATATGACCAAGAAAATACATCTCATAAATCATGAAAAAGAGCGTTGTAAGTGTCAAGTTCATATGGAGAACAAGACACACCAACATGAATGCTCTCTACAATACCGAGTTTGGTCAAAATATAGATAGAAATAATTTCTTCAGTATTCGATGGGTTTCACTCAGAACTGATGGTGTCGATAGGAATAGAATTTGTCAAGAAATCAATGACAATAGGGTGATATAGTTCATATGTATGATCTTCACTGTAATCTAGAATATGGCATCGTTGATGTGAGGATTCCCATGGTTCTTCTTCTAGAATCATGGATTCCATAATTCTCTCATCAGTCGAGAATACGCATGAAAATTGATCAAAAGAAGTACCAAAATCCAAAGAATGATCAACCCAAATGGTTAGCGAAAATGGATTTGGATTTTCCGCATAAGCCAAGAAAATTGATTGCTATGCTAGCTCAATTGGACTTAGTGACATTATTTTTCCCAACCTGGCTACTTCAGAATCATCAGGTATCTTCCTTAAGTCAGATGAAGTGGAAGATATCATGTTGCAAGTCTCTATATGTGCGATTTCATCCGATTTCACAGGTGATGGTAACGAAAAGGTGCCCATTAGGGAAGGATCCTTAAATATTCCTACACCAATGTTTTGAAGAGAAGGTGGGGGTCTGTGAACTAAAAAAATTCTTCTAGTTGTCTGGGAACTAAAGGCGAATAATGAGAGTTGATCAATGGCTGTGATACTTCCTTTATGGGGGAATATGATCATACAGAAATTAGTAGATACTATTGGAGCCATAGTGTAAACCCATGGTCTTCCAAGTAATATATTGTAGTTGAGGGGTCTATCAATGACCTCAGCTTCAATAATAATTAATTTTCCCCTAGTTCTACTTGCAAGTTATTAGGAATTCCACAAGGCTTATAGGTATGACTGTCAAAAGATTTCAATGTCGTAGGTGATTGTGACAAATTCGGTGAGCCAAGTGACTTCCAGCAACTCATTGACATGATACAAGTAGATGTGCCTTCATCAATGATAGTGAGATGAATGAGGTGATTCAGGACATGTACTTGAATCAAGAATGCTAACTCTGATGGTAATTTTGGCACATATTCCGCATGATTAGAGACTACAAGATTTGGATCCATTAGATCAATTGCACCGATCGCGAACAAAAAAGCCTGCTTCTAGGAGGGATAATTCTGAAGTACCTCAAGAATTGACATAGTAGAAGTTGACTGCGCCAAATATTCTACTACATTATAATTTTGAGCTACATGAGCTCAAGGGTTGAATGTCGATTTGTAAACTACACCCTTCAGTGGCTTTATTGTTAACTCTGGAAGGATAAGCTGTAGAGATGAATCAGATGAGGTCAAAGTTGAAGTGGTAGGTTGGTTTGTAGCCTAACCATTGGATGATGACAACGGATTAATGTAATATTTACTTCATTTCTACACCAAAACATTATGTTTGGGCTTTGTAATGGATAGCATATGCACTTGCGAACTAGAAGCAGGATTTGTCGCAACCAAATTTGTTTCCGAGTTTGGAAAAGGATTTCTCAACATTGAAGATGCGGTAGAAGTCTTAAGAAGCTTTGGGACTTCTGAGTTTTGAGGATAACCTCATTTAAAATTCTCTTCATTACATATCAAGCAAGGGTAATGAGGTCTCTGAAAAGAAACAAATGAATTAGATGATTTTTCTTGTGGGGGTGAATTTGATTTATTATTGTCTTTTCCCTTCTTCCTATGTCCTCGTTGATTATCACTTTTTCCTTTTTCCAGATGACATGACATGGATTTTGAAAGAAGATGTAGGATCAGATGAAGTAGGGTTTTGATTTGAAACAACAAGTGTAGGACTAGATAGTCGACTTTCTGTCGGAGAGCTAGCAGAAACAATCACACCATCGCCAGCATGAATGTCCTGACTAGATGGAGTAGGAGGAATAGAAAAATTTGGTTGCGGTAGGTTTAGAATATTTTCATAGAGCATGCCAGGCTCTGTGTAATTCAGATTTAGATACTAGGCACGATAAATGACTTACTCTTCAGTGACAACACCACCTTTGGCCACATCCTCGATGATATATGGCAATAAGGACTTAATAAAACACTCAGCTAAAAGGTGATAAGGAACCAATGTTTTAACCATTCGACAACGACGAAACCACTCATGTATATGATTGAATATATGAGTATCAGTGGTCTATTTAAAGCTGGTAAAAATCTCCATTCCAGCTTCATATATGATGGGTAACTAGAAGTGGGTTAAAAAGTTAGTGGCTAAAGCTGTAAAGTTATCAAATGAATCTTATGGTAATTCAATGTACCACTTCGCAGCTAGACCAGTAAGTGCTCGATGGAAAAGACACAATCTAACATAATCATCATTTAAGGAGTTTGATGAACACCATAAATGATAAGTCATAACATGCATAGAGTGGTCTTCTCCAGAATTTCCATTGAATTTTGGAATGTCTGAGGGTAATTTATGTGAATCACCTACCACCAAGGTAAATAATGAATTGGATCATTGGTGAGTTGATTTAAATCCAGTAATTATAACATTGAAACAAATGGAAAATGTCGATTAAGATTAGGTTGAGCATAACCAAGATAAGATGGAATCACCTGAGTAGTAGGCCTTTGAATACCAACAAATGGATTCTGTTGTTGGTAACCCAGATAGGGGTAGGTTTGTTGAACAGGTCTTGGACAAGCCTGATACTGTGGGTATGATTGCAGAGGCTTCCATCGTATCTGATAAAATGGTTGCATGCCAGGATAATTCAGACCTAGTTGTGAATATACAAGGCCAACAGAAACCTGTGACGAAGGTAAACTAACTTGCAATTGCGAAATACCTAATACATATGGTTGTTGGATAGAAACCTGGGAAGACTAAGTCCATAGACTCGAAACTTTAGGGTTATGGTTTGAAGGACCTTCTTTTATAGAGTGACCAATAACCATAGAAGAAATAATATGTGTAGTAGGCTCAGTCGCGATAGGTTGAACTGGTTGATATTGATACACAATCATTTGCGGTTGAACATGAAGAGTAGGCTACCATTGGAAAACATACATTCTAGTATATGATGGACCTAAATACAATGGAGTATTGCTGGACCAAACATCTGTGGCCCCCCAACATATGGAGTATAGGAATATTTCATATACTAACTTTCATATGAAGGGTATCCACCATATACTGGATAAGATGGACAGTAATTAGACGGGCTGCCATATATTAAGGGTCAGGTCGTTCAGTACTTGTGATAGATGAAGCAAATAAAATTCAAGAAAATTATGTGCATGAATTATATAGTCTATAGGAGACACCAGAGTAGGTTCCATTTAAATTTTGGTAACCCTATGGGACGGACAGACCACCACACAGATGTTCCTCGGGTGTTGTTGAAAACATTGAAGACGAAGCGACAGTTGATGATGCCACAACAATAACAGACAATATAGTCTAGGATGCTATCTCTGTCATGGTTAAATAACCCAGAAAATACTTTAATGAATCTACGGGAACTTGAGATTCAAAAGGATCAATGGAAGTAGAGTCGGTCAAACAAGGAAAATAGTGATACAAATGAATCTCTGACCCAAAATGAGTGGGGGGTGAAGGGGTTGTCTCTTCCTAAAGTTATTCCTCTATAGAAATCAAACCAGGTGGAAGCACTTCACTATCAAACCTGAGATAAATTTTAGGCAGTAAAATCTATGGTAAAGAGGAAGACTCGACTGCTACGGATGGTTGAGGATTAGACGGTTCAACTGGAAAAAATTCTTGTTTTTTGGCTTCGGGATCAACTATTGGATCGACTTCTAGTTGAACAAGATTGGGTTCAAAATTCACCGTTTCACTGGATTGAATTTAAGTGTCCTCAAGTAACTCTCATATTTTCGTCTCGAAAGTTTCATATGAACCGAGACTAGTTAAAATGACTCGATACTCTGTACTCAAAGGATCATATTTCTATGGCATATCAGATGATGTAGCACCAAGAGTTCCAGAGGTACCTGACTCAGTATGGTGAGTGTGCCTTCGTCTACTAGGAGTAACTTCTAGTGGTAACGAAGGTTTATTCACTGTCCTACGCAAACGACAGGGAAGGGGTTGATTTTCTTCCATGATTTTTGATTGATTTTATACAAAAAAGAAAATAAAAAAGAGGGTGATACTAGGAAAAAGGTTTACCAAGAAACTATGTACTGCAATATACAGCCTCAGAAAACCAAGGGCTTATTATACATGCAGGAATTCTCCCCGAATGATGTGTTCGTTGTATTATAGGTACAAGCGGCTGACTCAGCTACCTATGGATGGTAAGCAACCTAAAATTTTCCTCCCAAATATAAGCAAAGGTACATGGAGGCCCAATCTCTGTTAGCCTTTTGTAATGTGAAACTGCATAGTGAGAGCATCCCCTTATACTTTTCATAGTAGAACACTACCCGATATACCCGAAAGTATGTGGAAAAGCTCTGATATAATTATGTACGTGGAATGAGGTTTCACACTCGGAATGTATCGTAGACAATTATAGATAGATGTTGTGTTTAACGATGTTGGGACACGTCTCTAGCCTAGACCTATAAATGTTATCGTTAATGTTGCAATGCTTCCTTAGATAAATTAAGATAAATTTTATGTTGATCTTGATTATTAGTTTGTCTTTCAGGTTCACTATGAGATGTATTGAACATTCCTAGAATGCAATTATAATGATAAACATTCATTTCAAATTGATTTTCGACAATGAAAAACTATCTAGTAGGGATAGAGAAATTAGATAAATTGAAATCATCAATGAGCACATCAAAATATAATTTTTCCCTAAAATATTCCTCAAGTAGCACTCAAAATCCCTAAACGCAAATTCATGTTTTTCTTTTCAGTTTCCTTTAAGTTTAGATGAATGAAAAAGAAACTAATTCACAAACAATCACTCAAAAATTTCAAGAGATATGAAGACTGAAACAAAAATTCCTTTTTTCAAAAATAATGAATTTATTAAATATAAAATTTAACTTTGGAAATATTCATAATGATAAAGAAAACAAAAATAAAAATTGATCAAACAAATCCAAAGTGAGGCAAGAAGAGAAAAGGTAAAGTAGTCTTTGGAGGTATTCAGTCACTCAAAACTTCAACAAGAAAACACTGACATGAATTGGAAAAAGACAAAAAAGATAGATTTTGGTTGGTCATAGGGGCAACACACCCCTGAGTGGGAGAAATTGCGTTGCCCCTAAGTCGATAGTTCTATGCAGAGCACTATGTCAAGACAAACAGTGCATTGGTTCCAAAGGACTCTCTGAAAAAGTAAGCAATCACACTAATTTTGCTAAGAGACATTCAAATGACTAAAAATAAGTAGGTAAAGTATACTAGATGTTGATGGACAAGGAAAAAACCACCAGGGACTATTCGTCGTTCCCCAGTAGAGTCGCCAATTTGTTTTACGGAAATACAAACCTACAGATAAGTATGCTTTCCCTACTTGGGTGGTTCACTTACAACAACAGAAAGAAATATACTTGACCATTTCCTTAAATTGAATAGATAAAGGGAGAGAAACCTACTTGTAATCTATTTGATTTCCCTTGCCTCCCTTCATTGCTTTCATTGCTCTCAATCCAACTTAACTTTCTTGATTGATACATGCCATGGAAAACATAATACAAAAAACAACATAAATGCAATACGATCTATTCAAGTTAAACAAATTGAATCGATTAAACTCATTAACACACATATAACATCATTGACATGAGCATTAGGAAAGGAACAAATGTATTTATTATGAAGTATAAGGAAGAGTACAACCATTTGATTGATTCGTCGTTAGTTATCCAGCTTGAGTCCCATCCTCATCACATCTAGCATCAACAATCCAACAACATTGCAGTACATGCACACACCATCAAGTTTTGATATCTCACCAACATAACTCTACTTAAAAAAAATTATTTCTCATGTGCACTATGTTCAGTGCTCTATTTATAAGTAGATGAAGGTAGTTTGAAATAAATGAATCATTGAATGGATTTCCTAAAAATGGATGAAGAGTTTTCCTTTTTCATGGGAATAGGAGGATAAGGGATTTAATGACTTCATGGGTTCCAAATTAGAGGCTATCAGATGAGGTGAGAGCTGGAACAACTTCTAGAAGTCACCAGAAGTCAGGGATATTCCCAGAATCCAATGAAAAATTCACTCCTAGTCGACCAACGCACTTGAAAGTGGGTCTAGATCCTCTACAATGAAAACTTGTATGGGAGTAGTTGCTATGAAAAGTAGTTATAGTTGTCTAAGGGTGCGTTGATGGCTTGATAGGGCACTTCAACTGGCATCTAAGCAGTGAAACTTTCATGAAGGAAGACCGTCAATGTGATGAATTCTTTAGGGCATGTAGCAATCATTTTAGAGTATGATATACCCTAATGAATACCAATCTGTGTTTTGGAATGATGCCCAAATCGACCTGTAACACGCAATTTTTGGGGTAAACAAGTAAAAGGATTAAAAAATAGTAAAATAATAAAACTACTTTTTCAACTTGTATTTTCAACTTATATACCTAAGGGTTTACTCACATTTAAGAAGCAGTACTCATTGGATGCAAAATTTAATTCGTCGTCCAAGAAGTACCCATGTTTCATACTTTCAATGGACCCTGCTACAAGAAAAATGAGAAATACATGAAAAAACATGATTGCAATCACATTTTTAATGTATTTATCATTTTTCATGTAGCAGGGTCCATTGAAAGTATGCAACACCTTATAGATCCATCTAGATCCAACTATTGATTTTCTGACGGGTCTTGGGACAACTTCCCATGCACTGTCCTTGACAATGGATTCATACTCCTCAACCATGGCATCAACCCAAATTGGTTGCTACATTGCTTCCTCAAAATATGATGGTTCTATCACAATACACTTTATAATAAGAGCCATGTATCTAGTAAACCTATATGAAGACTATATTTGTCTGCATAGTGAAGTAGGTGCTCCTACATGTTCTTCCGCATCAAGTCTTAATCTACCAGCTTAAGTGGTGCACCTTCTACCATGTTTGGTGGATGGCTCTACATGAGTGTTTTCTGCCACTTCATGATCCTCTGCATGTGGCTACTCCACATCTTGAGGTTCATCCTTTGGAACAAAGAGTTCCTCATCTGCATGCAAATCAAGCTCCCTCTCAAGGGATAATCGCATGAATTTCTCCTCATCAAATTTTATATCCCGTCTCACAAGAGTCATCTTGTTGTTTGGAAAATACACCCAATAGTTGTGGGGAGTATCAATGTACCCCAAAAATTTCCCAATCTCAGTTTTTGGTTCTAGCTTCTTCCTGGAATCTTTGGTCACATAGAAATAGACAGATGAGCCAAAAAAATTAAAACATGAAACATCGAGTTTCTTACCAGAAAAATCCTCCTCTGGTGTACTCATTCCAAGTATCTGATTAGGACTATATTTTTGCACAAATACTGTTCTGTTGCATGCCTCTACCCAGAGATGTAATGGTAGGCCCTAATCATGCAACATCGCTCATGTCGCACCCAAACTTGTTTTGTTCTTTATGTATGTGACTCCATTATGTTGTGGGTTATGAGGCGCAATAAACTGTCTATGAATTCCTTATTTTCTGTAGAAGTTATTGCATTCATTGGATATGTACTAACCACCATTGTCGCTCCTCAGAGCCTTCACATGCTTCCTCGTGTCTTTCTCAATGAGTGCTTTGAACTCACAAAATTTTGAGAACGTCTGATATTTCTTCTGCATAAAGTAGATCCAACAATTTCTAGAGAAATCATCAACAAAGATCACATAATACATGTGCTTTTCTCTCGAAGTTATAGATAATGTGTAATATTCCCAATCAGCCATGAGATAGCTAGAATATTAATTTTTGTTTTTTCTTCTTTGTTTGATGAATAAGAGGGAATGGAGAACCATAAATCTCCTGAATAGGAATAAAATAACTCCTAATGTGAAAGGAGGACATATTAGCAGCTTAATTAAGCACCCTTGTGTGTGAAAAGGGGTTGGAGCATGAAGATTGGGTCAACTTTGACCAAATCAACATTGTTGTTATGGAGGAGTGGACATTTATTGAGGGAAATTGTAGTTTTGGAGGGAGATCTAATGCATGGAGATAGTGGCTTTAATGAGTGGGGCCAAGGGTGAGGAAGATCACCACTTATATAAGGAAGAGGATGGAAGCCATAGATTATTATGTTATGTTATGATATTTTATATTTATGGTCTGTTTAGACTTGTTTCTATCTTCAGTTATTTAGCTAAGATTGCATTTTTGTTTAGCACAGGGTGTTCCCGAGCGGGAATCCCACCTCTATCCTTTGGGAACTTCTAGTGTCCACTCAGGAAGATTATTACACTATATTTCCACATTCAGGAATAAGGCCAAGCTCTACATTTATTCTACAACATAGTTTATGTTGAGAGATGTGCTGAGTTGCAGAGTGCAGCAGTGGAGAATACATTTGGGTGATTTATAATCTGTTTTTCAATGGAGGAACGTTTCCTTCCATTGGGAGGCTAGTAAGGAAGGCCCTTGAGCCTTATTTCAACATTTGGCATCAAGCAACACTATCATTTTCCCCTAAAACGCAGTTTCTATCTTGGACTCGGTTATTTTTGGGAGGAGTTGCAGAGGTGGTTTCAGTACACCATCTGGGGAGGCGGTTTTCTAGAGAAGGGATCAACCTTTCATCAACAGAGTCTATTGGAGGAGGCTATATCCTTTTCCATATAAGATCATCTACATCTTTCCAGTTGTATTATTGCAGTGAATATTTATCCCTAGGGAAAGGGTTCCCATCTTGTATATTGGTGTATTTCTGAAAATCCTCTTGGGTTCTTTATTGGAGGTTGTATAGAGCCTAGATCTTCATTTCTTGTATCTTTTGAGGCATATATCATCCACTTATATTTTTTGTATTCATTTTCTATAGCAGTTCTCTTATGACTGTGTTGTAGTAGTGTCTCTGGCATTTTGATATAGCAGCAACACCTCAATATTGGGAAATTTATCTAGTGGAGGCTTGTTGATTCATGTTATATGATTTGTGCCCATTATTATTTGTACATGTTTTTTGTTGTTATAATTTATAAGAAGGCTCCATATTGGTCTCTCACATTTATTCATTGGTCTTCACTTCTATTTCCATGTTTATGCACTATATTCCTACTTTTCCCAATTGGGAATATTACAGTGGTATTAGAGCATAATCTTAGCTCAGCTTGTGCATCTTAAGCAAATATTTCATCAGAAGAAGGAGATCCTCTCACAGATAGAGAGAGAAGTTATCTCAGAAGAAACTAGAAGTATGACTATATAGATGATAAATAAGACAAGGGTAAAACCCCTTTATCTGGAGGATATGAGGAAGATTTTCCTAAGATTCTTCTTCGAAATATGAAATAAATTGCAAGAGAAATAAAGTGTATGAGGATGGATAGACACACGAAATCCCCTAAATGGTTTCTACATGGTGAAGGCTCTAGCATTTCTCATCACTGGAGTGATCAACCAGTGAAGCAACAAACTTCCCAATTCTCTACAATGCCTACATTCTTAGTACTGGGAAATGGAGGGTTTCAAGAACAAGAAAATTTTGAAGACTATTTCATGGAGTATGGGTCTCAATCGTAGATATTCAAGGATCATTTGAGTTTTCAAGAATTGTTTCAGATCAAGGACAATAGGAGACCTCGACATCACAATAGAGGTGGAGGATTCATACAAAATCATGATCTGCACCGAAATATGGACAAATTTTTCTTACCCAACTTTGATAGGTCACCTAAATGCGCTACCAAATCATGGGTAGAGAATCTAGACATGTACTTCCAGCTGAACCAAGTACCGAAGATGGAGGCCATCAAGATAGCAACGCTGCACCTTAAGGGTGAGGCACATGATTGGTGGTTTCATGCCTTGCCTACATTGGTTCATGCCAATGTGACTGCATATTCAGAGTTCACAAGGAGTTCGGTGGAGAAGTTTGATCGAAGAGACCTAGAGGCACCTTTCATGGGGCTAGCAAAGCTCAAACAACCAGGTAATCCAAAAAATTACATTTTTGAATTTCTAAAAATTTCTATTATAGCTCTTGATTTATCTATAGCAAGGAGGGTCTATAAGTTTATTGATGGTTTAGCAGAACCTCTTCATGGGTTGGTTAAATATACCAAGCCCAATACGCTTCAGGATGCCATTGAAAGGGCTATAGATCTACAAGACGCCTTTCCAAAAGGAAAGGCAACATTTTAGTAAAAGCCCATTGTTCCATCAAAGGGAAAAGATGAGAAGGCTCCTATTTTAAAAGAGAGCCAAAACAAAGTACCTCTTAGTGATTATGTTCGAAGAGACTTGAGGGGAAGGAAGCTTTGCTTCACATGCCAAGAATCATGTGCACCCAGACATAGATGTGCAGTAGGTAACGCACAGTATATATAGGTATTTTTAGATGATGACGAGGAAGAAGAAGAAGAATCAGAAGGAGGTCACAACGCTGGAATAACAGGAGATGATCCACCACCACCAAGAGGTGGGAATGGAGAATTTTCTCCAATTGGAGAGGCTCTTGCATCATTGAGAGGAGTACCCAAGTACTTTACCTTAAGGGTTCGAGGTTCCATCTTGGATAGGAGGGTTTCAGTTTTTATTGACAATGGGGATACCCACAACTTTATTGATGCCCAACTAGTGTAGAGGAGGGCAATATCCACTGATGATTTTAAGGGATTTTCTATTTTAGTTCCAAGAGCTAGAACTATGCAGTGCATGCATTATGTTCCATAATTATCTGTCACCATGGGGGAATATACATTGACTGAACACTTCTATGTGGTTTACATACCTTACACCAATGTGATATTGGGTGTGCAATGGTTGATAACTTTGGGGAAGGTCACCATAAATTGGGATACTTTTGAAAATGGAATGGGTGGATAGAAAAAGTGGAAAAAGTCAGATGATTAGTGATGTAGGGACATTAGGCACAATAAAATACTTTGTATCTAAGTAGACATAGGGGGGTCTTATGTTTTTAAATTCTCATGTAGAACTATGCAGTGCATGCATTATGTTACATAATTATCTGTCACCATGGGTGCATATACATTGAATGAACACTTCTATGTGGTTTACATACCTTACACCAATGTGATATTGGGTGTGCAATGGTTGATAACTTTGGGGAAGGTCACCACAGATTGGTAGACTTTTGCAAATGGAATGGTTTGATAGAAAAAGTGGAAAAATTCAGATGATTAGTGATGCAGGGGCATTAGGCACAATAAAATACTTTGTATCTAAGTAGACATAGGGGGGTCTTATGTTTTTAAATTCTCATGTAATTATTAGTAGTTTGAATAAAATAGTGAGGAATTGTAAATGTTCTCTAACCATTAGAGAACATGAGAGTAAGTTGATTAAGTTAGGAATGTGAAGAGTCAGGGATTTAGACTAATTTTAGGACCTTGGGAAATCCAAGAGTTTGTGGAGCTTTCAAAGAAGCTAAATTGATTCATTAATCTTTTGTATAAATGTAACCAAAAAAGGCCTTGAGAAGATAGGTCTGAGGGAGGATAGCTAGTCAAGAGATAGAGTAGAGAGGTAGAAGGACATTGAATTGAAGATCTGGCCAAACTAGAAGTTTTGTGAGTAAATTCATTTATATATTTTGAAAGGATTTGTTCCAGTATTAATTGATTTAAACTCTATGTGGTAGGCTTTGAGATTCAATGGGATTGTATGCATAATGTATGAATAACTCTGTAATTGTGGGTTAAATGTACTATATGTGTCATTGAAAAAATCGACGTTTATGTTGATGGTCTGAAATGAAATTGAATGAGCGTAAATTTCTGAATTGAAGTCCTATGTGTTTGAGTTATTGATGGATAAATTAAATCTAGCGTAAAAAGGACATAACCTTTATAAGGATTCTATGTAGAAGTCAAAGAGAAATTCTCTGTATAGACAATGTGAGGTCTTTAATTCACGTTCAGGGTTAATGTGCTTATGATGATTATAGAAACACAGAAATGTCGTAAAAGAATCCTACTCTTTGATTATATACCGAGAGGGCAAAGGTTATACTTGTATAGGAATCTGCGAAACATTGGAGGCAGATTCGTGAACCAAGGATCACGGTAGACCAATTTGAAGAACACGTTCTAGTGTTAATTGAAGTGCGCGAGGGGTTATGGCATAATGGAATGTAATGTTGAAAGGAGTCGTTGAAGGACCACATTGAAGAATTGGTAGAAACCTGAGAGAAAAAGGAACCAGAAGCGTTGAACAGTAAAGGCGGGTTTTGGAGATCAAAATGGCAATATCGCGCTACATCTTAGATGGTAAATGGATTTGTGAAAAAAACCACGATAATGGTGTCGGCTCAACACGTGGCGTAAGGTGGTATATTAAAACTGCCTATTTCGCATTTTTTTTAGCATTAAAGCTCAAGACGAAAAGAAATGCGACTATGGTTCGATCAAATCGGAATTAGATCCGATGACATTTGCATGGCAACTTGCATGGGCATTAAAGGAGGTATGGCCCAACACTTTTGCAATTGTAAATGGTTATTAAACATTGGATATGTGGGGCCAAGGGAAATAATAAGCGTTGATGGTTTAAATATCATAAGTTAAAACTTGGGTATTTATTATAAAAGGGTTGAATTGTTGTTTCAATTACAATATTGCATAGGACATAATATATGTTAATATATTATGTGAATTGACAAGCCGTGCGCATATATTTAGGTGGGGACGCATTCTTAAGTGAGTTGAGTTTTCAAGAGAGAGATGATATGTGAGTTATTTGAAATTCAAATAGATGAGTAAACGAATCATAAGATGAGCATTGGGTTTAATTCAAAATGGATGATATCAAACATTTGTATTGATATTTGATGAAGTCATATAATGTGAACTGAAATATTGGAAGGGAAAAGTGTGGCTGGAATAATGGTAATGTTTATTGGCAACAAATGGTGGTGGACCCAACTTAAGGGAGTTTGTGAGTTGTGGGATATTATAATAATATTCTTTGGAATTATTATATGAGGAAAGGTGAGTGGCCATCATATCGAAATTTAGATTGAAGTCAAACCTTTGCATACATGAATGATAAATGGAGGATCATATATATGATGATTGAGAGAATGAATTGGATTGAATTTTAAGTTTAAATAGCTTATGATTATAGATAAAATATGGGTTGTGATGTGTGGTTTGAAAACCATAAGAGTTTAATTTAATATCTCAAATCTCAGATTTCAGATATTAAAGCTTCCCTATATTATTTAAGATTGCCAGATTTTGAAATTGAGTACCCTTTTGGATTATTAAATAGAAATGCATTTTTATATGCATAGCTTGTGAGAGAGGATGTGGTTATAGTAGGAAGGCATGCCATCAAGTGGTATCAGAGCTGGAACAGCTCATTGAAATTAAATTTTTGAAATGCATGTGTACTGAAATAGTGAAGGAAATTTGAAGTTTTAAATCTATTTATGAGTGATTGCAGAATTGAAGAGGGGTGCAGTGAATAAAGATTTGCAGAACCGAATGAGTTAAGAATGAGATCATGTAGGGATCTTGCTGGTGAAATAATTTTAAATCTGATATGAAATTTATGATTGAAAAATTGTGGTTGCAGAAAGTGAAGACAGAGTTTTGCTAGTGATGACAGTGAACATAATATTTAGCTAAAGGTTGGATAGGGAGAAAATTTGAAGTGTTCTCAAGAGAAGGTGAGTTGATGATTAGTGTTTAACTCTGGTTTGAAGAATTGTTTGCATAATTTAGATTGCAGGAAATTGAAGAAATCTCAGCAAAAGCATATCAAAACTTTGAGAGCAATGATGAAAGAGTCCAGCAGAGGATTCTAAAGTGAAGAATAAAGTGTGGCAAAACCTTGAAGAGATTCAAAAGAGGTTGAATGAGTTCAAAAAGTTTCAAATTTTAGAAATATTGTCATTGATGGCAATGAAGGCAGCAGATACAGAGACAGGCAAAGAACAACAACAGGTAATATGTACAGTGAAGGCAGAGGTCGAGCACTTCATATAGAGGCAGAACTATTATCACAGCATAGGTAGCGTCGTTATCACAAGCAGAGGCAGAGCCGTTGATTTGCATACATTGTGTATAGCGAATATATGGATTTAATTTATGTGCGAATGTATATCTGCTCTACTTGAATTAGTTTGTGTGAATATGTGCATGCGTCCCGGTGGAGAATAATCGGAACCATGAGTGAAAGGCGGAGGAACCTGAGCGCAACGGAATAGGGCGTTGATGAATAGAACCTTGGAAGCACAGAGTAATGGAGCTGTGCGTTATACATATGGTAGGACTGTGTTGAAATGTCAGGGAACAAGGGCCACTTATAAAGGAGCGAAACACACAAAAGTGTGGAACAAGGTGAGGACAGAACCTGGAGTAGGGAACCATGACCGAAGGAATAGTAATGGCAGTTTAGAGCTGAAGGGTGGGTTTCATCACACCACCTATCATTGGCAAGCGGTATTAGAGGAGTTGCGAGTGATTCCATAGAAATCTCGACGCGTGTCCCCAAGCGAAATAGGAAAACCACCGTCTAAAGTGCGCCATCGCATGTTATAGTTCGTACCAAGACGCCGAGCGATATTGTGATGAGCTGTTGATTTGGGAAGGGCCCATCGAATGGTGATCGCACGCTGGACTTGCCCGAAGTTTAATAAAAGAGCCTGGATCATATCGACAACGATCGAAGGTGTAGATTCATTGCAGGTGGGGTCTGGAGCCAAGATTTATTATACGGTTATGTGTTTAAAATAGAGTGTTGGATTTAATATAAAGTGCAAAGGATTATAACCTTAGTCCTAAGATTTGGAGGCAAATATATAAACCATGGAAAATATGTGGGTTAACCATATTGTGACGGTTTAATAATTGAATGGAGGTCGTGACTATATATTGATATAGCATCATATGTGAGTAGGGTGACGTCGTTTTTAAATATATGAAGAAATGAACGTGGTTTAATATATGTACATGCTGAGGGTCAGTTTACATGGTTTTAATAGCCAAAGTATTATCTCGCTTATATTTGTGGGCATTACATATAAATACATAAACCTTATAACGGGGTCCTTGTGACGACGAAAGCATATATATATATATATATATATATATATATATATATATATATATATATATATATATATATATATATATATATATATATATATATATATATATATGCGGCGTATTTACATATATAGCGCGAGATTCAAAGAACCAAAGTACTATATGGTGGGACCCTCACCCAATCGCATTGAAGATTATAAAGGCAGCGGAGCATGTAAACAAGAAATTGCGATTGTGATGAAGCCTAGACCCAATGGGTGTATAAATGATGGATGATATATATTTGAATTCCAGCCTAATCGCATCGGAGCATTGCAGTATGTGCCTATTGGAACATCCAACAAAAACTTGCAATTGTGATTGAAAGCCCGGACCCGATGGGTCTATAAGTTATGTTTTTATAAGTTTGAATTCTGGCCTAATCGCATCGGAAAAATGCAGTGAATAGTGATCAATCGCAATCAGAGCAGGAGCAATCATTCACAATCAGAGGAGCAATATATTGCATAGGGAAGTGTGGCAAGTGGGCCCAAAAGGAGTTTTTATATGTTTTAAACAGGTTTTATTATATACGCCAAGAATTGATTTAAAGACATATTAAAAGGCAATCAGTGTATTGAAAGTTGGGTTATATATATATATAAGAGTTTTCATAAATATAAAACAATGGTTGCAATGGTATTAAAATATGCCACGTGGTCTGTGGACCCACGGGCCTCGGCTCAAGGTGGAGGGCGATTCTTTATATAAAACAATTGCGATGTATGTATGTTCCGCTTGTGGAACTTCCACTTCAACAAGACACTTATTGTATGAAAGGCATTGGAATATGCCCATATTTAAAAGGCAGCAGTTACACCACAGCAGAGGACAGAAAAGAAAATAGAGCTGAAAAGAGATAAAGCACAATCATAGAAAAGACAAACATATTCAAAGAAAATACATATGCGCAGGGATCCAAAAGGCTGTATGAGTGAGCTGGAGCTCTCATTGTAATTAAATGTAATATTTTAATTGGTTTGTATTGTTTGTGATGCATTGACAAGTCTCCAGAGGAAAACAAATCTCCCACTGTAATATTGCATGTTGTTATATTTTCTGAATGAGCGAGTGGAAGAAATGAAAAGGCAGAAAGCGAAGAGGTATGGCTGTCCATTTCAAATTATTTGAGGAATGCTAATAGTCACAAGAAAATTCTTATAAATAAGATCATCTAGATATGAAAAAAGAGGTTAGAGAGAGTAAATATAGAGAAGGCAGAGTATAGAAGTGTAAGGCAAAGAAAATTAAGAAAAGAAGAGTATAAAGAGAAGCTACAGAACAGAGTTGATATCTGAGGTAAATCAGCAAACATTCATTTTGATAAATTGAGGAAGTTGGAGCTTCCCTATCAAGTTGCAGCTTGATAGATGTCAGTTGTAGCTGACTGAGGTTGGAGCCTCCTATAGGTTGGTGCCTACAAAAAATTGAAGGGATTTGGTGCTTCCTTGCAAGTTGTAGCTTACAGAATTGAGGTAGGAGCCTCCTGTAGGTTGGTGCCTGTAGAAAAATAGTGGTGAGAGGGAGTTGGAGCTTGCCTTTGCATCGCAACAATAATAAGATGTGGTTTTCTCCCTTTATGGGTTTCCACTTATATCTGGTGTCTCTGTGCATGATGTTTATGTGTTGATCTGATTTATATCATCTGCTTAATACCTGCTGCTCTCATATTACATCTACTGTTATATTATATTAATACTTGCTGCTCACATCCTAAGATTACTCACATATTAAGTTGAACATGAAATGAAGGTGTAAATAAGGTTTAATAAAAGGTTTAAAAGATTATGAATGTGTTAAACTGATTCACCCCCCCCCCCCTCTCAGTTTAACTAAGAGTTCAATAATTGGTATCAGAGCAGGTTCCTTAGTACCATTCTAACAGCTAAAAGGAGATCCTAGGTTCCCAAGATGGCTAGTAAAGAAGGATGCTCAACTAACAAAGCCGCTTTCTTCACTGGTGAAAATTATGCTTTCTGGAAAATCAGAATGAGGACATACATAATGTCTCTAGGAATAGAAGTCTGGGCTGCAGTGGAATTAGGATATGCCCCAAAGGCAACTGAGATAGAGAAAGAAACAAAACAAGATTTTGTGGCTAACGCAAAAGCCATGAAGGCCATCTTGAATGGATTATGTGAAGCAAAGTTTATTAAAGTAATGCACAAAGACTCTGCCAAATAAATATGGGATACTCTTGAGAACATACATGAGGGAGACAAGAAAGTAAAGACTGCAAAACTTCAAGTCTATAGAGCCTAGTTTGAGAACTTAAAAATGAATGATGATGAATACATTTCCAATTTCTTCCTGAAAGCTGCAGAAATTATTAACAATATGAAAGCTCTTGGAGAAAAAATGCTAGAAAGTATAATTGTGCAAAAGATTCTAAGATCTCTTCCATCCAGGTTTAATCCAAAGGTGTCTGCAATAGAAGAAACAGCTGATTGGGAGACCTTGACCATGAACCAACTACTTGGAAATCTAACAGCCTATGAAATGAGGCTCCCACAGAAGAAGCCAAGTATGAGGGAAGCAACCTGTAAAATAGAAAAGAATAAATAAGAAGAGGGAGATATATGCTCTTGCTCGGATGAAGAGGAGGCAAATTTTTTCAACAAATTGGATAGAGGCTCAGGTAAATACAAAGGTAAACTCCCCTTCAAATGCTTTAACTATGGAAGAGTGGGATACTATGCTACTAAGTGTCCTCGCAAGAAAGTAAGGAATCAGGCTCAAGAGTCAGAGAAAAATAAATCAAAGAACTGGCAGAAAGGAAAGAAGTTTAGCAGAAAATCCTTCTATGCTCAACAAGACAGCAGTACATTTGAAGATTCAGATGAATCCTCAAATGAAGAAGGAACCTCTAAATTCTTATTGATGGCCATAGAAGAACTTGAAGGTCTCTTGCTAGAAGATGAAGAAGAAGAAGGTGAGGTTGACCTTGAGGGGGAGCTAAGAAGTGCTCTAGAATAGATTGATAGACTCAAGTTGAAATGCAGAAAACAAAAGGACATTCTCCTCAAGTATGTACGAGAAGAACAGAATTCAGAAGTCCTTAAGCAGCTAAAGATAGAGCTTGAAGAAGCCAAGAAGATAGAGGACATGTTACTTAAGAAAATCAAAGAAAAAACTCAAGAACAAGAAAAGTTGGAAGAAGAAGTGGTGTGTCTCAGGAAGAAATTAGAAAATTCTCAAAGGAAAGTGGTTATAAACTCTTCACAAACAATAAGCTCTAGTAATTTGAATGAAATTCTGGTTGCTCAAAGATCCCCTATGATAAAGACTGGAATATGCTATGAAGGAGAATCAAGTAAAGGAAAAGAAAAGGTTGACAGAGAGATTATTTTTGTAAAAGAAAAGAAGAATGATGAAGTAGCTCAAACAATTCCTTCAAAAGAAGAAATATGTAATAAGGAAGACAGATATTAGAAAAAACCACTAGTAGCAAAGAATGTAATAAATACTAAGACCCCTAAGTATGTAAAATTTGGAAACCATCGAAGTAGATTCTTCCATCCTATGAATAATGCCACCTGTTATGCTTGCCACAAGCTGGGACACATTGCTGCATATTTTCATGCAAGGAGGAGTAATTCAAACCAGCAAAATATGAAAACATTGAAGAGACTGCATCAAGCAAACAAATGGAAGATACAACCTTACATTAGGTATGCAAATAGCTTCTATGGTTATTTCTTTTATTGTAAGTAATTTGGTCATAAAATCATTGAGTGTAGAAATTATGGACAAAGATTGATGTTTAACACCTCAAGGAGATTTATGAATCAAAGAAATTCTTTTCATACTCATAATTCTACAAAAATTATGATCAAATGTTGTGTATGAAATCAAGTTGGACATATACCTCCCAATGTCCTCTAAGAAGATATAGTTCATCTCCTCACAAAAGATACCAAACAAAAGGGTGCCTCCATTGGATAAAGAAGGAGAATAAATGTGACTTGGCTCTAACTGCTCAAGACCTGAAAAGCCAGTGGTACCTGGATAGTGGCTGCTCAAAACACATGACTGGAGACAAAAGCAAGTTTATAACTCTTGATGAAAAGAAATCTGGCAATATTACTTTTGGAAATGATAAATCAGGTAAGATCAAGGGAAAAGGCTCAGTCAGCATAGACAATGGCAGAGGAAGATGAAGCCTTCCATCTTAGCAAACTTGAGGAGTCATGGTTATGGCATAAGAGATTGGGACATCTCAGCTTCGACCATATCATGAGACTGAGTAAGAAGAAAGTTGTAAGAGATATTCGAGAAATAAAAAGGCCTTCAAATACCATATGCAAATCTTGTCAATTGGGGAAATAGACTCGCACATCCTTTAAATCTAAAGATGAGCTATCAACAAGAATACCACTCCAGCTTGTGCACATGGATCTGTGTGGACCTGCTAGAACTAAGACACCAAGTGGAGAATCCTACTTCATGCTAATAATAGATGATTTCTCCAGAATGACATGGGTTGATTTTCTCAAGAACAAATCAGAAGCACTGGAAAAATTTAAGATATTCAAAGCATTAGCAGAAAATCAAACTTGATGCAAACTAAAATGTATCAGATCAGACAAAGGGGGAGAAGTCACAGATTATGACTTTGCAAAACTATGTAATGAAAATGGAATAAAGCAACAATTTACCATTGCAGGGACACCTCAGCAGAATGGAGTAGCAGAGAGACAAAACAGGTCTGTACAACAAATGGCTAGAGCTATGATGAAAGAGAGTAACATTACTCAAACCTTTTGGGCAGAAGTTGTACACACAGTAGTACATATTCTAAACAAAGCTCATTTAACACCTAACAGTGACAAGACACCTTATGAGCTATGGCATGGTAAACCTGCATCAATCAAGCACTTTAGAGTCTTTGGGAGCAAGTGCTACATAAAGAATAATGATGAAAATCTGGCGAAGTTTGATGCAAGAGCAGATGAAGGAATACTCTTAGGATATGCATCCACGAGTAAAGGATATAGATGCTACAACAAGACTCTTTGAAAAATTGTAGAAAGTATTGATGTAAGATTTGATGAAGAACTCCCAAACAAGACAAGAGATATAGACTGCAACAACTATTCAGAAAATCATGAAGAAGAGGACCAGGATGATGATGGAACAAGCAAGACATCAGAAGATGCTGGACTAAACTCGAAAACCCCCTCAAGATACAATCAAAAGAACCATCCAAAAGATCAAATCATAGGAGACAAGAGTGTAGGAGTGCAAACAAGAAGGCAGCTAACCGAATAAACATAAGAGGTATACATAGCCACGCTATCACAAATAGAGCCAAAGAAGTTTGAAGAAGCCAGCAAGAACAAGTATTGGGTAAAGGAAATGAATGAAGAATTGGACCAAATTGAGAAAAATAATACCTGGGAACTTGTTCCTAGACCCACTGAGAAAAATTTCATAGGCTCAAAATGGGTATTCAAAAAAAAAATGAATGAGGAAGGACAGGTAATCAGGAATAAAGCCAGACTTGTCGACAAAGGATACTCACAAATTGAAGGACTGGATTACGATGAAACATTTTCCCCTGCATCCAAAATGGAAGCTATCAGAATGTTCCTGTCATTTGCATGCTACCAAAACTTCAAGGTATATCAAATGGATGTAAAATCTGCATTTTTGAATGGACACTTAGAAGAAGTCTACATGGAACAACGAGAAGGCTTCTCATTGACAGACAAAGAATATTATGTTTGTAGACTAAAGAAGGCCCTATATGGACTGAAACAGGCTCCTCGTGCTTGGTAATCAAGACTAGATAAGTATTTTCAAAAACAAGGTTTTAAAAGAGGTGGAGTAGACAACAATCTATACATAAAAACTCATGAAGATGAACTCCTGATTGTGGTAGTGTACGTTGATGACATTATGTTTGGAAGAAACAGAGAAGAACTAGCAAAAGGGTTTGCTGATGAGATGAAAACATAGTTTGAAATGTCTATGATTGGAGAGCTCAGTTTCTACTTGGGACTGCAAATTTAGCAAAAGAACACAGGTACATTCATCTCATAGGAAAAATACTTAAAAGAAATGTTGAAAAAATTTAAAATGGAGGACTGTAAACCTGTGTCAACTCCTATGACCACGGGATGCAAGCTATGTGTTGATGATGGATCTGCTGATATAGATCGAAAACTCTACAGATCCATGATAGGAAGCCTGCTGTACTTGACAACATCAAGACCAGACATCATGCTAGCAGTAGGACCAGTGGCTAGATATCAAGCAGCACCTAAACAAAATCACCTTCTTGCAGTCAAAATAATATTCAGATATCTACAAGGAACAACACAATATGGACTTTGGTATCCTAAAAGAAAAAGCTTCACTTTGACAGCATACACATATGCAGATTGGGCCAGATGTGTGGATGAAAGAAAAAGCACAAGTGGAGGTGCATTCTATCTTGGAGAAAGTCTGGTGGCATGGTTAAGCAAGAAACAAACATCTATCTCCCTATCTACAGCAGAAGCAGAGTATATAGCAGCAGCAGCTTGTTGTACACAAGTCATGTGGATGAAGCAAACCCTCCAAGACATGAAGGTAAGAATTGATGAACCTATCTCAATCAAATGTGATAATACAAGTGCTATAAGTATATCTAAAAATCATGTACTTCACTAAAAAACTAAGCATATCCCAATCAAGTATCATTTTCTCCGAGAACAAGTGGTTCAGAAGATAATAAAGCTGGAAAATGTACCAAAAAAAGAACAGACAACTGATATATTTACCAAACCTCTTGCTAGAGAACCATTTCAATATTTGAGAGATAAACTAGGGGTAGTATTTGTAGATGCTACTCTCTGATATAAAGAGAAAGCACAATTTCAGGGGGAGAACAGAAACGAAAATGTATCCCAATAACCTACCAGATTGTACACACAAAACACACTTGTGTGGATTCAATCGAATCTTATAATACCTACATCTCATAAAAATCGCTCGTAAGTGAGTAGGATGATCTTCCCTCTATAATGAATGAGCAGGTAAATCATTGAGATAAGGTTGCACAATGTGTTTAATGTCATGAAAATCATAGGACATTTCCCTTTGAAAAGTTTCCCCAACATTCTTTAATCCGAAAGGTAATTTACAATAAGAAAACGTTTCCCAAGGACAAATGAACATTGTTTCTGGTTGATCGGCAAGGAGTATGTTTATTTTATTGTATCCAGAAAATCCATCCATGAATGAATACATTTCATTTCCAGCACAATCTTAAACAATTTGGTCGATATAAGGAGTTGGATAATTGTCTTTAGGACAAGCTTTGTTAATATCCCTATAGTCAACACATACTCGTATTGTTCCTTGCTTTTTCGTAACAGGAACGATATTAGATACCCAATCCATTAACGAGATCAGATAAATAAAACCTACTCTTAGTAATTTCTCAACTTCGGCTTTAATTGTAGCAAATTTTCATGGATGAATCAGACATAATCGATGTCTAACAAGTTTAGCATCCGGGTAAGTCTTTATTTCATGAATGAAAATGTTGGGATCGATTCCTAGCATTTCTTCGTAAGACCAGGAAAATATGTCGTGGAATTATTGAAATAGGGATTTATATGTAGAAATTTCATCTAACATACGTGAAGCACCTATACGAATGTTTTCAAAAATTCCGAGTTTCACTGAGATGTCAATAGGAATGGTAGAAGAAATATTTCCCAAATTTACTTCAGAATTTGAATTTGTGATCAAGATTGGACTCTAAGGTTCCTTGACATAGTCAGTTCTAAAAGTAGAAGAAAATTTATTTTCAAATTTATCAAACTCAGATATAAATGATGACCTATGATGGAGATCATCCCATAAAAATTCATCTACAGACAAGAATTCACGAATGTTTTCATCAGTATGAAACACTTGTTGAAAAGGATCAGGAATTGATGTTGTAGCTGAGCTTGATGTTGAAAATGATTCTTCGCTGATCACATTCATTGGATCAGCATCGGTTGATAAAGGATCAGAAAATGACTATACTGCTTGATATGCTATCTCAAAAGGACTCAAATTCATCCTTCCATTAAATGAATCCAGTACTGAATCTGAAGGCACTATCCAAGGATCATAAAATGAAATAGTGCTTGATGTAATCATATTTATATTAGCAATATTATGTGGTACATTAGGTGGAGGCATAGAAAAAATTCCCATTAAAGTGGAATCTGTGATTAAACCTACTCCTACATCCTCATAAGGGATAGTCGTTTTTCCTACATGCTGAATACTATCAGTAGAAGCTGGGTCAAACGAATAATATGAGAGTTGATCGACTTTCACAATCTTTCATTGATGAGGAAACATAATTATCCGAAAGACAGATGACACGACAACATTCATAGAATAATACCAACTTCGACCCAAA
Source organism: Pinus albicaulis (assembly GCA_034641835.2). Classification (NCBI taxonomy): domain Eukaryota; kingdom Viridiplantae; phylum Streptophyta; class Pinopsida; order Pinales; family Pinaceae; genus Pinus; species Pinus albicaulis. The sequence goes on from CM076579.1 coordinate 786,228,899, forward strand.
AGAATATTGTAATATAGAGGGGCATCAACTACTTGCACATCTGAATTAACGGTTTTTCCTTCAACTTCTATAGGTATATCATGTAAAATTCTGAATGGATGGAATCCTCTTCTGTCAAAAGTTTTGAGGATTTTTGGTGAATGCTTAAGGGTTGGATAACCAAGTGATTTCCAAAAATTTAATGACATGATACACATATATGCTCCTTCATCAATAACAGTACGAAAGCAACGTCTATTTTTTACTAGTATTGGGATCTGAAAATCCATTTGATGAGGGAGACGAGGTGTAAAATTTTATAAATCGAAGACCATGAGGTTTGAATCCTAAATATCTACAACTCCAATTGTTGATAAGAGTAATTTTCTTTACGCTGGACATGATTGCAACACTTCCAAGGTCAACATTGTTGAAGGAGAAACTGTTAAATCCTCCTCAATGTTGTAATTATGAGCAGCTCTCACATGTGGATTGAAAGCTGATTTACGAAGTACACCTTTAGCAGGTTGTTTCATTACTAAATCAGGATTCAGTTTCTCGATATGCAATGGATAAGAAACCAAAAGAGATTTAGCTGGTGAAAAATTAGAATTTTCTACTTCTTTACCAACAATAGGGTTTTTTACTACCATAATCTTGCGATCGAGTCGCAACCATCAAAATATCTGTTGATGCATTGGAGGAAGATCCAATAATTTTTCTATCTTGAACAGAAAAAGGATCCTTAAAAATAGCAGGGGTGGATGAACCTTTGACAAATTTAGATACCTGGGCCATATGTGGGCATTCCTTGGTGAAATGATCCTTGTCACAGATAAGACAAGGATAATGAGGTTTCCGTTTATCATCAGTTGATTCATTTTTATCAGTTTTTTCCTTGGGAAATGAATTATGTTTATTATTTTTCTTTCCTTTTTTCTTGTTGCCCAATTTCGACTTTGCAGTGGATGAATCTACAATGTGAATATCAGCAGAAGTTTCCAGGGAAGATTCTGTAGCTTTTAACCCTGAACAGAAATTATCTACACATGAATCTTATAACAGAAAATAAAAAATAGCGAGAGCATAAAACATAAAACAGATAAACAGAGAGATTTTCCCCTGGATCCCAAATCGGGACGACCAGCTTGATTTTTTCATTATTATTCCTTTTAGTGTTACAACACATATATATACATGTCGAAGCATACATAAACCCCAATCCATTAACCCTGGATTAGAATATAACCGTAGTTCCCTTGACAGGATGTACAAAATACCAGGGGCCAAAAACCATCGTACCGCAAAACCATGTGCAAAATCATGCAAAAAACATGGGTGGGTCTACCTATGAGTGGATCCACATACCAAAAAAAATTTCGCTGAGGCACTGCCCCGAACCCCAACAGTGGGGGCTGCCTCCCCTCGTGTGACCCCCCTGCTGCGCCCGACACAACATACAACGCACGGGGATAGTCGTGGAAAGAATATAACACGTGCCCAACATTCTCCCACTTGTTGTTTTCTTTCCACAGGGGGCCATAGGAGAGCTTAGTCATTGGACCAATTCTTCAACACCCATTGTTTCTCTACACTAAGAGAACTTCTAAGTGCTCACAGACTTCGTCAATGCATCTGGAGCATTCTTCAAAGTGTCCACCTTTCCTAGAAACACCCTTTTAGCCTCAACCATATCTATAACAAAGTGATATTGAACATCAATGTGCTTTGTCTTTGAATGGTAAGCAGGGTTCTTAGCCAAGAAAATTGCACTTTGACTATCACAGTCTATCCTTATAGCTTGTTGTACCAACCCCATACTTGAACACAATCTCTGCAACCAAACTGCTTCCTTGCTTGCATGAGTGGCTGCTATGTATTCTGCCTCTGTAGTTGAAAGAGCCACTACAGACTGTCTTTTACTCGTCCAACTGACTGCGCCTCCAAATAGGTTAAACAAATACCCACTTGTAGATCTTCTTTGGTCCAGATCTCCAGCCCAGTCTGCATCAACAAAAACATGAATGTCCAACATTCTTTCCAATCCTGGTCTTCCCTGGTAGCACAAGCCATAATCACTAGTGCCACGTAAATATCTGAAAACCCGCTTCATTGTTGTCCAATGCTCCTTCCCTAGGTTTGACATAAACCTGCTCAATACTCCCACTGCATGTGCAATGTCTGGTCTAGTACAGACCATTGCATACATCAGGCTACCCACTGCACTTGCATATGGAACACGAGACATATACTCCTCTTCTTCTTGTGTCTTGGGACACTGTTCAGCAGACAGCTTTACACCTACGGGAATAGGAACATTCACTGGTTTACTATCCTGCATATTAAACCTCTGCAATATAGTCTCGACATACTTCCTTTGGTTTAACCAGAGCTTCCTCTTTGCCCGATCTCTCTTAATTTCCATGCCCAAAACATGGTTTGCAGCACCAAGATCCTTCATGTCGAATTTGGAGAACAGTTGGGTCTTCAAATCTTGGATAATTTCTTTGTCATTTCCAATCAACAACATATCATCCACATACAAGACCAAATAAATAACATGGTCGCCAATTAATTTAAAATAAACACAGTGATCCTCCTTGCTTCTGGTGAAGCCAAGTCCCCGTATATAGGTATCAAATTTCTGATACCACATCCTTGGTGACTGTTTTAACCCATAGAGAGACTTCTTCAACCTGCATACTAGTTCTTTCTTACCCTTCACCATAAATCCTTCAGGTTGCTTCATGTAGATCTCCTCTTCTAGATCCCCGTGAAGAAATGTTGTCTTCACATCCATCTTTTCTATCTCAAAATCAAATGCAGCAGCAACAGATAAAAGTAATCTAATAGAAGTAACTTTGGCAACAGGAGAAAAAATATCACCAAAATAAATTCCCGGCACTTGGGAATAACCTTTTGCTACCAACCGAGCTTTGTATTTCTCCACCTTGCCTTCTACATTCATCTTCTTCTTAAACACCCATTTTCTCCCAATGGGCTTCCTTCCAGCCGGCAACTCCACCAGATCCCATGCCTCATTTTTATGCAAGGATGCCATTTCATCAACCATGGCCTCCTTCCAGAGTTTTCCATCCTTTGAATCTACTGCCTCCCTGACAGTTCTGGGATCATCATCAGTTATAGTTAAGGAAAAACCTAAACAGAAAGAAGATGGACTATACCTTTCTGGTTGCCTTCTTTCTCGAACTGATCTTCTCAAAGCTGGAGTTTGTGGCTCTTCCTCTTCTGAATCTTCTTCTGCTGTAGAGTCTGATTCATACTCCTTTAGCTCAAACTCTATCTTCTCAGGTTCCTTTGGTATGATTTCATGTTTAACAACATCTTTCACCTCTCTAAATACCACATCTCGGCTGTACACAACCTTCCTTGTTTCTGGGTTCCAAAGCTTGTAACCCTTTAAACCATCCTTATACCCAATAAAGATGCACCTTTCAGATTTATTATCCAACTTGGTCCTTTTCTCCTTTGGAACATGTGCATATGCATCACATCCAAATACCCTTAGATGTGAAAGAGAGGGTTTCTTACCAGTCCATACCTCATGTGGAGTCTTATCCTCCAACGTTGATGAAGGTGATCTATTAACTAAGTAACATGCAGTCTCCACTGCCTCTGCCCAGAATTCTTGTCCTAACCCAGTACCACTAAGCATACTTCTTGCCTTTTCCATGAGCATTACGTTCATTCTTTCTGTAACTCTATTTTTCTGAGGTGTATATGGAGTAGTATTCTGCCGTGCTATACCATACTTCTTACAAAACTCTTCAAATTCCTTCTTGCAGAACTCCCCACCATTATCTGTCCTCAGCGCCTTTATCTTCTTCTCTGTCTGGTTTTCCACCAGAGCCTTAAATTCTTTAAATCTGTCAAAAGCTTCAGATTTCTTCCTCAAGAAATATATATATGTATTCCTTGAGAATTCATCTATGAATGAAATATAGTACATAGAATTTCTCAGTGATGGAACTGACACAGGTCCAAACACATCACTGTGCACAAGTTCTAATATCTTGTTGGCCCTCTTAGCACCAAAAGGAAAACTCACCCGATTCTGCTTCCCATATACACAATGTTCATAGAAATCGAAATCTAGAGTGCAATTAGACATACCTTCTACCATACCATTTCTATGTAGTATCCAAAGGCCCTTCTCTCCAATATGTCCAAGCCTTTGATGCCATAGCATGGTCTTTTCTCCAGAGACAACTAGGCTTTCCGCTTCACTTTCAGGAACCACATAAATGTTACACCCATCAATAACAGTGCTACCTTGTAGCTTGTACAAAGTTCCAGTCCAAAATCCCCGCATTAATACCAGTGCTCCCCGAACCATCTTGCAGGCATCTTTCTCGAACACTATTTTTACACCTGCATCATCCATCTTGCTTATAGAAATTAGATTTCTAGCCAATGCAGGAATATGCAGAACACCAAGAAGTGTTCTAATCCTTCCACCTTGCAGCTTCAGCTTGAGCTTTCCACGTCTCATGATTCTGGCCTTCCTATCATCCCCTAGGAATACATCACCATCATATTTTCATACTCGTAAAACCACTCCCTATGGGGAGTGAAGTGAAAGGATGCACTTGAGTCAATCAACCATGACTCATGATCTACATGTGTATTTGAAGAAGAATCCAAATACACATACCCACCTTCATCTAAGGTGGTTTTTGCCTCTGCAGAAGGAGCATCATCAAATCCCTTTCCTTTCTTAGGAGCTTTAGATCTGCATTCATTTTTGTAGTGCCCTTCATTTCCGCATTTCCAGCATACCTTTACAAAATTTCCAGGAGATTTAGATCTCCCTCTAGATTTGGATCTCTCACTTGAAACCTTATTCTTGTTTTTGTTTTGGGACCTTCCTCGTACAGATAAGGCATCTCCATTCTGGCCCTCCATATTTCTCTGTCTCATTTCCTCTGACAACAAGGCTGAGACAATGTCATCAAAATTCAAGGTAGTTGTATTGCTACCTATTGCAATAACCAGACCGTCCCACGAGTCTGGTAGAGAACAAAACAAACTGATGCACTTATCTTCATCTGAGATTTTAATATCAACATATGACAGCTGACTTACCACAGTACTGAAGGCGTTTAGATGCTCTATCACTGAGTCTCCATCCTTCATCCTCAGGTTATATAGCTTTTTCCACAGGAACAGCTTATTCACCAGAGACTTAGATTAGTACAAAATCCCAAGTTTTTCCAACAAATTCTTCACCGTAGCTTCCCCAGATACATTCAACAATACTGAATCTGAGACACACAACCGTATTATGCTCTTAGCCTTCCGATCCAATTTCTTCCAGTCTTTATCTGACATTTCCGTTGGTTTAGTACCTGGATCTACCACGATCCACTGATCTTTATCCACCAGTAGATCCTCCATCTTGAGCTTCCACAACTCAAAACTCTGACCATTAAATTTCTTGATCTCTATATTTCAGTCGCTCGCCATATTATTTTACCACAAGAATTGATCCCACAAATCTCCCACTGAACAGGGTCTACCTTAGACCTGAGCAAAAAACCCTCAGCAGAAAAGGCATCCCCTTGAAGCCGAAATAGCTCTGATACCAAATGTAGGTTTTAACCCTGAACAAAAATTATCTACACACGAATCTTATAACAGAAAATAAACAATAGCGAGGGCATAAAACATAAAACAGATAAACACAGAGATTTTCCCCTGGATCCCAAATCAGGATGACCAGCTTGATTTTTTCATTATTATTCCTTTTAGTGTTACAACACATATATATACATGCCTAACCATACATAAACCCCAATCCATTAACCCTGGATTAGAATATAATTGTAGTTCCCTTGACCGGATCTACAAAATACCAGGGGCTGAAAACCATCGTACCGCAAAACCATGTGCAAAATCATGCACAAAACATGGGTGGGTCCGCCTATGAGTGGGTCCGCACACCAAAAAAAATTTTTCCGGGGCGCTGCCCCGAACCCTAACAGTGGGGGCTGTCTCCCCCCTTGTGACCCCCCTGCTGCGCTTGACGCAACGTACAGCGCATGGGGCTAGTCGTGGAAAGAATATAACACATGCCCAACATATTATCCTTTTGGTGAATCATGTAAATTTATCATGGGAGAAGTAACCATTGAATATTTCTTCTTACTCTTAGTCGTACTAACTGAACCGATTACACCATCAGTGGAATGAGACCTTGAAGGAGTTTTTTTTATCTGACCAGGACGGGGTAAATCAGGAATTTTCTTGTACAAAGTTCCGAACTGGGTATATACCAAGTCAAGATACTAAGCTTGAGCAATAACTTGTTCTTCTGTGATGACTCCTGCTTTGGCTACATCTTCAGTGATCTTTGGTAGCAATGATTTGACAAACCATTCCACCAATATTTGATCCGAGATGAAAATTTTTACCAAACTTCTTCTACGTCACCATTCATGAATATGATATGATATATATATAGATGTATACTTTTTTAGTGAAGTTATAATTCCGTGTCATTTTCGTATCTGAATGGAAACTGAAAATGAGTTGAGAAAGCATTTGCTAGAGCATTGAAATTGGTAAATGAGCCTTGTGGTAACTAAATGCACCATTTGGAAGCTAATCCTATTAACGTTCTCTGAAAAAGTCTAAGTCGAATGGAATCATTGTTTAATGAGTTGGATGCACACCAAAGGTGGTAAGTCATGACATAGTTAGAAGGATCTTCTCCTGATTTTCCTTCAAACTTTGGGAATCACTGAGCAACTTATGCGGCATAGGTGGCCAATACAGATGATAATAGATAGGATCATTCATAAGACAAGATAAATCAGGTAAATCTAAAGTTGCTATGAATGGAAATCGACGGGTAGGGTCTTGTTGATAACCTTGTGAGACTAAACCAGTCCCAGGAGGAGGATATCCAGGATAACCTGGAATAGGTTGTGCATTTGAAATTAGAGTTCCCCCTAGATAACCAGGAATAACCGAACCATATCGGGGTTGAACAAGTGTCCTATACGTATACCCAGGGTACGGTTGTTGGGGATAGAATGGAGTTTTAACAGGTCCATATTGATACAGCCCTTAATACGGTTGATAAGTAAACTGAGGTTCACTTGTTATAACTGTACTTGTACCAGGTTGTCCTGTCGGGATCTGAGCAGTAGTCTGAATTATAGGTCTAGACTACGGAATAGAAACCTGACGAATTTGTACTGATGTTTGAGGGGCAGATGTGATATGAGCTATAGACACTCCAAGAATAGGTGTGGTCAATTGAATAGAAGTCTGAGCAGCAGTTTGGGGTGGAGTCATAGGTTTACTCGGACCAGGCCGTTGAATAAGACCAGATACAGGTGTTTGAATGATAGGTTGGATAGGTTGTTGGGGTTGATTATAACCAAATTTTTGTCCAACTTGATAATAAGTTACTTGCATATTTGGTTGTAAATTATGTTGGACTTGATATGGATCCCACATCATTCCAGGATATGAAGGTCCCAACAAAGGTTGTACATAAGACAGACCATAACTTTCATGAACATATGGTTGATAATTGACTGGATAATTTCCACCTCCTTGTAACATTTTTTGTTTTGGATAGAACTGTTGTCCTAAAGGAAGTTGCAATCCTTGAGTTGGGTACTTCCCTTGAGGTTGATATTGACCTTGAGGGACGTACTGACCTTGAGGCATATACTATACCTAAGGCTAACCTTGGGGTATGTACTTTCCTTGAGGTTGATACTGACCTTGAGGTATGTATTGTCCTTGAGTTTTCGCCCCAGCCTGTATTTGACTATTTTGAAGTTTCCCCCCAGTCGATAAATTAATACCTTGAGAATCGGGGTTCGGGATATTTCCAGACATCATATAAACTTTCTCATTGTTCAAAGTTCTAGTATTTGATTCATTCGAGCCAGATAATGACATCAGTTTGTTAGGAAGAGGAGATGCTTCTAAGAATGTACCAGAGAGGGACTGATAGCCTACAATAATAGAAGGACCACCATATAGAAATCTTTTTGGAAATTCAGTAAACATAGATGACTCACTAGACATGTTTAGCTGAGTTCTATAACCTATTGGTGTACGGAAAAAAGGAATTCGGGGTGGAAATTACTGAAGACCTATGTTTTGCAGAAAATCTGTCAATGAAGAATACCAAGTGTCTTGTCTAAAAGGACTGTAAAAAAATTATTCACGTTCTCTAAGTTCTAAATTTTCTTGAGTTGAAGTAAGAACAACCTCTTCCGCTATATCAGTGATTTCTTTAATACTAATGAGACCAGGAGGAATATCTTCTGTAATCCGATTTCTTACTCTGGGTGAATCAGGATAATTGGAAGTTGGAGTAGTGAATTCTAAAGTAGGTTCTGATGTAGCAGGTTCAATTTTCGGTTTAGAAATTTTAGGTTCTTCAGGTGATAATTCAATTGTTGTAGAAGAAAATTTAGTTAATTCAGAAATTGAAATTGTCTGTGGAGTATGTTCTGCTATTTGTGGTTGATCTACTTCAAAATCAGGATGAATAATTATGGATGAGTCTCCTTGTTCTGTTAATCCAGTTCTACCAATAACATTTGGTATCAGAGATTTAAGTCTTTCTATCTATCTTGGAGTGTATTCAGGGGGATTCCCATGAGTTCTACGTGATCGTCTTGGTAATTTAGCCACGATTAAAAAATTTAACACGCGCAAAAAAATAAAAAATTCAAAAAAACCCTAAAGTCACTAAGGAAACAATCAAATGAATCACACACCTATAAAAATATAAGAGATCAATCCACACACAAACAGTAGATCCTCGCACTAAAAACACTAGTTGGTGATGAAATCCAACATCGTATAATTTTAATGCAGAAATGGCAGTTGGAATAGTTACCCCGACAACTTGCTTAATGAAATAGACCGGTGTAAGTTTCTCCACTTAAACGTCCAAGTGATTCTAGCCAACGTCTGCTCCAAGTACAGTGAGATCTCCCCTCCACCATCATCTTGGGAAATAATCCTAAATTTTATGGCCACTAAGGTCACCAACAGGAACGCATATACCTGGGGGAATAGTCTACGATCCGATATACACTCAAGGGCATAGTAACAAGCTCAATCCCATTGAAGGCTCCTTGACATAATCCAAGGTTTACCGGAAAGTGACCCTAGGATCCTCGACAATGGTCTATCCGAGGTTTACCGTTTTTAATATGTGCACACCTTCTATCATTCCCAATGAGATATATATGATTACCTCACTGGTTCGAATATGATCTCATGCTTGAATCCTTTAGGAGGAGCTTCCCAGAGCATACATGCTACAATTGTATTTTCCTACTGCAAGATCAACTACTTGTTTGTTTTTACTATCTTAGAGAGTTAAATAAAACATATTCCAAGACAATAGAATAAGCTATGTTGGTGAAAAGAGCCCTATAAAATATAAAATTTCTAGATTGATTTTAATTAAGTGTTACTTTTAATTGGTAGTTTCTTAGGACAATGGGTATGGAAATGAAACTTGATGATGTTTTAATGACTTGACTCAAAATTCGCTACAATGCATATATATGATAAACAAGTCATTTCTTTTCAATGAAATCTAACTAGAGGAAAGAGTTGAGATATTTTTGGAAACTTTCAAAATATCAATGCTTTCTTTCCTATATGAAAAACATTGAAAATAAGACAATTCAAAGATAACAATTTCAAAAATATCTTTTTTCTCAAAATGAAATTCCCTATATTATTTAGATCAGAAAGAAAAACAATCTTCTTCCAAAACAAAACTAAAAAATACTAAAAGTAAAAAATTCAAAACTAAAAGAAATGTCTAAATTTGAACTCTATTTAAAAGTTGGAGGATTTTTTAAGCCTATTTTGTAATCTAACCAAGAATTTTCTTCTTATTCCAGCAAGAAATCAAAGCATCCAAAAGTAGTTTTGAAATGAAATCCAATCCTTATCAATCTAAAGGTTTTATAAGTTTGCAAATGAAAATAAAATCAAATTTTCATAAGAATAAATATTGCATCAAGTTCAATGGCTCAATATAAAATCAATGAAAATACCAAGTAGCTAAGGTATACAAAATTTTCTGATTCAGAGCAATGGGAGGACTAGGAAAATTTTTTACTCATAATATGAAAACTAACTGAATAGATCATTTAATCACAGAAATTGCTGAAAGAAACTTTTCACAAAAGTCTTTGAAAATCAAGACAAATTGGGTAAAGAACAAAAATCAAGTAATGGGATGCCAGAAAATAGAATTTCTACTTTTTATAAAATTTTCCAGAGATCCGCAGTTTTTAATGGAATAAGGTGTAGTACCACACTTTATTCTACTAAATATTGCGGAGTCTACCACTCTGTTTTAAAGGAAAAAGTTGAGAAGGCAAGAAAAGTAGAGAAAAAATAGAAATACAGATTTATGGTCAGGGATCCTATTGAACTTTCTACCCAATCAAGTTTTGAGCTAATCTAGGTCAAATAAATCTCAAAGAAATCTCAAAAAGAAAATTGAAAATAAAAGAAAACTAAGTTCAGACTTTACCCAGTGGAGTCTCCATTTTGTTACACAGACGAATCCCTCTTGCGGAAAAGAACGATCTCCCTTGTATCCTAAGGATATCTAGAAACAAACAGACAAATGTATACCATTTTCTCTAGACTATTTTTCTTAAGAATCACTCATTAACTACAGATGGAAAGTTCTACCTAAAGTCCAATGCTTGTTCGGTCTTCAATCCAGTCGCCCCAGAATTTATCGATCTGGAATATAAGATCTACAATCAAAGACAAGAAAACGATATCAAAAGCATCTGCAAAATATGATAATTCAAAATCAATAACCTATCTTAGTGATCAAGGAGTCTAAGAATTAAATCATTCAGAATATAGATGAACAACTCAATGAGAAAATAGAATCCATTTGTATTAATTTTGAGTAAAAGAAGAAACATTACAACCTTGATGCCTTGATGTTTGTAAAGGTTCTTCTGGGGTCCTGAACAGTCGTTTTCCTCATTTTGGCAAGATCATAACTCTTTGAATAAGCATTATACTATGGCCATGATTATGTAACCTCTCTCATACCAACAATGCCAAATGTGGAGAGTGTTTCTTCAGCAATTCTCTTCTATAAGATAAGAAGTAAGTATCAACTATTAAGTATCAAAAAGTACCCTTGAGACTGAAACTTGGTCTTAATTTATAGCTGAAGAGAGGTAGTTTCAGCTCTAATAAGGAAGGAATAAATCCCTCTCATCATGAGATTTTAGGTCCAAAAACCAAGGGATAGCTCCATTTATGAAGGGATGAAGGTTCATGAATGGAAGGGGCAAAGCTCGACCAGATAGCACCTCTAGAAGGCCCCAGTTGGAAGAATATTTAACTAGATGGGATTCTAGAACTTAATTTTCTCTTTATTTTACCATTTATGAGGGTCTGCAGTTTTAATGAGCTTTACGTGCGAAATGTACCGCAATTTTTATAGAAATTAGCCTTGGTACCGCAAGGAATGACTAGGAAAAGTGCAGAGTAGGCTTTTTAGGATTTTTAAGAGCTTCTTCTAGTTCCAAGACTTGATTTGGGGAATTTATGTTTTTAGACCTCTGAGGGAGCAATAAATAGGTAATGATGAACCCATATAGACAACTAAATGTCATGGTGACAAATTTTAGTGTAAGAATGCAACATCGCTAGAAGTAGGCTTTGGAACATCGCTCTCAATTAACTCCTTCAGTCCATTATCTTCAAGCACCGCCTCCATCCTATACTTCCAGGCTATGTAATTAGAGATACCCTCCAGGGAATACTCCAATCGAAACCCATTGAAATACATTTCAATGAATACTCAATTGTCGCACCAAGAAATTTCTGCAGCAAATTCGAATTGTCCACCACCACAAAACTCAACACCTCTTCACAATTTCAATCTCCAGTGATTAACACTGCTCCGATACCATGTATAAATTTATAAATACAATAATGTATTACCAGATTCTCCTGATCTAAAAAATTAATCTTATGTTAAATACAAAATCCTTCCACTGTTAATCTTGCAGAAATTAAATTTCCAATTGCAAACACATATGAAGAAAATCAATCGCACATAAACACAGTTGTTTAATGGGAAAACTTAAAGATAAAAACCCCAACTATCATATATTATGTATATCAATGGATCATGTAATAATATCATAAAAATCTTAGTACATCAAGCTCTTAGTAAAATCAACAATCATTAAACGCTGTCATGCAGAAATTTGCATACCTATGCACCAATTTCTTGCCTCCTGATAGCTTGCCTCCACTGCGCAATCCCTGTTGAAGAAGACCCCTGACTGAATTCGAATTGGCCTTACATTTACTACGCAATCATCATTGGAATCTCCAATGTGTGTCAAATGAATTGAATGCATCACTATAGTCACAACAGATAGTCCATCTCACCCTTTCACCTATCTCTCCACTGGGTCTCCACTGGAACTGACATGCAAGTAGTTAACTGTTGTATTTTTTTAGTTGTTAGTGAGTTATTTTTTTGCTAGTTTAGACTAATCCTAATCACCCATGAGTTTCAAACTGGTGACCTTGCAGTCTGAGTTCCTTAACATTTCACCCCATCACTAACTTCTCTACAACACATGGGCTTAGTTGTTAGTGAGTTATTAGTTGTGAATTAATTCACTAAAATCTCACTAGTGTATCTTTCAGTTAGACTAGATACAACTAGCTCAACTGAGTTTAACTCACTTAACTGAGTTAAAATAAATAACAACTCCCATAACTACTCTTCCAACTATGTCACAAGTTTGCCACTTCAATTCTAACTAAGTCCTCCATGCATGAGCCACCAATAAACCTAGGAATTGTGTAATTCCTTCAACCCACTGAATTGCCAAATATGTTCACTGAAATAAAGTGCTCCAAAAGAATAAGTTGATATTTATTATTAGATTATTATTAAGGGCTAATAATAATCGACATGCATCTATATTTAGATTAACGATCTATAAATAGACTTCGCCCAATATTCTAAAAATAGAATTTCATCTATTTTTCACATTTGACCAACCATCTATAAATACCATGCTTCAACTTATAGAATATGCTCACCATGTCTAAAAATAGACATACACCTAAAAATAGCCTGTAGGCCCCACTTAGTGAAGGTGCTTACTTTTCACTAAGCTCATCATCTTATTGAATCTCAACAGTTGCACACTTTCCAAAGGATCCTTAGAACTATAGAGTTCTAAGACCCAGTGCAAGGAAGTTTTTAATGTCGCGAGGCCTCTCTCTTATCTAAAGGAATTGAAGTTGTTGGGTGGCCAACAACTGAATCCTCTAAGTCTATTGTTGCTCTTGATTACACACTATTTTTTTTCTCATGGGAAATTTGGCCAGCATAACAATGTGTTCTCCTTTTGTTCTTCTCATGGTGGAAATTTATAGGAAAATTAAAATCCTTCTTCCCTCTCTTTGTACACTTTTGGATGGTGACCCAAGAGAGAGGGTTGAATCCTTTGTGTGCCCACTTGATTTCTTTCTATGCTCACTTGAGGTCCCAAGGTGGCTTAGGCAGCTGTCCTTGGGTGGCCTCAAATGAAGGATCATGTCTTGAAGTGTGTCAAGAGGTCCTGAATGGTGACTTCTTCCACTCCCAAGATGGTGTGGCTTTTTGAGGGAAACTCACGTAGACTAGTGCACCAGAAAAATGCTCGCAAGGCGCATTTTACCCATGTCTCTGGTGCACAATTTGATTTTTTTATTCTTGACCTTAGAGATTTAAAAAAAAATTAAGATCCTCTAATGTTCCTCAGCCCTGTAAATCCTTCTGCTTGAAATTTAACTATTATTTTTCTTGTCCGATTTTCCAGTGATAACAGTTTCCCCCTAATGTGTGAGGTATAGGAAGAACTATATAGCCAAAATACATTATAGTATATTTTCTGTGTAACTTGTGTTGAGAGAGAGAGAGAGGCCTGCGTACAAACCAAGTTTGGAAACCCCTTATAGTGGGTATAAGAGTGACCATGTTTAGTCAAAAACCTGCAAGAATTAGTATGATTTAATAAATACAATTTTTATACGAGGCAGGCATGTCCCATGATCGTAATTATTTGGCTAGCTAAATAAATCTATATTACAAATAAAGGTTCTTCCTGCGTCACTAATATGGTGGTGATCTGCTAATTTGGTTGATGAAGATGATAGCTGATGCCCTCATGGGCATTTTTTCTTTGACGATAGGTTGAATGTGGTGCCCACATGTGTAATCTTGGTATGGAATATAAATGCTCATTGTACGCATGGGTCTATTACTAGGACCTTCCTGTGTAAGAATTTCTGAAATATATTATTATAATGGAACGAGTCTTCGACGAATCTAAGCAAAGTGCAATGGTTGTAAAGTATGATACCATCTTAACATGAAATATTGTACTATAGATGAATTTCAGGAGGATAGATGACATCTATGGGAAAAAATGATTCCCATAGTGCCACTCGAGGATGCCCCTATTGTGGTGAGGAGCGATCGAAGGTATTGCTTCCTTTTTGGAGAATGGGTGTTGAAGTTGACAAAAATGAAGCTTCAATTGAACGAGAGAGATAATGATGCAAGGGACCAGGGTCTTTGATTTGATAGGTTTAACATAGCCATGATGATGGGGTCACTGAAAACTGATGTGGGGAGTTCAGTGGCCCATGGTCAGAGTTTGAAAAAATCAGTTTTCCAGAAGTCATAACTATTTATGATGAGGAAATCCCTGAAGTCGGTAGGAAGTCATAAATATTTATGAATGTCATGGTGGCTTTGCGTGAAAGGTGTGATGATCCAACCAAGGGTGACTAGGAACTGCTGCCATGGGAGAAAATTGAATGGATGAGTCGGGGGCTATTCTTCATTTTATATATTTGTACACTTACCAAAAGAATGAAAAAATGGGATTGGATTGTACAAAACATAGAGACGGGTGCCCCATAAACATAAAAATTCTTGCCAATTGATGATGTGAGGAAGGTGTTTTTGCTAAGGGTGGGGGACCCATTGGTTGGTCTCTTATGTGGGGATGATGAAGCAGATGGAAAATATCATAGATGGGCTATGCTAACGAAGGGATAGTAGGCCAAATGTGAGGCATGGTGGTGCGTATTCGACCTACTTGCAAGAAATGGTATTCTGGGAAATGGGTTTTATTTATATATGATAAAACTTGACTTGATTCGTAGTGGATGAATGGACATGAATTTCTTCTTGAAATGAGGTGGTATGGCCATGGTGTCATGATTTTCTGATGCATGGTCTACTATTGGTTCTTAAGAGACAATCCCTTGGCTTTCGAAAGGAATCAGTGCTTAAGACATTTAGAAATACATGCTACAAAATTAATTATATCATGTGGTCTTTGTTCAATCCATTTGGAAATTAGTTCTTTAAAAACCTTAATAATTTGATATAATGAAAGATTCTACAATTCCATTAACTGCTGATATCTGAATGAAAAGAAGAACTATAGAAGAAACTTAAAATGATATGTTGTAACACAAAATGTATCACTTTAAACCTTAGAAGGAATTTATTGGAGAAAGAACCATTGGAGTGAATGACTGTATATCAAGGTTATTTAACTCTTACTCACAGAGGCAATTAAGAGACTGAAAACTACTTTACTTCACTTAATTCAAAGAATAAGGAACAAAAAATGACACAGGAAAAACAAATCACCATAAAAAATTGCAGGAAACTTGATGCTTCTTTCATTAACTTTTCAGAAAAGTAAGTACAAAATTGTAGTCTTCCAGAGGTCCAAAACTCGGAACCTTCCTCATTTTTACTATCTTGCTTAAATCATACAAAAGAATTTTGTAACTATTAGAACTTCTTGAAAATACTCCAACTACCTAAACTGTGCAAACTACTTATTACATTGCAATTGAGGACATCATTACAACCTCGATCTTTAAACAAATAAAGATAACTAAAACTTGGAACATCAATCTATTTGCTGAATCTGATTTTTTGTTGATGTGTTTCCCTGAGGTGTTGATGTGTCACTTGGAAGATCAGTCATCCATGCCCAACATTTTTTCCAGATTTCAATTTTTGTCTTAGGAGAATTGACCAACTTGTAATACTCTAGTCTGAAAGCAGTGATCCTTGTAAAAGTAGGCCTTTCCACAAACAAGGTATTAATAATCCATAATAATTGAAAATGTCTATGCAAGAAATTGGAAACTATGGCTCCTTTTAAGACTACAATTTTTCCATGAGGATTATCAATCTTGATTTTTTCTCCCACTAACAAAGTCTCATATGAATCCCAAGATAAAAAATTTCCTTGCAGATCCCAGCACGATTGCAGCCTAGCTCTGCTCCTCTTGTAAAACATGGTGTTGAATTTATCCATAGCTTGTTTGATCTCTATAAATTTCTTCACTGCTGATTTCCTACAAGAATTCTTCACAATCAACTTATTGATTTATAAAACACATAATGTTCTATCTTTGATTTCATGCTACTAGCTCTTGATCTGTCTTAGAATTAGCAAAATAAATAAACCTTTTTTCCCATAGAGCTCTGTTAAGTAACTTCTTATTATCAACGAGGATGAGCTCCTGCAAATCTATGATTATGATTTTTTCCTCTAACTCTTAGAAAATTATATATTACAGAGCAATGCAACACATAAAATATTCGGAAAACACAAACACACAAAACACATTAAACAAGAGAGACACAGATATATGTGGTTCACCCAGTTTGGGCTATGCCGACCCTAAACAACTAGTTCTTCCTTTCAAGTATCCAGCAAAATGAAGAAACCCAACCTACAACAGATCCACTATAATATCCTATGTTCTCTCTCACAGTCTCCATATATGTTTCTCGCTCTGAGAATACACATAAAATACACAGCAACAATACAATACCCTCATAAAAAATGAGGGGTTTCCTTCTAGGGAAAAAAACCCTACGTCAAAAATAACTTATACCATTAGACCATCCACCTAAAGAATGACCCAGATTGACTATAAATTACTATACTTTTACAAGGCAATTTTACATTTGTTTTTAGCTTTGAGGGCACTACCCCCGAAACCCCTTGCCAAGGGGGGCAGGCTCCATAAATTTGCAGCTTCCCCCCCAAACCCCCCAATAAGTGTATAATTACAGGCGACATTTCCACCCATTTAGAACAAGGGTCGAATGTTGTGATACAAAATAAAGAAGATAATTAGGCTCCACAACCAACAATCTCCCACTTGGAGACTGATTGTAGAAACTCCATCGCTTCTTCATTTGCTGGAAAATTACTCCACTTTGGACCTAGCCATTTATCATCTTCATCGTCATATTTGAAAACCAATTGAAACTGAACATAATCTTAGTTTATCCCTGGTTACAACTTTTGTTAGCATATCTACAGGATTCTGGCTAGTGTGTATCTTTTCTAGCTTCAACTATGCATCTTCCAACATTGACCGTATGAAATGGTACTTCAGCTGTATGTGTTTATTCCTAGAATGAAATGTTGAGTTATTTGCAAGATGAATGGAACATTGGCTATCACTATATAATGTGCCCATATCATGCTTCTTACCCAATTCATCCATAAAACTTTGTAACCAAATCATTTCCTTACTAGCCTCTATAGCAGAAACATACTCTACTTCTGTTGTTGAAAGTGCAACAAAACTTTGGATTTTTGAAACCCAAATGACAGTTGTTCCACCTCCAGTAAATACATACCCTGTAGTGCTACTCCTGTTATATCTGTCACCTACCATATCTGCATCAACATATCCCTGTAGAGCAATGTTTGAACCACCAAAGCATAATTATTGATTTGTGGTACGTCTCAAATATCTAAGAATCCATTTCAATACCATCCAATGCTCTTTTCCTACACTCTCCAGGTGGCGTACAATTACGAGCGCCGTTGCCGGCCCATTAAGAACAAGGGTCCAATGCTGTGATACAAAATAAAGAAGATAATCAGGCTCCACACTAAAAAATGACACTATAATCAATGATTCCCAAATTGATTTCATTACCTCAATAATCTCATTCCACACAATATTCTTTGCTTGAATTAGAGATATGTTTCCATTTAATTTTTATTTAAGACTCTTGACTTCTTCATAAGCTGTCTAGAAATCAGATTTATATTTATTAACTTCCCCATCTTTGGCATGTATTGTTTTCATTGTTGTATCAAGATCACTCTAGGTTTCATGAGATCAACCTCTGCCATATTCAATTCTATGCTCAATTGGGATAATATAGCTATTTGATCATCATCCCCAGATGAAAAGACTATGGTGCAAACATGTTACTCAATTTGGCCCTACATATTAACCACTGTCTCCTTTAATCTAGAAATTTCTTCATCTTTCTCCAACATCTGCTCTAAAATATTTCCCTTCTCATTTTCTACCTCTGCCACCTCTGTTGCCATTGGATGCTCTCCAGTAGGTAGTTTTAGCTTTTTCTTCAACACATTAATTTGTGATTCTGCACTTTGTAATATTTTTTCACAGCTGATCTATCATTGTGATCCACTCCAACTTTTACAATTATTTTCTTCAATTCTTCATTTTGAGTTGAAAGAGTCCTGTAATTAGCTTTCTCTAACTTTAGCTGCTTCATTACTTTTCCAAACATATTCTCAGCCTTATAAGCAGTTGCATTGGTTTTAGTTAGGTCATTAAAAATCAATTGACCAGTTTGCATCTGTTAATTAACTTTATCAAGTAAAGGGATCTTTCTAGTATCAACAATTAGATTTATAGTTTTAAAACTACCAAATGACACTAATGTCATTTCAGATGGGTCAGAGAAGGAAATTTTCAACTGATCCCTTTCTAAATCCATAATAGCCAATAATATTTTTTGATCAAGAGTAATTTGATACTCAGCTTGAGCCTCCATACTTGCTATGATCTTCTAGTTCTTTTCTGCAATTTGGGCAAAGACCTGCTTGATCAAAGGTACCTGATCATGAACAACTTCATGTCTTGATGGTGAAGCTGGCGCATTTTTAGTATCTCCTAGCTGAATTAAGAAACCAAGCTGTGTGTTTGGTATCTCTTCAGTTAATTTAGCTCTTTTCTCAGCTCTCTGTTCTTCATCCTCAAAATCAAAAACCTTTTCTTTACTTCTTTTACTTACCCTTTTAGAGATGACTAGAGTCTGAATCTTAGTACTACCAGAGCATGCAAAACCTTTGTTAGCTAGCTTTTCAATTTCAGGCTTATTGTCATGAAAAAAAGTAGAATAACCATTTTAAACTCTCCTGTTAGAAATCACCTTGCATGGATCATAAGCCCATTTATCACCTAGTAAAAAATGCATGATTTCTAAAATTTGGTTTGCCTCATTTGCTGCTTCTCTCATATTTATTATGAATGGTCCAAAAATCATAGGTAACTTAAATAAATGGCATTTATTCATTGGAACGAAATGTATCTGATCTACATTCAATGTATGTATAATAAACTCCAAGCAAACATCATCATGGGGACAAAGGTGGGCAATCTATAAGGCTCAATCCCAGCTCCATACAACCTAATATTTGAATAATAATCATACAAAAACCAATCTCCAAATTTCCAATTAACACCAAGTTGAAGAAAATCCTGGGCCTTCAAGAGGAAACATGGAGGAGTAGTTCCTGTTAGCCCCCCTATAAATTTTTGACAAGCAAACAGGGGGCTCAAATGTTTTTGAGCCCTCAAGGAATGCATTTCCTCTGAAAAAACATCATCCTTGAAGCCTCCTTGTGCCTTTTTACCTTTGGTAAAATCCTCTCTGCTGTATCCATCCAAAAAGCTTCTCTGATTGTGAAAAATTGTGTTCCTAAAGGCCTACATTTATCCCTTGTATCCCTGCAAAGTGTCCCTTTTCAACCCTTTTGTCCCCTTTGTTAAAATCCCCCTTTTTCACCCTAAATTCCTCCCCTAACCCATCTAAACTTTCCCAAAATCCCCTTTGAACCTCCAAATACAATTTGTTTGGTCTAAATCCCCTTTTTCCCTCTATCGTTACCCTTTTCCTGGCCTCAAATCACATTGAAAATGTTGAAGAACCCACATTTTGACATATATGGGGTTTAGCACCCTTCAGGCCAGCCCCCTTTATTTTCCCTCCATGCAACCCGGGTGCTAGAACCTGGCACAAACCCAAAGGCTCTTCCCACAAAAATATATCGGGAGCGTTTAAAAACTGTCGATCTGTATAGATCGAACGGTCGTCGCCTTCCCCACAACGTCCACCGTTCACCCCGTTCACCGCTCAGATCGCATCACAGTCGTCCATTTAACCCATCAGATCAATGGTCAGAAGTTCACCCACCCTGTGGTCCCCGCACCGCGACCTATTAAAAAACAAGTGGTATCCATCGCACCGCGTTTGGAGGGTGAGCGGTATTTTCCATTTCACAGCGATTCCATTTATTGCATGCCGTGTGTCCCGAGCACTGTTTGAAAAATGCCCCCCCCCCCCCCCCCATCGTGCATTAAAGTTCAGAATTTTCCCCAACGCGATATCTCTATACACCGTCCAATCTATGATCGCCCATCCAAGGGCGATCGCGCTGCGAAGATGCACGTGAGTTGATCCAAAGTAAATAGACCCATGGCCCACCATCCATTGCCCTCCGACGCGTCCACCACCATCGATCTCCCCATGAGATCGAATGGTCTAGTTTCAATACACACCCTCCGTTAATTGCATGTTCTGCCATGTCACCATTCCACGTGTCTTCATCACATGTCCATCCATCCCTTTTATATTTGGTTCGAATTTCAAAGTGTTAAGTCTTCGCATTTAAATCTTCTGCGTTCCGCAAACTTTCACCGTGACCATCTTCCACTATGTACTGCATTTTCCACCATGATCCTGCACTATTCCGCCATCCCACCGGCCTGCACGTCCATTCTCGTCGACCCCGTTGCATCCACCCTCTCCATGCATGCTTTTCTTAATTTTTTTTCGTGTTTTGCAGGGTTACAGGCAGGCAGAAAACTACCATGATTCATATGCACCATTGTAGAGGCACAGTGCACAGAAGGAATTGAATTTAGAGCCTGATATTATAGGAAAATGTCCAGAAAGGTGTCTGAAATGTAAATTTTAGCAAAGGACAGAGTTCAAACTCTGCAAATCCTCTCCGGCACCATTAAAGCTTTGATTGCATAAACAAAGACAGTACGGGAGCAGCAGAGAGTTCAAGGCAGGAAATAGAAGATTTTGAGCCTTTTTCAGGGATTTAGAAAGCAAAGGTACCAGTTCAAAGACATCATGGATCGCATGGAAGGCCCAACGCACAGAAAAAAATACTACCAGGGTTTCACATCAGTAGTATGTCCTTTCCACAAAGGACGAAGTGCCCATACTATCTCCATTCTATACCGTGTTCCTGAGGAAATTCTAGCCCTGACAACAGTCCTATGCTATCAAAAGAATTTGTTTCACAGGATGGCAGACCTTAGCATCATTATTATACCTTTTTGTTTAGTTCACCAGAGTGTTACAGCAAGTACATCAGAGACATGCCCGGAGTAAATGGAAGCCTAACGAAGACCACTCTTTCATCCAAAGAATACCAGAGATAAATGCTCAGAATTTAAAACAGAACGAGGCCTCGGCCCTCTTCCTCTTCTGAGTTTTAATGTTGCATTTATTTTTCCACCTACCTTCTCTGCTCCACTTGAGCTATAAATTCATGAAGAAACTCATTGTAAAGGTTTTTGATCAGTTATCATAGAATTACAAGATGTTTCTTTTGAGACACAGTCTTTGTGTAAAGTTGTGAGATAGGCTGAGGAAGATGTTTTCAGACTGAATATCCAGCTATTGGTAATGTTGTACTCGACTGGTGTTGCTCTTTAATATGACAAGCATCTAAAGCAGCGGTGATGTTTTTATGTCTCTGTATTTGTTTTAACATGAAATTCATTTCATTTCATTTCTACTGGCTTGCATTAGAAATCTGGCATAGGATTTACTCTTGTTAGGTACCCTATGTTTCTACTCTCCTTGCCTTTGATGTTTTCTTCTAGATGTGTTATCTAAGGGTTGATTTCAGTTAATTTAACTAGTGTAGTGGATGTCATTGCCTAGTAGCTGATGTATGAATTAAATGAATCTATTCTTAGATGTTCTTGTTAGGATTTAATTGAATGAATTGGGAACACTGGGAGGTCTAGAACTTTGTCTCTATCTCACTAGGATCCTTTTCAATTAGTTAAACCTGTCTAATATCCCTCAAGCTAGAGGCCGAAGCATTGAGAGTTCAAAGTCTCTCTCTAATCTCAGGTCTTTAACTTTGTGTTCTAAATCTTTGTTGTGTCCTCCTATCCTACCATTTCATATCACACAATCATCTTTAAGATCCAATGCTTTCGATGACTAGCCCAACTGAAAGCATGCACATTGAATAGCAGGTAAACCCTTTCCTGACTCCATTGCCCAATGGTATTGAATGTTCCCTGGAATATCTCTCCTCTGCATAAAATCCTCTTTGCTCATCCTTGTCTTATATCGAACCCTTCTTTCCCGATTCCCAACAACTAAACAAATAACCAAACAAACAAATCCCGAGCCTATAACTAGCCTAATATCTTAACCTTTGAACTTCTAAGACATATACCTTTGAAAATAATAGAGAGATCCCTCTCTGGACCTAGGAGGGCTAGATCTTGAGGTCTGAAAGTGGTTTGATGTTGTCTCATCTTTTGGTCTTGCCAATCTGGACAAAACATGGGAACCCCAAAATAATGGCGACCCCGCTAGGGAAAATATGAGAGTCTATAACTAAGAACATTGTCTGTCTCCCATTGTCATCACCAACATAATGGCGACTCCACTGGGGAAAATCTAAGAGCTTATAACTGATAACATTTTTTTGTCTCCCATTGTCATCACCAACATAATGAGGACTCCTCTGGGGACATTCTGAGTATTTTCCACGTTACTACAGCATAAGAACCTCAAAAACCTACAATCTCTGGTTAGGTTGGAAGTTAAACACTCCTATTCACAGATCAACCTCTATACCATTTGTTGTGTTTCTCCCACACTCTTAGACAGAGTCTGGAAGGGTCAGGTAGCCTCTGAATCTCACACTCTTTCAGAGGTGACACATCTGGTAAAAGCCCTCCCAGTCAATCTATGGTTAGATTTTGTTGTGTTTTGAAGATATCCTCGGAAAGGGACATCTCATAAGCACTGTGGTGGATAGTGTACCCTCCAGAAGTATCCTAAACCTTCCACCTGGCGACTCCATAGCTCCTTAAATATCAAAGACTTCGCTGGTGATCAATGGGCTTGCTGATTATCTTGGTTCACATAAGACTCCACTGGGAGACCAGCCTCCATAACAACATCAACCACAAGAGAAGTAACAAGTAGGGTCAATTTTCTTTTTTGGAAAACAGCATTCTGGCTCTAAGAACCATTCACACGAGAGCTTATTCCAACCCAAGCCCACCTGAAATAGTTGATAACCCTGAGAGCATCCTCAAGAGATCTCCTACACCTATAATACAAACTATTTCCATACATATCCATAGAGCTGACTCTGCACCAGAAGACCTTACAACTCTAATAGTCCCATCTTTCGACCTAGACCTACCAAGCAGGTTACCAAGAACTAGGTTATTCAGTGTCTTAGACCAACCAGACCTTGAGCCCCCTGGTTCACCACCTCAAAGTGGTAAACACATTAGGGACAGACAGACTCCTCCAACTACACCTCCTGATATTCACTTCATTCAAAACTTGGGGCTCTGCCACCCTAAGTCTGCTCATCGTTCTTCTGTTGGTCTTAGTATCCCTGTAATCCATATACTAGCTGCTCAAGCCAAACCTTTACCTCACCAGAACATCATCATGGTTGCCTAGTATGCACCACTGGTTTTACCCCAGCCTCTAGTACCCTTACCCAATGATTATCAATCAAAGATCCCACACTTCATTGTGAAAGAGTCTACCACAACCCAACACCATGTAGATAGGATGGAAGATTCTTTTGACTACATGAAGATAGATGATGATATAGTCAAAATGAGAATCTTTGCCCAGATCTTAGGAGGTGATGTGAAGAAATGGTTCAAAAGCCTACCTCCTAACAGTATCCAAGACCTTCCTGCTTTATATCAGACCTTCATAAACAAGTGGGAAGTTAAGGCCAACCCTCTCCAAATCCTAGCAGAATACAAGAACCTGAAAAGAAACGTAGGAGAGAGTGTCCAGGACTACTCTACAAGGTTTAACAGTGTTTATAATGCTCTTCCACCACACATGAAACCTCTCCAAGGTATGGTTTTAGTAAATTACCCTGAATGCCTCGATGTTGACATGGCCTACTAGCTTAGGGAGAGGGATTATAACACATTGGAAGATATGCAAAAGGGAGCAGTGAGTGTAGAGGCAAATCTGATTGAGAAGAAGGAAAGATTGAGAGCCGAGAAAAGGGTAACATACAGATATGACAATGTAGCTTCCACATCTGACCCAAATTATGATCGCATATCCAAAAACATGGAAAAGCTATAACAAATTACGGAAAAAAAATTTGTCACAGTTAGTAACCAAAGCATAAGTCAAAATCACAGCCAGAACCAAAACTTTAGAAGAAACAACACCATTCCCAACAGACAAAGAGAATCAGATCAACAAGTTATTCCCCCATTCCAAGAGAACTTTCTTGATGAAGATGAGGGAATCATAGAAGAGTCTGAGGGAAACA
The DNA here is from genome assembly GCA_034641835.2 of Pinus albicaulis. Lineage (NCBI taxonomy): Eukaryota > Viridiplantae > Streptophyta > Pinopsida > Pinales > Pinaceae > Pinus > Pinus albicaulis. The sequence continues at coordinate 786,253,645 of CM076579.1, forward strand.
CAATAAACATGTTTGAAGTGGAAAAATCAATCTACAACTGCTCCACGGAGGAAGATCAGCCCTCACCCTCGTATTGGGATGAGGAATGGTTTGAATCTGAGGATTACAGGTTAGGATTTGAAAATGCCATGATGCAGGTCAGAGAACAATATGAACTTAGAAGCAAAAAGAGCCTATAAACTGCCAAACCAAAAGCTTCTGAGTTTGCCATCAAGAAAAAGCCTAAGAAAACTTCTATAGTGACTGTTGAAAGTAACAAATCAGCAGCTGAGAGTTCTGGAAAGAACAAAGAAAGAGACAACCAAAACACTGATAAACAAGGTAAACCAACTAGCAACACTAGCATTTCAATTAGTGCTCCTGATAGAACTGTCACAAACACTGTACATAGCAAGAATCATCACACTGATTCAGCCACTAAGGTAGTGGCTAACAAAACAGAGTTGAACATTCCAAAGAGTCAGTCCACTTTCAATCTAGAAAGTGAGATTGCAAAAATTAAAATCTTTGTCCCAATTTCTAAGCTGGCCACTCAGGATGTATATAAAGGCCAAATTTCGAAAGCATTACATTTAGGTGAGAAAAATGACACTGTAAATCTAAGTGATGATCAACCAGCCCTTCTGTTTGGTCCAAGGATTGAAGGAAAGTTTCACGAGGGGGTAGTGCCACCTTTTTATATTAGTCTCAATATCCATGATAAGATCCTTCATAATGCAATGCATGACTCTGGTGCCTCACACAACTTGATGCCTAAAGTAGTTATGGAAATATTAGGCTTAGAGATAACCCGTCACTATAAAGACCTATATTCTTTTGACTCTAGCAGGGTAAAGTGTCTTGGCCTAATCAAATATTTATGTGTAAGTCTAACCTAGATTCCAGCTAAATGCATGGTCATGGATGTTGTTGTGGCAGATGTGCCACCCAAGTATGGCATGTTATTATCAAGATCATGGGGAGCGAAGCTGCAAGGTACAATTCAGATGGATGGGGCCTATGCCAAAATCCCAATCTTTGTTCAACTTAGAAGACTATACAGAGAGGCGCAGATGAAATTCCTGGTTAGTAGCCCTGAAAAGCCTGAAAATACACCTTTATACTCTGTACATACAGACCTCGACTCCTTCATCCTTTGTAATGATGAATCTTTAGAGGGGTCAGAGTCCAAAAACAGAGATAAAAACAAGGAAACAGAGTCCATGGACTTTAACATAATGGCTACTCTAGAATCGGAGGAGAATGATATAGAAGACTTTGAACAGTGCACTGAAACAAAAACTTAGAGTGAACTAGAAACAGAATTCAGTCAGCTGATTAGTCACCCTTCACAAACACATACACCACACCAAGAATGAAACGATGATAAAATTGAGGATGAAACCTTATGGGAAATGAATTTCGATGGGTCATGCACCAAGAGAACTGATGGGGCAGGAGTGTGGATACATAACACAGAGAGTGATCACACAGAGAGCCATACCTACAACCTGCGCTTCAAGTGTAAAAACAATATTGCAGAGTATGAGGCTCTTATCCTGGGCTTAAACCTGTTGACAAAATTAGGAGCCCGTAGGATAACTGTGTATGGGGACTCTGAGATGGTCATTAAACAGGTGAATGGTGAATACATAGTGAAACATCTTAAGCTGAGAGCGTACAGGAATGACACTCTGGATTTACCGAGAACCTTTGTAGAATACAAACTGGTGTTTGTCCCTAGGAGTCAGAATGAAATTGCGAATCGATTAGCCTGCATGGCTAGTGCGTATCATAAACCTCCTAGTGACCAACAAATTATCATTCAGACCAAATTTAGACTTGCAGTGCCAGATAACAAAAAATATTGGCAGGTTTTTGAAGGAGATAAATAGATTGAGGATTTCCTGATAGGCAGGAATGAGTTTGAATTTTCCAACTCAGACTCTACATCTGACAATAGCTGCCTAAGTGAAGAGTCCCCAGATGAGGAAGAACCACCTTGTAGCATAGAAATAAATGCTTTAAATGAACAGATTGGAAATCCAAACGAAAAATGCAAAAATGCAGATAATGAGGAAGTAGAGGTGCTGCAGGATAAAGATAAGAACATACCTCAAGGCCTGACACCTTTAGAGGACCTTTTTGACTTTTATGATGTAGCAAAAAAGCCATGATAGAACAAGCAGACTCTGATGTTGAGGAATGCAACATAGCCACTGAAGACAAACCCAACATGATTAAATTGGATAAGTCTTTGACAGTAAACATGAAAAAGAAATACGTTGACCTATTCAAAGAGTTCATTGATTTATTTACCTGGAGCTATGAGGACTTAAAAGCCTATGACACAAACATTATACAGCACAAAATACCTCTGAAAGAAAATCAGAAGCCCTTCAGACAAAAACTTCACAGAATAAACCCAAAAAAATTGTCTGCAGTTGAAAAAGAGATTAAAAATATGTATGAGGAAAGCATAATAGTTCCTGTGAGGTTCTCTGATTGGGTATCAAATCTGGTGGCTGTGAGAAAGAAAATGGGGGAGATCAGGTTGTGTATTGATTTCAGGAATCTTAATAGATCCTCACTCAAAGACAATTACTCTTTGCCAAAAATGGAACACATCCTTCAGAGGGTAGTAGGCTCAAAAAGGATCTCCCTGCTAGATGGCTTTTCAGGTTACAACCAAGTTTTAGTACTCCCAGAAGATAAACTCAAGACCACTTTTACCACTCCATGGGGCACTTTTATGTATGTAAAGATGCCTTTTGGACTGATGAACACTGATGCAACCTTCAAAAGAGCAATGGACATAGATTTTTCATATGAAATAGGACACTTCATTGTCATCTATCTGGATGACATAACAGTCTATTCCAAGACTAAGGAAGAACACCTAGAACACCTGAGAAGATTGTTTGAAAAATGTAGAAGGTTCGATTTGCCACTGAATCCTAAAAAGACTGTATTTAGGCTATAAGAAGGAAAAATTCTTGGCCACATCATATCTGAGAAGGGGATTAGGATAGACCCACAAAGAGTTGAGGGAATACTACAAATCACACACCCGAGGAATATCAAAGAGTTACAGTCCTTCATTGGGAAAATCAATTTCCTCAGGAGGTTTGTTCCCAACTTAGTTGAACACCTTAGGAATATGACTAACATGTTGAAGAAAGGTGTAGGAGTTAAATGGACTGTTGAAGCCAAGAATTGTTTTGAATCAGTTAAACTTGCACTCACTCGGGCTCCTATCCTAATCAGCCCAGATTTCTCAAAGGATTTCCTGATTTTTTCATTTGCCTCCGAGCATACAGTAGCTGCAGTGCTGCTGAAGAAAAACCCAGAGGGAATGGAACAACCCATTTATTTCTTCAGAAAATCTTTGAGAGACACACCCTTGAAATAAAAAATAATGGAAAAACATGCCTATACTCTAGTTAAGGCCTTGAAAGACTTTAGGGTGTACATACTGCATTCCCACACCATAGCCTATGTACCCAACATAGTGGTTAAAGACATCTTGTCCCAATACCGAGATGGGAAGAGGGGCAAATGGATTGTTGTGATCTTAGAATATGACCTTGAGATTAAACCCACAAAATTGATCAAAGGTCAGGGCCTAGCTCAACTAATGGCTGAATCAAATTTACAGGCCCTTGACATAAACATGATGGATGCCTTGGATGAGCAAGAAGGATTACCTGATCCCACTGTAGAGGAGAAGTTTTAGAGCTCTCCTTGGTATTCTGACATTCTATATGTGCTTACTCACCTCAATTCCCCTCTTGAACTATCAAAGACCAAGGCCATATTCTTAAAGCTAAATGCCAGAAGCTATTGCATAATGAATGAATTTTTATACTCAAAAAATGCAAATGGACTATTGCTTAAATGTTTTCCCGAGTCTGAAGAAGAAATGATTAAACAATAATTCCATGCAGGAGAGTGTGGAGGCCACCTAAACTGGAAATCCACTGCAAAAAAAATACTCAGAGCAGGTTACTATTGGCCCACACTCTTCAATGACATCCATAAGATGATAATTTCCTGCCACAAATGCTAGATTTTTGAAGGCAAAATACAGCTCCTCCCCTTACCTCTACAACCCATCACTGTTGAAGGTCCCTTTCTGCAATGGGGCCTAGATTTCATAGGAGAAATTCATCCTGCTTCTTCTGCACAACACAAATGGATCTTAACAGCCACAGACTACTTCACTAAGTGGATAGAGGCCATACCTACTAGGAATGCCACAGATTCATTCATCATCAGGTTCCTAGAAGGTCATATCCTCTCTTGGTTTGGCTGCCCAAGGAAAATAATCACTGAAAATGATGATGCTTTTGGATCCAATAAAATGGTTGATTTTTGTCACAGGTACCAAATAGCACTCGGTCATTCAACTGCCTACTACCCACAAGGTAATGGCTTAGCTGAATCATCAAACAAGAGTCGGGTGACCATCATCAAAAAGCTGCTTGAAGAGAACAAAAATTCATGGCATAACAAGTTAGTGCACGCTTTGTGGGCTGATAGGCTTACAATAAAGAAATCCATTGGCATGTCACCGTATCATCTTGTCTATGGAACAGAAGCAGTATTTCCCACCAGCCTTAGGGTACCAGTGATCAAACTTGTTCAAGAGATACAAATAGAAGAAGATAGCATGGTGAGGAGAATAAACCAGACAATTCATCTCCAACAAACAAGGGAAGAGGTCTACAATAGAGCTATGAAAGTTCAGGAGAACATAAAGAAGTTATTTGACAAAAGAACTAAGGCTTCTGATTTCAAAATTGGAGACAAATTTCTAAAGTCGGACTTGAGGAGAGAGGACAAAGGAAAGCATGGCAAGTTTGACAGTTTGTGGCAGGGTCCATACATCATCCAGGCCACTGTGGGTCCAAATGCCTTTTTTCTACAAGAATTAGATGGTTCAGAGCTGTTTGGGGGTCTTTTCAATGGCAGGATGCTCAAACACTACTACTGTTGATTTCCAATTTCCAGTTTCCATTTCAATTGTAAATGCCATTGCAGTGTTTTGTTTTCAAGAAAAGAGAAAATGTTCCAAAAAACATAAAGAAAGGAGAGGTTTAGACATGCTCAAAACATGAACTTTTGGAGTGCAAAATATTGGCTCTAATATGATCAAAACCTAAGCCAAAGGAATTAAAGGTAGCTGGTCCAAACACGCCAAAAACCTAGACCAGCAAAGAAGAAAAGGAATCAGCTCTAACATGCCCAAAACCAGAGCTAAAATGAAGAAAGGAAAGTGACTCTAACAAGCCCAAAACTTGAGTCACAAAGGAAAGAAGGATGCTTCAAATTTCAGATTTCAAGCCTTCGAGATTTTGTTTTCAATTTTCTGCAAAATTTTGTCCATGTGCAACTATCTTTATGCCTTGGATCCACAGCAAACTAGTCTATCTAATCCTTGTTTGATTGTTTTTAAATTTTTGTTGTAGAATGTAGAGAATAAATCTGCTGGACAGTCTAATCCCAGCAGACATTAGATTAGGTAGAGAAACATGTGAGGCCAATAATTTAATTTGGTCTCCTGGAGAAATAAGGGTAGAAAATAGAATAGGTTTATTTTCTTGTTTGTAAAAAATAAAAATGATATAAAGGGTCTGCCAGTTCAAATTCACCCTAGAAGAAAAAATGCTAGGATTGTAGGATGGGTAGGTAGATTGTTTGGGAGAGCTTTTCTACTAATTGATGTCTTCACAATTGTGGCAGCTGAAAATCAAAGAAGAAAGTTGGCTCAAGCAGCAGGCATCTGGCCTACACCAAAGATCATTCTCTGAATTCTTGACTCCTTCAAGAAGAATCCATCCCCATGTGGAGCCACTGTTATCCCCCCTATAAATTTTTGACAAGAAAACAGGGGACTCAAATGTTTTTGAGTCTTCAAGGAATGCATTTCCTCTGAAAACACATCATCCTTGAAGCCTCCTTGTGCCTTTTTCCCTTTGGTAAAATCCTCTATGTTGTATCCATCCAAAAAGCCTCTCTGATTGTGACAAATTGTGTTCCTAAAGGCCTACATTTATCACTTGTATCCCTGCAAAGTGTCCCTTTTAAACCCTTTTGTCCCCTTTGTTAAAATCCCCCTTTTTCACCCTAAATTCCTCACCTAACCCATCTAAACTTTCCCAAAATCCCCTTTGAACCTCAAAATACACTTTGTTTGGTCTAAATCCCCTTTTTCCCTCTACCGTTACCCTTTTCATGGCCTCAAATCACATTGAAAAGGTTGAAGAACCCACATTTTGACATATATGGGGTTTAGCCCCCTTCAGGCCAGCCCCCTTTATTTTCCCTCCACGCGACCCGGGTGCTAGAACCTGGCACAAACCCGAAGGTGCTTCTAGAAAAAATATATCGGGATCGTTTAAAAACTGTCGATCTGTATAGATCGGACGGTCGTCACATTCCCCATAGTGTCCACTGTTCACCTCGTTCACCGCTCAGAGCGCATCACAGCCGTCCCTTTAACCCATCAGATCAACAGTTAGAATTTCTCCCACCCTGTGGTCTTCGCACCGCGCACTGTTCAAAAACCAACGGTATCCATCGCACTGCATTTGTAGGGTGAGCGATATTTTCCATTTCACAGCAATTCCATTCATCGCATGCCGCGTGTCCTGAGCACTGTTTAAAAACCGCCCCCCCCCCCCCCCCACCATCGCGCATTAATGTTTGGCATTTGCCCCTGCGTGATATCGCTATACATTGTCCGATCTATGATCGCCCATCCAACGACGATCGCACTACGAAGATGCACGTGAGTTAATCCAAATTAAATATACCCATGGCCCACCATCCGTTGCCCTCTGATGCATCCACCACCATCGATCTACCCATGAGATCAAACGGTCCAGTTTCAATACATGCCCTCCGTTAACTGCATGTTCTGCCACTCACCATTCCACGTGTCTTCGTCACATGTCCATCCATCCCTTTTATATTTGGTTCGAAGGTCAAAGTGTCAAGTCTTCACATTTAAATCTTCTGCGTTTTTCCAACTTTCACCATGACCATCTTCCACTGTGTACTGCATTTTCCAACATGATCCTACACTATTCCGCCATCCCACCAGTCTGCATGTCCATTCTAGTCAACCCCGTTGCATCCACCCTCTCCATGCATGGTTTTCTTAATTTGTTTTCGTGTTTTGCAGGGTTACAGGCAGGCGGAAAACTGCCATGATTCGTATGCACCATTATAGAGGCACAGTGCACAGAAGGAACTGAATTTAGAGCCTAATATTACAGGAAAATGTTCGGAAAGGTGTCTACAACGTAAATTTTATCAAAGGATAGAGTTCAAACTCTGCAAATCCTCTCCCGCGCCATTAAAGCTCGGATTGCATAAACAAAGACAGTATGGGAGCAGTAGAGAGTTCAAGGCACGAAATAGAAGATTTTGAGCCTTTTTCAGGGATTTAGAAAGAAAAGGTACCAGTTCAAAGACATCATGGATCGCATGGAAGGCCCAGTGCGCAGAAAACAATACTCCTAGGGTTTCACATCAGCAGTATGTCCTTTCCACAAAGGACGAAGTGCCCATACTATCTCCATTCTATACCGTGTTCCTGAGGAAATTCCAGCCCTGAAAATAGTCTATGCTATCAGAAGCATTTGTTTCACAAGATGGCAGACCTTAGCATCATTATTCTACCTTTTTGTTTAGTTCACCAGAGTGTTACAACAAGTACATCAGAGACATGCCCAGAGTAGATGGAAGCCTGACAAAGACCACTCTTTCATCCAAAGAGTACCAAAGATAAATGCTCAGAATTTAAAATAGAACGAGGCCTCAACCCTCTTCCTCTTCTGAGTTTTAATGCTGCATTTAGTTTTCCACCTACCTTCTCTGCTCCACTTGAGCTATAAATTCATGAAGAAACTCATTGTAAAGGTTGTTGATCAGTTATCAGAGAATTACAAGTTATTTCTTTTGAGACACAGTCTCTGCGTAAAGTTGTAAGATAGGTTGAGGAAGATGTTTTCAGACTGAATATCCAGCTATCGGTAATGTTGTACTTGACTGGTGTTGCTCTTTAATATGACAAGCACATTTCTTTGGATCCTGATCTAAAGCAACGGTGATTTTTTCCTGTCTCTGTATTTTTTTCAACTTGCAATTCATTTCATTTCATTTCTACTGGCTTGCATAAAAAATCCGGCATAGGATTTACCCTTGTTAGGTACCCTATGTTTTTTTTCTCCTTGCCTTTGATGTTTTCTTCTAGATGTGTTATCTAAGGGTTGATTTTAGTTAATTTAACCAATGTAGTGGATGTCATTGCCTGCTAGCTGATGTATGAATTAAATGAATCTGTTCTTAGATGTTCTTGTTAGGATTTAATTGAATGAATTGGGAACACTGGGAGGTCTAGAACTCTGTCTCTATCTCACTAGGATCCTTTTCAATTAATTAAACCTGTCTAAGATCCCTCAAGCTGGAGGTTGAAGCATTGAGAGTTCAAAGTCTCTCTCTGATCTCAGGTCTTTAACTTTGTGTTCTAAATCTTTGTTGTGTCCTCCTCTCCTACCATTTCATATCACACAATCATATTTAAGATCCAATGCTTTCGATGACTATCCCAACTGAAAGCATGCACATTGAATAGCAAGTAAACCCTTTCCTGACTCCATTTCCCAATGGTATTTAATTTTCCCTGGAATATCTCTCCTCTGCCTAAAATTCTCTTTGCTCATCCTTGTCTTATATCGAACCCTTCTTTCCTGATTCCCAACAACCAAAAAAATAACCAAATAAACAAATCCTGAGTCTATAACTAGCCTAATATCTTAACCTTTGAACTTATAAGACATATACCTTTGAAAATCATAGAGAGATCCCTCTCTGGACCTAGGAGGGCTAGATCTTGAGGTCTAAAAGTGGTTTGATGTTGTCTCATCTTTTGGTCTTGCCAATCTGGCCAAAACATGGGAACCCCAACAGTTCTATTCAAAATCTTATAAGCAATTGGCATGAAATAAGCTACAAACTCAAACAACCCTCCATCAATAGGTTCATTTCTTATTACATCTATCCAGAACTCCATTGGTTTCATTTTATTATTTGAATCTACAATATTCAACCCCAAATGTATAAATTTTTCTAGATTTTGATATAAAAATAAATAAGTAACTAGTGATGGAAACCTGATGGATAGAATCATAAGTTGAGCATTAATGCTCTCTTGCCAATAGGAAGGAATGTCCAACACCACATTGGGCTTCATCATTAAATAAATTAACACAAGCACCAACCTGTCAATTCGAGCAACATCCTCCTTCCCAAGTATCTTTGACAAAAATTGCAGTATGGACTTGACCTCTGCATCAAAAATCTCCAAGGGAAACTCTTTATCATATGGAGAGAAACGTCTTTCTTCTGGCTTTAGAAAGAATACCACCTGTGCAAAATCTTGCCCTGCAAGACTATCATAGAATGAGATCAATGATTCTTCAGTAAAACTTACATAAGACTCTGACTTAGGATAATATAGGGCTTGAAAAATTAACAGAGACGTGACTTCAAGAACACTTTGTCCCAAATTATTCATCACAAAGCATTTTCTAGGGTACAATGCTGATACTAGCCAATGTATGAATTCCAGGAAAAAATGGATTTTTGGGACACATGCAAACATAACACTAGACTTGGCCATGGCTAAGTAAATGGGAAAATTTTGCTCGTTGAGTAAGGCTTTCTGATAAAAAAGTAGGTGGTCAACTATGCATAGGGTATCCTTGACATCTTGTTCTATATCCATAAGCGGAATTTGGCTGGAAGAGCCAGAAAGGGACAATTGTTTGGCCATATATTTACTTAGGGTGGAAACTATATAAAATCAGAGGTTAGAGGTTAAATGACTCAGACAACTCTTGACAACTAGGACTAAAAACCAATAAGAGAAAAAAGTGCAAATTTAAACATATTTTATAGATGACGGGGGATTTTGGAAACAGAGGCAAATTAAATGCATGACTTGACACATAACAAACATGTTACATAACAGATGAATTGGCTCGCTTGTATCAGAGATTTTTTACGTCACCGTGGGAGCATGCTGGAGTACGACAGACTCATCAGAGGTTTGCCCCCACAGTGATCGTGAATTGCCGATCATAGTCAACGAGCTCTCAAAAGGGTCAACTATGGAGGCACCCTCGGCGTTATACTCCGGGCTATTTTTGCCTGCAGGTTTCCTCAATCCAGATCAACTGCATTTCTTTTAAATCCCGCCTGGTGAGTTACAGGATGGTTAACCCAACAGTTGGACCCACCTTCACATCTCCGCACATATGTTAATAGAACAACATATAAAATAAAATTATGTTTCCAGCATATAAAAAATTCTACATTGTTATTTTCTAGCATATATGATTTTTTTGTGTTATGAAAAATATTTCCAAATTAAATTCTAATGAGCCACAACATCTGGCTCCACTCAGGGATAGTGTTTTTGCCGTGAAAGAACTAAGAACCACAGATCAGTGCTTCACCGAGGGAATAGAGTGAAATATTTTTTGTTGACATATGAAAAATGAGCAATCCGATATTTACAATGGTGGAATGATGACTTTTAGTGTTTGAAATAATGCTTCAAATAATTCCCATGCATAGGCAGCTACAAATATTCTCCATCTAAACCTTCTAGTTTGAAAGTGTTTTTTGACCTGGCTTCAGTAATTTTGTATGGAACATTTCAGAGAGAGTCAAACTTGCCATGATTTCCTTTATCCTCCCTTCTAGTGTCCCATATTAGTACTAAATCGCCTGCTTGAGAGAGGATTTCTTTCACTTTCCTGTCAAAAATAGACTTCATTTTTTTTTGATAAGTAATCAAGTTATCTCTAAATTTGTTTCTTCTTTCACTTGACTCAATCACTTTAATCATTCTTCTCACTAGAGCATAAGGTTATTCCTGAGCTTCTTGAAGGAAAGAAATCACTGGTTTGGCAAAATGACTAGGAAACGGTGCCTGAGTTCCATGTACCAACTAAAAAGGTGATTTTCTAGTGGACCTCCTGGTAGTTACTCAAACTGCCCGAAGAGAAACTTTTAACTTTGAGTCCTCGTCTTTTTTATTTTTAGTGATTGTTTTCATCAAAATCCTAACCAATTTCTTGTTTGAAGACTCTACCAATCTATTCCCTTGTGGATGATAGGATGTGGAATGTGATAAAATTGCATTATATGTTTGAAAAAAATCAATGAATTGAGAAGAATTAAATACCTGAGCATTGCCAGTTATGATCTTGACTGGACAACCAAACCTGCTGAAAATTTTCTCCTCCAAAAACTTCATCACCACTTGGTCATTTGGTTTTTTGGTGGGTATTGCTTCAACCCACTTTGTGAAGTAATTAATGGAAGTTAAAATCCACTTGAACTGTCCATTTGATGGTGGATTGATCTCTCCAATAAATTCCATTCCCCATTGTCTGAAAGGCTCTTCTATGAATACTAGAATGAGCGGTAATGGAGCAAGTCTTTTCTCCTCAGCAAACAATTCACATTTCTGACAACTTCTAGCCAACCTGTACACATCTGCAAATAAGGTACGCCAATAAAAACCTGACTTGAGGATTTTATGTGCTGTGACCTTCCAACTATAATTCCCTCCACACAGATTTTTATGGTATTCTTTAGTAACTTCAATGGATTCACCTTCAGTAAAGCACACCAACAAGATACCAGGAGGATATTTCCAGTACAATTTTTCTTCTACTATGACATATGGCTAAGATTTAAGCCCGAGGGATCTATAATTTGATCTATTCAACAAAGTCGGACAAGAGAAGAAACATAAATAATTAACAATGTCTTTATGCCAATCTGAGCATAAATATTTGTATTGAATACCTCGTTTGGACTTATTTTGACCATCTTCATTTACAACTTCATCTACTAGTGCTAACAGATTGATTCCCATTCTTGAAAATTTGTCTCTACTAAAAACTTAGCCAAACCTTGCCCCTTGATCAACTTTGTAGGTTTAATGTCCAGAGAATTCTCCTGAATTTTTGCTATCCATTTTCCTCTCTTTCCTTCTACATCACTCTGAACCAACACATCTTTAACAATAAATTAGGCACATATGCAATTATTTGGGATTGTAACACATATTTTTTGAAGGATTTGAGTGCTTTGACCAATGCATGCACTTATTTCTCCAAAATATTATATTTGAGTTCAACATCTCTAAGAACTTTGCTGAAGAATGCCACTCGTTATTTATTTTCCTCATTTTCTATAATAACATAGCAACAATAGTAGAGGGGGAAGCAAATGAGAATATCTGAAATTCCTTATGATAATTTGGACTACATAGAACAAGAGCTTCCTGGAGAGCCTCCTTTATTCTGGAAAATTATTCTCTTGCTTCTTTATTCCATTGCACTTCTTCTTATTTTTTCAAAATATTGGTTATGTTTCTCACAATCTATGCATAATTTGGAACAACCTTCTTAAAAAATTTATCTTTCCTAGAAATCTCTAAATATCTTTCTTGCTTCTGGGTAAAGGAAGTGTCTGAATTTCTTCCACCCTTGCTAGATCCATCTTTACCCCTTGATTTGAAACTATGTGACCCAATAATTTACCTTCTTCCAAGGCAAAAAAATATTTTTTGGGGTTTAGTGACAGACCAAACTTCCTACATTTTTCAAAAGTTTTTTTCAGATGTTGTAGGTGTTCATCATCTGACCCTGAGAAAACAGTTACATCATCCAAATATATAACCACATACTTGTCACCAACAAACACTATGTCCAAGCTGCGCTGCGCCTGCCCTCGCAGGGCCTGCTGCTCCTGTTGTGGCCTGCTGTTCCTGCTACCTCCTGCTGCCTCTGCTGTGTTGGGTTAATGTCTAGGCTGGGATCCGAAGGCTGCGCATAGATCCGGGCCGCGTTCTTGCTAGGGCCTGCGCCCATGGAGGGGCTGGGCTCTCCCCAGGGGCCTCGTCCCCCTCCCCCGCCCTCTGCTGCTGAGGCTTTCGATCATTTATTGGCAGGGCTTCCTAAGAAGAAGAATGTGGAAGCTGCAAAATTTGTTAAGAAAATTGATGAAATACCTGAGATCTCTCTTCCAGCAGAGACTCCGATTTAGGTTGCTTTATCATTATCTGAACGAGCTCTCATAGGCCAGTTCACAGGGCTTTGGCCTTCTCCCAAAACCACTGAGAGCTGGGTCAACAGAAACTGGGCGCCTCTAATCAAAGAAAGCGTTACTTCTTATTTTTTGGGGAGAGGTTACTTTCTCTTCGAGTTCACTTCCAAAGATGATAAAGATCTGATCTTCCAGAACGGCCCCTACTTCATGGGCCCCCAGGGTTTATACCTAAATACGTGGACTCCTGACTTCGATCCTGATGTGGATGTGCCCAAAGCAGTCCCGGTGTGGGTTAGACTCCCAAATCTCCCAGTTCACTGCTGGAATTGGGATTCTCTGATGCATATTGGAAATGCCCTTGGGAAGTTCATCGATCGAGCAAACAACAAGGACCAGTATGACTGCGCTAGGATCTGCGTGGAAGTAGATCTTGAGGTTGGGCTATCAGAGGCCATCAAAATAAAAGTCGGAAGCTGAACGCACATGCAGAAACTGGACTATGAGCAGCTACCCTTCAAATGTCGGAAATGCCATGTCTATGGCCACTTCGCCAGAGGCTGTCCATCCAACAATGAGGATGTGCAAGGGAAGGAGGATGGATGGAATCAAGTCAAGCACACCAAAACCTCCCATAAGGCTCAAAATCCGGGAGGCCCCAGTGGCAAAGGTCCCCAACAGACCTCTTCTCAGCAGACCCCGTCTAATTCCGCTCCTAAAAACAAGTTTGAACTCCTAAGCTCGCACCAAGAGGACACCCAGAAGGTGGAGGTTCAAAAGACAGCATCCCCGGTCAAAGAGACCCTCTCTGTGTCTTCCAAAGACGCAAGTGTTGCAGAAAGCTCAAAAGGAACACCTATTGGCGTCGAGGAAGAGGACCTAGAGTCGGAAGATTCGGAGGAGGAAGGAGAAATAGGCGACTCTCAGGCCTCTGTTAGGAGATCCACAAGAGGTCGCAAAACAGATCGGGAGAAAAGAGAGCAGGAAACGTACAAGGAAAAGTTACAGGGAAGCCAACCAACTCTGGAGAAAATACTAGCAAAAAATACGAAGATGGTGAGAAGCCAGCCCCCAGGCTCCAAGGGAGCCCAGCAGAACAAAGGTAAATAACGAAAATAATCTCTTGGAATTGTAGGGGTATGGGGAGCAAGATCAAGGAAGAGGAAACAAGAAATTTAATAAGAATAGAAGCCCCGGACATATTCCTTATCTAGGAGACTAAGATGGAGGAAGCAGACTTCCTCCAAACAAGTAAAAGAATATGGAGTAAAAGCAAAGCAAAAGCTGTCTCAGCCCGAGGAGCCTCTGGAGGGTTAAGCACTCTTTGGAATGATAGCAAGTTCTCGTTAATCTCTAAAATTTCAAACACTCACTGGCTGCTCCTAAAAATGCAGCATCTTGACACTAAAGAATACTTTTGTCTCTTTAATGTTTATGTTCCGGTCAATGCTGGAGAAAAAAAGGCATGTTGGGACTCTATAAGAAACCAGGCAGATTTAGGGAACCTTGACAACATCATTATTGCAGGTGACTTCAATCTCACATTGCACTCCTCTGAAAAGAGAGGAGGCTGCATTGTGCGAGATCCGGCAAGGGAATGGGCAGAGGATCTTCTGCAAGATTGGGATTTGCTGGACATCAAGCCCTCTTCAGGTAAGTTCACTTGGTCAAACAAAAGAGTAGGCCCTGGTCACATAGCAGCAAGACTGGATAGATTTTTTGTTCAAAGTTCCTTTCTATTGCTTGGTTTAGATGCTAGTATGAAAATCCTTCCTTGCAGCATATCTGATCATAAGCCTATCAAGCTTGATCTCCGGGCTCACCCCGACCTTGGCCCCATTCTGTTCAGATTTAGCCCCCTCTGGGTCAAGGAATCCAATTTCATGCAGATTGTCAAAGAAAGTTGGTCTCAGCCAGTCAATGGATCACCCTTCTTCGTGTGGGAAGAAAAACTTAGAAGAACGAAAGCTGCTTTAAAATGCTAGGCCAAAACTCTTCCTAACCCAGCAGCTGAAAGGAAAAATCTCCAAAGTCAACTGGAAGCACACCACTGCTTTCAGAAGAGGCATATGTAACTAGAGAAATCCTCGATAAGGAGATTCAACTCCAACAGCACTTCCACAAAGCCTGCCTGGCAGAAGAAGAGTTTTGGAGGATTAAGTCTCGTTGCCTATGGCTCAAAGCAGGAGACAGAAATTCCTCTTTCTTTCACAAGCAAACTCAAGCCAGAAAATGCTTCAACACCATATCTGAGATTAAGGATGACAATTCCAATCATAAATATTTTGCAAGCATTAAACGAACAACTTTTCTTCACTTCCAGAAGTTGTACAGTGAGGATGTGAATCTGATTCAAAATTCTGATCTTCTGGACTGGGTCCCTCCTTCAATCTCTGCTGAGATGAACCATCTTCTAGAAGCCAAAGTCACCAAGGCTGAGGTCAAGAATGCTCTCTTTGCCATGGATCTTGACAAAGCACCAGGACCGGATGGATTCACCGCCAAATTTCTGCAATCCTGTTGGCATATCGTGGAAAAAGATCTCTACAAAATGGTTCAAAAATCCCAAGACTGTCAGAAATTAGGAGGCAACACAAACTCTGCATTCCTTGCCCTCATCCCCAAGGAGAAAGGCGCCAACTCCTTCAACAGATTTCGCCCCATCTCTCTCTGCAACATTGGTTATAAAGTGATCACCAAAGTAATAGCAAACAGGCTGAAATATCTTCTCCCCACAATCATTCCTGAAAATCAAGGGCGCTTTATTCACGGTAGACAGCTAGTGGACAATTTCATTTTGGTTCAAGAGGCAATTCTCTCAAGTCAGCAGCGTAAGGAAAGAGGTATGGTTGTCAAACTGGACTTAGCTAATGCCTTCGATCGAGTCAGGCATTGCTTCCTTTTGAATGTTCTGGAAAAATTTGGATTTGGGGAGAACTTTATAAATTGGATTCGGGCCTGTATCTCAGAGCCTTGGATTGCTCCCCTTGTTAATGGTAGAGCAGCTGAATTCTTCAAAGCCTCAAGAGGACTAAGACAGGGCTGCCCTCTTTCTCCCCTTCTGTTTTTCCTTCAGGCCTCCGTTATCAGTTTCTATCTAAACAAGAAAATGCAAGAGCAGAAGATCACAGGGCTTTGCATTGCCAGAGGAGTTAAAAGCATCAACCACGCCCTCTTCATGGATGATACTTTACTGCTGGGGGCAGCAACTCTACATTCAGCCAACAGGTTTAAAGAAGCTATAGATGAATATTGTATGGTGTCGGGAAGTAACCTCAACAAGGAGAAATGCCATATTTACAGCTGGAATACTCCTCCCAGCTTGCTCAGCTCCATTGCAAGATGTTTTGGCTTTGCAGCCTCTCCAGCTTGGACTTCTTTCAAATACCTTGGGCTTCCTATATTCCTCAAGAGGGCCTATAGTAAGGATTGGCTCCCCCAAGTGGAAAAATTCAAAAATAAGCTCCAGGCTTGGGGGCTCACCTGGCTCAATATTGCGGGCAAGCCTGTCCTCATCAAAGCTGTCCTTTGCAGTATTCCCCTATTTCAGTTCTCTATTCTATTGGCCCCAATTGGCATCCTTCAGAAAATGGAACAACATATTCGAAACTTATTTTGGAAGGGGGGAAAACAAAATGAGAGGAAATTCCCTCTGGTTAACTGGGAGACTGTCTCCAAACCGCTGAGGGAGGGGGGGCTAAACTTCAAGAATCTCTCTCTTCAGAACATAGCCATGGGTGCCAAGCTGCTCTGGAGAATCATTGCGCCCAAGCCTTGCTGGGCCCAATTAGCACTCTGGAAGAAATATTTTAAAGGAAAGAGACTCAGATGCTTAGATGGTCCTCCCCCCCAAGGCTCCTCTCCCTTTGCTAGACTCTGCTCCAAAGCTGCCCCCCTGATCAGCTCCAACGCCTACTGGATTCTAGGAAATGGTAAGAAGATAAATATCTGGATAGATCGAATTCTGGATCGCGATCCAATTGGTGACTGTTCCTCTTTGAACGCGATTCGTTGATGGTTGACTTCTGCTGGGAAAACTACGCTGTGGGACATCTCCTTGTGGGATGGGACGCATTGGGCAGGCTGGAATTTCTTCGACGTGCCTCCAAAGCTCCTCCAGGATTGCAATTTTCTTCGCTCCATGCTGAATGGTATTGCCCCAACTCATCTGCGCCGAAGAGATTCGCGTGGCTGGGGTTTGCTGGCTGCAGGTTACACGGTAGCCCAAGGCTACGCAAAGCTCACCTTGAGGCCTCACGTCCCCCCGGACCCTGCCCCTTGGACTGCGATCTGGCGTCTGCACTCTCTACCTAAAATCGACATGTTCTGTTGGCTTCTTTGCCACAAGAAAATTCTTACAGATGACAAACTGCAGAAACGGGGTTTCCATGGTCCGTCCAGGTGCTCATTGTGCAGAGAAAATGTGGAATGTGCCACACACTTGATCTTGAATTGTAAATTCACTGTGCAGGTTTGGAGCGAGCTGATGGATTACTGGAACCCCAAATTTTTCCTTCCCACCACTATTCCTAATCTCTTTGCAAATTGGCAGAACAGTTACCCCGGACCTCCACCGAGAAACAAAGTGATAAAAAAGGCATGGTCTGTCCTCCCCAAAATCTGCTGCTGGCAGATCTGGCTTGAGCGAAACAGCAGAATCTTTAGAGATACTAAGCACGATGTTAAGGTGGTGGCAGCCAAGATAAAATTCCAATTAAAGGAAAGCTTGGATAATCAAAAAGATGCCTCAAACCTTACTCAATTAGATTCAGTCTGGGGTACCTCCCTAAACCTGCAATTTCTTCAAGCCACCAGCAACACTTCCCTCATTGAAGATTGGAAAATAAGGGGGAAGAACAATGCTGAGTTTCAAGAATGGATCTCCAAGCAGCAGGTGCACTCTTTCTTCTTTGATGGGGCTTCAAAGGGCAACCCAGGAAGGGCTGGAGCAGGTGGTATTGTAAAAAATGCTGAAGGTGTTTTGATCCACAACTTTGCATGGGGTCTTGGGATCAACACCAGCATTCAAGCTGAGGCACTGGCCCTCCTTCAAGGCCTTAAATCGATCTTGAATCTAGAAATCAAGGAGGTTAATGTTTTTGGGGATTACCAAGTGATAATCAAAATTATGGTCACAAACTCCTCCCCCCGGGATCTTAGATTGGCAAGGCTGATATCCAGAATCAGGACTTTGGGGAAATTGTTTAAAAATTTGAGCTACTATCATGTGTTGAGAGAAAAAAACAAAGAAGCAGGCCTTGAAGCAAATAAAGTTGTCCTCATCTCTGCTGGAGCAATAATTCGAGACAAGGACGAAACATGGGATCCAATTCCATAATCTGACAGCTTAAATGTTTTACTGCTTTCTATTGAATCAGTTTGTTTGTATTTTTAAGCTAGGGGAAATCACAAAAATCGAGTGCATAATTGTAGTCAAAAAGAGCTGGAAGCTGTCCACAAGTCTCATAGCACTTTTGGCTATAGATACTTCCTGGGCCCTCCCCCCTCTCATTGTAATCCGAAATCTGGAATTTTGACCCAGCAGTTAATATATCTCATAACTGTTTCTGTAAAAAAAAACAAACACTATGTCCATGGCCCTCTGAAAGGTTGCACCTACATTCAAAAGTATTAATGGCATTCTTGCATACATGAAAGCACTAGAAGAAAAAGACCCTCTAGCAGAGGTTATAAAGGAGGTTTTTAGTGTTATAAAATTGGCAAAAATTGTCAAAAAAAACATTTGCTACAACATCTGTTTATGGTTACAAAGGTTTTGGCGGATCTTTTAACGGAATTTCAACACAACTAAAAAAACTGGGCGATCGGAGGTTATTACGGATGATTTTTCATCGGTGCACTATGAAGGTGTCAATGCACCGGTGCATGTCATATAGAAGGTGGCCCGAGGCAGTCGAAGGTGCATGCACTGGGCCGTCAAAGTATAAAACCACATCGTGGTGCAGTGTTGGTGATACAATGCACATGGTCATTCTAATTAGTCTTGGGATTTGTATTGTGCCCATAGGTCATCTAAATGCACTGCTATATCAAGTTATAGAAATGCACTGGTTATCCGAAAAACACACCATTTGTTTTAATTTGTATTGGTATTTGTGAGGTTCCCATAGGTCATACAAATTCCACGGTGTGTAGACTCACATAAATGCACCAATGTGCAGTATCTCACAAACACACCAATATTAAAAAATGGTATTGGTATTTTTGCGGTGCATATAGGTCGTAGAAACGCATCAATGCGCTACATCATACAAATGCACCGGTGTACAGTAATTGACACGCACCAATGTTCATTTTGTATTTTTTTAGAAACATTGACCTGTGACATTGCAATTATTGTGATTTTTTAAAATTCATTATTCATCGAAAGTCGACACATCTTATAACAATATTTATATGAATTAAATTTTTATTAATGCATTTGAATGTGATGTTTGGATTAATTTGTTATATCATATCATAATTATTGTGGTTTTTTAAAATTCATTATTCATCAAAAGATGACACATATCTTATAACAGTATTCATATGAATTAAATTTTTATTAGTGCATTTGAATGTGATGTTTGGATAAATTTGTTACATCATATCATCAAATTTCACATCTCTTCGTTATAATATTTAATCATCCATAAATTTAATGAGTGGTGTTACATTTCACAGTGACAATGGAGAACATAATAGAATAAATTAAAACATATTTTATTATTATTATTATTATTATTATTATTATATATATATATATGAATAAGACAATTTTTTCCATACAAAATGGGACAGTTATTGGTATCCCTTTGTCTTTCAATTGGGACACTATGTCCATTACATTAAACAAAATGTCTGATTTCATAGACAAATATTTCATAAAATACAATGCCTTGCTTTGATAGGAAAACATAGTGATCATCATTCTTCGCTTGAACTGTTGTCACAACTACAACTACTTCCATGACTTGGGTTATTTTCAGGAATGTTTTGTTCATGGTGTTGATTGTTTTCTTGATATTCTTCACCTTCTATCTACAAACAGAAAAATAAATTGTAATGAGTGTATATACATTGGTGAGAATAATGAAAATTGCAATATTAAATAATATACATCAATGTAAATCGAAAAGAAATGACGTACCATAGCAAAAGTTGAATCATGAACTATACACATTCTTTCAAAACCATGTAGTATGCAATCTTTCAAGATTTCATTTGTTGGCTCAGTTCCATACTCTGTTTCTTGCAAGTTTTATACTCCATAAAAAGTCATATATTTAATATAAAAGATTTTTTTGTTCTATTAATTATAGACGGAGCTAAGTAAAATAAGATCGATAGATGCTTACAAACTCCACAATTAATTTCTGATATGCCAACATATACTCACAACCCATATTTTACCCAATGTCAGTCAATTTTTCTGATGGTTCTTCTTTGTATGTTAGCACCCGTTTGAAGACATTCAATGATGATTTTTGTATAACAACTTAAAAAATACAAAATAGAAATCTAGTTAAGTTATTATAAGGAAGTAATATTTACTCACAAACTTAGATATCAACCCTTTTCTTCCTTGTCATCTTGTTTTATGCATTGAATGGGTTCCATTTTCTTTTCTTTTCTGTAAGAAAATACTTGAAAATTAATATTTAATGCTCAATTGTTTATTTATTGTACCTAATGATTGAAAAATTCAATGATTACATAATACATTTGAAGCACGTTGTTGTTGGAATGGCTCCTCCCGTGATGCAATTTTATCCATTTCTTTGACCATCTCCTTGTACACCTTTTTGTACATTCCTACTAGCATATTTATGATATCAACTCGTTCATCTTTTGAAATTTTCATAATCTTCCTGAAAATGTAACATAACAATAAACTATTTAATTTTTATATTGATATATGAAAAGTAAATATAACAAAATTGATATTTATAAATGATATTTATAAACAATTCTAGACAAACATTTAATGGAATATTACTTTTTCATTCCTTCTTTTTTGTTGTTGTACGTTTTTCATATTAAAAATCTGACATGCCTCATTGACCAATTCTCTGTAAACTCTTCCTGTAGTTTAGATAAAATTTGGTTCTTGGAATCATTGGATTGATTTTTGTATTTTATGTGGAAAGAATGTCTATACATTCATTCCACTACATCCCTCAAACTTTCGTAAAAAAATTTCCCCCTTTCGTTAACCTCCAACACCACTCCAGATGAGCTAAGGAGCAATTCATTTTCATTTGCATGTTTTATTTTTTCTCTTTTCTTAGAAAAATATTCATTTTGTGAGTTGTTGGTCCCTGTGGAATATTAAACATATGTGAATTAGTATATTGTTTGACACATGTTTTCTAATAATTTTAAGTATATTATTAATGAAAATTTTAAAAAAAAAAAAACTCATATTGGATTGATAGTATTTTTTCATTCACCTGATTCATCTTTTTCCAAATTTTCCATCAATATTTTACGCTCTTTTGGTCCTAGATCAGAAATAATCTTATCGAGCTTCGTCATTTTATGGCTTTGAATGATACACAGTAAAAAATACATATTAGTTAAAGTTACATATAATTCAAAAATAATATTTTTTGTAAAGAATTTACAAAGAACTTTCCTTTTTTTATTTTCTTGATGTGTTATCAGTATTTTTGTTACTTGATCTCCTGTCAACCATTTCTTTATCAATATGAAACCTATACCATATCATTCATTAATATATTTTATAAATAAATTGTGAAATTTTCAAGTAAAAAAAAAAATATCAAGAAACCAGTGTGTTATTCATGGTCTGCGCACTGATGTCAGTGCGTGGGTGTCTTATAAACACACCACACAAACAATATAATAGACCGTACAGTGCTTTATGTAAAAAAGAAGCACCGATGCATTACATGTTCACCATTGCACCGATTAACACAGAGAAAATAATGAAACCGTCTAGTGTTAGTTTTTGTAGCATAAATGCCTCACACAAACAAGGGACCACCGTACGATGCTCTCTGTCAACTAGGAGACCTGGTATGGTGCGTTATATGTTACATGGTGCACCTATTAACAAAATAAAACATTTTTGTGTGAAACATCACATTCAAGGTGCGCCATAATGAAATAGCGCACCGATGCCCTATTTTACATATGGCACACTGATTAAAAAAAAAAATTGTTTTTAAATTTTTTATCACAGTAATTTCGCGGTGGGCTTGGATAATAAAATGCATCGGTGTGCTAGTTTACACAGGGCACATTGATAAAAAAAATATATTTTTTTCAAAAATTCACACAAGGGCCAACATGGACTAGGATCTCACTATGCAAGTCATCCCGTGGGTTGGATGTCTTAGGCATATATATAGCAATGCAGAAACCCTATAAATCTAAACTGAAAAGCTCTAATTCTAAAATCATAGAAACAGGGAGAAGAAAGGGCAGAAACAAAAATAATATAGGGTTTAGGGTAAAAATGGATTTTATTTATTATTTATTATTTTGTTTCTAAAAACGAAAAAGAAATTTAAAACTTTTTCTTACTGCGTAAAAAAAAACTGCAGAAAAAAGTAAAAAAGACAATAAACATTAATCACGAGATCGTTTGAAATTTTATGCTACAAGGTTTGAATCACAAGAGGTTTGGAATTTTGATTGTCTGAATACTTCTGTTCGAACCTATTTTTCTGCTCTACAATGCTCTCATGCTTTGCTGCTCCAGATATGTCTCTTGCAAATCTCTGGCTGAAAATTTCTGCAAAAATAGTGAAATAATGAAAAAAATTTAGTATTTAAAGAATTTTTTTATGGAATTAGATTTTCGAAAATATTTTTCAACCCATTTTTCAATTTACCGCTTTTTTTTTCACTTAAAGAAAATAGAGTTGTGCTTTTTTTTTATTTCTGGTTATTCGTTGCAGGTGCGTCACTTAATATCACCGCCCCGGTGCATCTGTTTATATCACGACATCGGTGCACATTGATGGAAACACACCGGTGCGATGATCTGTATATTAGCACCGATAAAAAGAAGTCCATTTTTAATTCACTGAAATTACTTTTAGGTTTGTGCACAAAAAATTATTGTTGATTTTCCTCAAATGCAGGGAGAAAATATCATAATTATATCGAATGGACAATCCTTCAAAATCTAGCTCCTTCCATAATATTTCTCAAAGTCCATCGCAGAGTTCTCCCTATCCATCTTGAGAGGTAATATTTACTTCAGATTTTATTTATATTTTCATTATCTAATTGAATTTATGTTTTTTATCCATGTCAATCATGCAAAGATTTATCAAATGTATAATGTATAGAAATTTGCAGGTTCATGCAGATTTAAAATCGAGTTCATATGCACAAAATATTCAAAATTCAGCTCCAAAACATGAAAAATTATACAAGACGACATACCAGTAACGTCAAGTGTGATGAAAATGGACAGCCACTTCACCCTGCCAATTGTAACAATATTGCATCTTCTAGCCACAATCCTGGGACATTAATGATGGTAATAATTATAATTATTTGGTATATTTATTAATGTAATTATTTGAACGTCCAACCAATTAGTCATGCAATATTGTCAATGTGGTTACTAATTGATATCATATATTTTGTACTAATCATGTTCAATTTTTTTTTTTTAATTATTATGATTCTAGTGATGATGAGTGACCTACCTACCATCTTCCATTTCACCCCATGATAATGCCAAATCAAGAGAAGACTAAATTAAGAGAAAAATTCAGAGAGGAAAGATACCAAGAATGGTTGAATCCTTGTTGTTCAATTCCTCATATCAGAATAATCAATTAGGAATGACTACAACAATAGTAGTTCTTCACAAGCTGGCAACGGAGGCAATCAAATAGAGGTTGGTATGGATGATTACTTAAGGGATACGACTTCCATGGAGACAATGTTGTTATATGCATTCCAAAATGATGATCAGCTAGGTGATGATGTTCATATCGCTAACACCTTTTTCAAAAGCCTTAAATTTGCTTCCACCACCCCTCTATTTGGATCTAGAGGTCAGTCAAAATCTACCTAGTTGGGGAAAATGGTGTTACTGTAAAACTTGAAAGAAAATTTGGGCTTGTCAAATGGATGTTTATTGAAAATTTTGAGGTAAGTTACCATAAATTCCACCATTATATAAATTTGAGAAATATAATCACACAATGAAAATTACAAATGGCCAATGGTATGAACGTTAATAACTATATCGGAATTAATGTAAATTTAATATTTTCCATGATTACCAACTACAGGTTATTCAAATATAAGGTTCTTCTAAGTGATAATGTCTTGCCCGATAGCTACAAAAAGGTAAAGAAATTTTTGAAAATGTTGGGTGTTGAGTACATATCATATCATGCATGTCTAGATGATTGTATTCTATATAGAGGAGAATATGAAAACAAAGAGATATGTCTGAAATGTGGGCATGACAGGTATGATAAATAAAAAAAGAAGGGTAAATCACATATTGGTCCTCCTTTTAACATATTGAGGCACATGCATATAATCCCAAGGATTCAAAGACTCTTTCGTTACAAAGAATTAGCTATGTTGCAAGGATGGTATGCCTCACACAGAAGTGAGTTGGGAGTTATGCGAATCCCAACTGATTCAATATCCATGAAGCATATAGACGATACATGGCCCAAAAAATTCAAGGATGATACGAAGTCTACGATTTGACATAGCCATGGATCGGCATGACTATTATGTTTGACCGTAGTAGTGATAAAAAAAAATATCCCCCCATGGTTTCTTTGAAGAATGAACATCTTATGGTGGCTCTCATAGTCCTAATGAAGACAAGTGAAGAATATTTTTAGAATTGCAACATGATGATGAGCTTAATGGAAGAAATCGCCCTTCACTAAGTAGGCCCGCAGGCTATTTTTGGCGCAAAGTCTATTTTTAGACTATGTCTATTTTTAGACATATGGATCATGTTCTATGAGTTGGAGGATGCTATTTGTGGATGGTTGGTCAAGTCGGAAAAAATAAATGGACTTCTATTTTTAAACATATTGGGCGGAATCTATTTTTAGATTACCAGTCTAAAAATAGATATATCGAATATTATTAGCTCTTAATAATATTTGGACTAAAAACATTATCTTATTCTCTTGGAGCACTTTAGTTAAGTGCACAGATATGGCACAGGAGTTGACAGAAGGAATTACGCTATTCCTGAGGGTTATGTGGAGCTATTGCATGGATACTTCAGTTAGAACTCATGTGACAGAGTTTGGTGGAGTTGATTGAGGAGTTAATGGAGTTGTGTTCAGTTTAACTAATCTAAACATAGTTAAGCTAGTTGTATTTATTCTAACCGATTGATACACTAGTGAGAGTGGTGTGAATTAATTATTAATTAATTCGCTAATTATAAAATCATTAATCAACTAAAGAATACATCAGTTAACTTCAGTGCATGGACAGTTTCAGTCGAGACCAGTGAAGAGATAGGTGAAAGAGCAGTGTGAATATCAGTTGTGACTATATTGTTGCATGATTTGCAACAACCAGTGATTGGAGAAGCCAATGAGGATTGCGCAGTACAAGCCAAGTGGTTCAAATTTATTTATGAGCCATTCTTCAGCATTGATTACGCAATAGAGGCTGGCTATCAGGTGGCAGAGATTGGAGCATGTGTTTTGCTAGATCTAGCTTGATTAGTGTGTAGCAATTGGAGATTGTACTGAGAGCTTGTGACGAGCTTTATACAATGATTGTTACATGATCTCTATGACATATAATATACAGATAGTTGGGATTTTCAACTTTAAGCTTTCCCATGAAATACTGTGTTCATATGTGTGATTTTTTATGGTTTTAATGTGTGCATGCAATTGATTTTATTTCCGCATGTAATGATCAATGGTAGAAGATATTTTGTATTGTGCATGAAGATAAAATAGTGTGTGATCAGGAGAATCTCGGTGGATAACATATCAGTTATTCAAATTTCTACATGGTATCGGAGCGATATTGGTCATTGGAGAAATTTCAAAACATTGAAGCCGTTGAGTTTTGTGCTGGTGGAATTCGAATATGCAGTAGTGGTTTCTTGGTGTCGAAGTTGAGATGTCTTTCAAAAGATTGCGATTGGAGTATTTCCTTGAGGGCAGCTCAAATTATATTTCATGGAAGGACAGGATGGAAGCAATGCTAGATGAAAATGGGTTGAAGGAGTTCATAGATGCAGAAATTCCAAAACCTACTTCTAGTGATGCTGCCATACTTGACGCATGGCAAAAGAAGATAGAAAAGTGTCGAATAATTCTGTTGGAAGTTGTGAAGGATCACACAGTGTCTAGCCATCATGGTAAGGCTTATCCATTCTTTATTTGGAAAGCTTTGACATATTTATTCCAAAGCAAGAGTGAATAGAGGAAGTTGGCGCTCAAGGATAAACTCAGGAACATAAAAATGGAGAAAGGCGACAGTATGCCCAAGTACCTCACAAAGTTCATCTAGTGCAGGGATGAGCTGGGAAGTGTGGGGGTTACTGTTGATGACGAGGACTTGGTGAGCTTGGCTCTCCTTGGGATTCCGAAGAGTTGGCATTCCTATCAGGAATCTGTCAATGGTCGGGAGAAATTGCCAGGATGGGAGCGACTTTGGTCGGATCTTGTGCAAGAGGAGATAAGGTGAAGTACTAGGGACAGATCTTCATCAAAGAATTCAGATGAAGAAAAATTTTCTTTGGCTGCCAAAGCAAAGAATGGGAAGAGCAAGAAGCATGCTTCTCAATCTGGTGCGAAAGGCAAGAAGCAGGACATGTCCAAGGTGAAGTGCTTTCACTGTCACCAACACGGACATTACGCCACTAGTTGTCCACATAAGAAGAAAAATAAGCAGGCTACTGGATATGCTGCTGGAGAGGCCTTAGCCTTGTAGTTTGAGCTATATTTTTTTTTTATCGCATGCTTGGTCTCAAGTTTGATGGGTTCAGTGTGGTTTCTTGACAGTGGTGCATCTTTTCACATGACAGGAGATCGAGATTGGTTTACTGATCTGGATGAGAAAGATCTTGGAGTTCACATCGATATGGGCGATGATGGTAGATACAGTGCGACTGGTATTGGTACCATTTCTTTTGAGAGGGAGTCTGGTAAACCCTTCGTATTGAAGGAATTAATGCATGTTCCAGGATTGAAGAAGAATTTGATCTCTATGGCGATGTTAGAAGACAAGGGATATGATGTTGTCTTTAGCGAGGGAAAGGCTTTCCTACGTAGTAAGGCAACTGGTGAGACTCGGAGGATAGGGGTTAGAACCTTTATCAATTGTAGGTAGATGGCTGAACAGTAATGGCAGGCAAGGCAGAAGGAGTGGTGAGCCGGGATGATGGAGAGTTGTGGCACCAAAGATTGGGCCACCTTCACCATGGAGCTTTGAAGATACTGTAGTATATCTCTAATGGGCTTCCTAAGGCGACTCTTGCACAGTCAGATCAGTGCAAGGGATGTACCTTGGGAAAATTTGTGAAAGCCACCTTTCATGAGAAGGATAGTTGCGCCACGACGATCCTTGAGAGAATTCACACAGACATGTGTGAACCTTTCTCAGTAGCTTCGAGAGCAAAGCATAGGTACTATGTGATATTTGTTGATGATTTTTCTCGGAAGTGCTGGATCTTCTTCATGCAAAAGAAGAGCAAGACATACTCAAAGTTCTATGAGTTAAAGGCACTGGTTGAGAAAGAATCGGGGAAGCAGGTGAAGGCTCTTAGGAGCGACAATGGTGGTGAATTCATCTCTGGCGAATTCAAGGACTTTTGCAGCGTAGAAGGAATTCGAAGAGAGATCATAGCACCTCATAACCCACAACAGAATGGGGTTGCTGAGCAGAAGAACAGAACGATCGTGGGTGCTGCACAGGTGATGTTGCATGATCAGGGCCTTCCCATACACTTGTGGGCTGAGGCATGCAATACTGCAGTATATGTGCAGAACCGTTGTCCTCACAGTATACTTGGCATGAGTACAGTCGAGGAGGCGTTTTCTGGTAAGAAGCCTAATATTTCCCATTTGAGGATTTTTGTTTCACCTGTTTACATTCATGTGACGAAGGATGCGAGGAAGAAGCTGGAGCCGACTGTAGAGGTTGGGATATTTTTGGGGTACACTGATATGCCCCACAACTATCCTGTGTATTTTCCAGATAGTCGCAAGACTGTTGTGCGACGGGATATCAAATTTCATGAGGAGAAAACCATGAAGTGTTCGCTTGAGAGGGAGCCACACTTGCATGCAGATGATGAGCTATTATTTCCTAAGGATGAGCCTCAGGATGTGGATCATCCACAAGAGGAGGTTCATTGATCCAGGAGGATCTCCACCAACAAAGAAGTTTACTTATGCACCATGAAGACACTTTATGATGGGTGACAAAGTAATGAGTAAATTAATTCATTATTTCATTTTTAAATTATGAAGTGGATAATGTTCTAAGTGAGTGGAAAATGACTCACCAAAATATTCACTTATTATTCATTTTGAGAAAAAAGTTTTATGTGAGAATTGACCTCACAACTAATTTGATATTTCTCATTAAGAGGTTGAGCTTTCTTGGCATGGTTAAGATCCTTGAAGTTGGGTTTGCCATTTTTGCCTTGAGTAAGTTTTAAAGTCCTAGAATCATGGAGTTTGTCTTTCCTTAAAATGTCTTGAGATCCTACTATTGTGGATTGGGGAGTTATGGGGAAAAACTATATAAACTCATGATGTGAGCCTTTGAAAGGGGAGGAGAAAGGATATGAAACTTAGCCTTTGAAAGCCATAGTGCTTGGCTAATGCTCAGCCATAGAACTGGAATGTATGAAAGCTTAATTTGAAGATGAAATATAAAGGATCTGCCTTCCAATTGAAGCAGGTCTGGAGATGTAACCCCAGTGAGTTGGAGGGGTGAACTCCGTTACCAATTTGGTTGTCTTTCGCTTATGTGTTATGTGCTTCTTGATTATGTTTAATTCATGTTAATATGTGTATGCGAACTAACATTCTCATTTAAACCTGTATAAGCCATAGTCGTTTTAAAGGATCTTAGTACCATATGCGTGATGGTTGGGTAGTACTCGACCCGTGATCGGATCAAGTGGTATCGGAGTAGGTGACTGCTTTGCAGGATGGGCAAAGGAGCGAAGCACGCTGAAAGACTGGAAGAGTTGCAAGAGATAAACAAAAGCCTTCAAGCTGAAAATGCAGAATTGCGAAGATTATTGCTCGATAAGCAGGAGCTTCAGGAGATGCTACGAGCTAAAGAGGAGATATTGTCTAAATTGCAGAAAGTTGAGACGACAGAGACTGCATGTCAAACCGAGGTATATGATGTCACTTCAAGTTCCGTTCTCTCTCAATATGAAACTAATGTTGGCATGAAAATCCTCACAAAGATGGGGTATAGTGGAGGTGGACTTGGCATAAATGGCCAAGGAATCTCCCAGCCATTGGAGGTTGTACCAAGACAACCATTTGCAAGTTTGGGTTATCGACAGGAAGAAGGAGAATGCTCGAAGGTAGCCGAAGCAAAATCCATCTCATCATCACCTGATTCCAAGAAAGGAATCAAGCCACCTAGTCTCCATCAGTTTAAGTACAAGCAAAGAAGGTATGACAATCATTCAAATTCTACTTTTGCATATAAGAGAAGTGATTTCTTTCATAGATCTACTAACCGTGATGTAGTTAAGCATCATACAAAGAAACAGTGGGTTAAGAAGACAGATGTGCCCACAAGAAGAGAGACTAAGAAGAATGAGAACCTTCTGAATCTTCCTATCATGAAGACACAATTGAATGGGAAACGACGTAATTTTTGCAATTTCTGCAAAATCAGTGGCCATTGGGAGAAGAAGTGCTGGAATTTGCACCCCAAAATTCGCCAAGAGTCAAGCAAACATATGGCGAAAGAGCTCGTGAAGAAAGCTCCATTCACCATTCAAAAAACAAGCTTATAAGAAGGAAATGCTTGGTTTGAGGTGGGTAAGCAGTTCATGATGTTTCTGCAGGTTATGTTTATGATATTTTGCAAAATTTCGAGTTTTATGGGGGCAGGTATCCGTCTTTTGATGAAAAGTGCTCAAAATTCGTCTGAATCAGAATCAAAAAATAATGACACCATCGCGAAGAGCTCGACAAGAGGAATCCGACGATGCTTGAATCGCGTCAAACAACCTCCGGATCGAAAAGTTATTGCAACCTGAAATTTTGTCAAATCAAGGCAAAGGCAGGAGATGGAGCACTACAGCTTGAGAAATCAAGGAGAACGCAGATTGAATATCAGAACAAGCCGAACCTCAACGAGAAGACAACATTCAGAGAAATGTTTATGTCTCACACATTGATCAGCATTGATCAGCAGAAAGTTCTCCTCCCTGGGCTCACGTTCTGCAAGATCTGGAGCACAACGAAATCCATATTGCGTACTCGAGAGTTCTTTTGAGGTCTTGATTGCTGGAGGCTGTTGTTCGTTGCTGCTGCAGGGAGAAGTTTGTTGAAGGCCATGCTTGCGTGGACCCTGCATTCTTGCAACGCTGCCATCCACAACCAGGAACGTTTCCATTCGGGCTGTCATTGCTGACTGGCCTCTGCATCGACCGTGAACAACAGGAGGACTGCCACCGCTGCCAAGAGGTACGCTGCCTGCAAGGCCGGTGCTCGGCTACCAAGAGGTGTGCAGCAGAAGCGTGGACTATGCTGGGTTGTGGACTCTGCACAGACAGAGGTTCAGTAGAAGACCTCTTCCACTTAATTTTTGCGTGATCCATGACTACCCATTTACCCGCACCGGTCATCAGCATAGTCAGGGAAGGCAATTCATTTCCCACGATAAATTTGGGCCGGTGGGGAATTCATGGATTGGTTTTCCATGATAGAAGTGAATTGCCGGATTTTGTGCCACAAAATCGGCATTCTGGATAATGGAAAGGAGTTTGTTGTGAATGAAGTAGGCAAAGATGGCATGTGGAACAAACTCAGAGACGTGGAAACTAGCAAGCAGCTAACCATGGAGGAGTTTGAGAGAGTTGTTGGGCATTCTCCTATTGTCCAGGAACTCAGGCGGCGGGAAGTTAGAAATCGAACACCGCATCGATTATGACCTGGAGCAGAGTCGCTCTGGGCATTTTCTTCGTGTTCCTTCTTTGATGATGATGTTCTAAAAGATCCAAACGTGAATCAAATTTTGTGTGTTGATGTGGATCCTCCTCCTCGTCTTCGTATAACTGCAGGTCGGCCATTCTCAATTCCAACAGTGTTTTTCTTTATTTTTTCAAAATCATGGAGTTTTAATGTCTCTATGGAATTAGCAATCCAGTCGTAGCTCAAATCTATGTTGTCAAGGGCTTTCACCAGAGCCGCAACGCCTGTTGCATGAGAAGAATGTTTAGTGGAGATATTGGAGTTGGTCTTAATGTGAGGAGACGACGATCATCTTTTTTGTGGACTTTCACTGTGGTTTACTCAATGAGACCATTAACTTCTGGCACTATTTTTAGATGTTATCCCAGAATGTGGATGAAGGTTCCCAAGAGGATTTCTGGAAACTAGCAAGGCATTACTTGGAGACATTAAGAGAGGACACAGAAGTTCAGAAACTGAAAGCCATTTTCCCAGATGCTGGAGCTGCTGCTCTTTTGAAGCATTGGTGGAAAGATGCAAATTTCAGCTTTTCCAGCTTGAGTGATAGAAAACCAGTTCAAGATGAGGATGAAATTGTCGTCATGATTGCCCCAGATTACCAGATGCTTGAAAGTGTTGAGTGAATTGCATCTCTTTTATCTGACAATTTTCCAAGGCCACTTATCATGTGGAACCCCGCCTGTTTAGTGCTGATGTTGGTCGTAGTCGCTATGTGAAATTGTGTGCAGCAGATTTTAGTGCAAGTAGAGGATCGATTTCCGTTTACTGGAAAGGCTTTTCAGCCTGCATTTGGGAAAAGCAGTTTATTTGTGTCATCCTTTCAACAGGTATATGATGAAATTGTTTCAATCTATTGGAATTCGACACCACCAAGTGCAATCAATGTGTAGAAAATGCATTTTCTCTTGGCAACTGTTCATGAGTCTGCTCGACTGTTACCTGCTGGACCACGTCTATAGCGATGTTCCTTAAAGCATGACATGAAATTGAAGCAAGACATTACTATGCCAGCTGGAGCTATTGTAGCTGTTCCAATACAGCTGGTGCAAATGGATGCTTGTAACTGGGGGCATGATGCTAATATTTTTAACCCAGAACGCTTCTTGAAACACAAACATTTGAGTTCAGCTTAAGCATGAAATCAACTATCCAATTTCAGCTTCCTAGATTTTGGAAGCTTTGACTACGGTGTTATCGATGACGATGGATCTCTTTGTAGCTCGTACTATGATCACCAAGGGCTGGGTTACAAGGATAGCCAGCTCAGAGATTCGTTGAGGAGGCCCGATGATCATTTACCAGCAGATGCATCCAACACCCTCTTTGTTGAGGACCTCCCACCTAAGTGCACTCGCAGAGAAGTAGTTCACATATTTCGCCCTTTTGTTGGTTTCAAGGAAGTTAGGCTTGTAAAAAAGGAGGCCAGAAATCCTGGAGGAGAGCCTCTTGTTCTATGCTTTGTGGACTTTTCTAATCCAAATTGTGCGGCAACTGCAATGGAAGCCCTCCAAGGCACAGGAAAATTATAGATGGTTTTGATGTGTTATTGAAACACTGAGAAAGCAGTGAATGAAAGGAGCGCTACCAGCAGAATGAGCGGACAAAGACACACACGGTGAGTTGGTATTGTTTAGGAGTTTGAGCCCGTGCATGTTAAAAGGGGTTTTTTTTTTGAACCGTTTGTATATTGTCCCTTTGAGCACATATTTGTCACATTACATTACTTGGTAATTTCCATGTAAGAGGCCATAGTTGGCATTAAAAATTTTGCATGTAAATTGTTGAATGTCATGTAAAAGGCCAAAGTGGCCAACGATGAAAGAGATGATGCAAAATATGCTTATGAAGCATTGGAAAAGGCTTGTTTTTAGCCACTCTTATGTAAGGGAGAGTGAGAGTGAGAGGCGTATTTTTACGCATTAAGCCTTGTTGGCATCTTTGTAAGCAAATGGGATCAAGAAACTTTCCTAAAGCCATTTTGGCATGTAAACTTGACCAATGAACCCTTGGCAAGTGTTGTAAACAGGTATGATCAGCTATAGGTTGTAGCTTTATGCAGATGTGGACTTTTGCATTCCGATTCTGAAGGACTGAGGTGAAGGGATCTTGAAGGGATGTTCCTTTTCAGACATTTGTGTTGTAGCTTTATGCAGATGTGGGCTTTTGCATTCCGATTCTGAAGTACGCCAGGTGAAGAAGTCTTGAAGGGATGTGCCTTTTCAGACATCTGCATTGCAGCAGTTGCAGGTGTTGGCATTGCGTTCTAATTCCGAAGTACGTCAGGTGAAGGAGTCATGTGGGAATGTGCCTTTCAGAGACATTTTCATACAGTTGACGATGGATTGAAGCTGATACTTTTGGAGACCAAAAGTTTTTTTTTCGGGGAGGTTTGATCCAGGAGGATCTCCACCAACAAAGAAGTTTACTTATGCACCATGAAGACACTTTATGATGGGTGACAAAGTAATGAGTAAATTAATTCATTATTTCAATTTTAAATTATGAAGTGGATAATGTTCTAAGTGAGTGGAAAATGACTCACCAAAATATTCACTTATTATTCATTTTGAGAAAATAGTTTTATGTGAGAATTGACCTCACAACTAATTTGCTATTTCTCATTAAGAGGTTGAGCTTTCTTGGCATGGTTAAGATCCTTGAAGTTGGGTTTGCCATTTTTGCCTTGAGTAAGTTTTAAAGTCCTAGAATCATGGAGTTTGTCTTTCCTTAAAATGTCTTGAGATCCCACTATTGTGGATTGAGGAGTTATGGGGAAAAACTATATAAACTCATGATGTGAGCCTTTGAAAGGGGAGGAGAAAGGATAGGAAACTTAGCCTTTGAAAGCCATAGTGCTTGGCTAATGCTCAGCCATAGAACTGGAATGTATGAAAGCTTAATTTGAAGATGAAATATAAAGGATCTGCCTTCCAATTGAAGAAGGTCCGGAGATGTAACCGTAGTGAGTTGGAGGGGTGAACTCCGTTACCAATTTGGTTGTCTTTCACTTATGTGTTATGTGCTTCCTGATTATGCTTAATTCATGTTAATATGTGTATGCGAACTAACATGCTCATTTAAACCTGTATAAGCCATAGTCGTTTTAAAGGATCTTAGTACCGTACACGTGATGGTTGGGTAGTACTCGACCCGTGATCGGATCATTCATGGAGTGGAAGAGACCACTCATGCAGTGCCAACCATCAGAGGGTGGAAGCGCACTACAGAAGTTGAGTGACTGGCTCAAGATGCAGAGAAGGTTGTAGGAGCACCTACATCACATCGCAGACAGAGATAGTCACGTGACTGGTATACTGGATAAGTGGCTCTTATGAGCAAGTGTATCGTGACAGAGCCATCCTCTTTCGAGGAAGCTGTGGAGGATCTCGCATGGGTAGATGCCATGGTGGAAGAGTATGATTCGATTGTCAGAAACAGTGCATGGGAGATTGTCCCAAGGCCGGAAGGGAAATCAGTGGTGGGTTCCAGATGGATCTACAAAGTGAAGCAGGCAGCTGATGGGAGTGTGGAGAAGTACAAGGCAAGATTTTTTTCCCGAGGCTTCTCACAGATTGAGGGGATAGATTATGAGGAAACCTTTGCACCTGTCGTAAGGTATTCTTCCATACAGAAGATTCTTGCTCTCTCAGCATAGATGGGGTGGCACATTCATCAAATGGATGTGAAGACTGTGTTCCTCAATGGGGTGATTGAGGAGGAGGTGTACATAGAGCAACCCGAAGGTTTCGAGATCTTCAAAAACGAGTCGCATGTGTGCAGGCTCAAGAGAGTGTTGTATGGGTTGAAACAAGCACCTCGTGCTTGGTACACACGGATAGACAGTTATTTCACTGGACTTGGATTCTCTAAGAGTGAGGCGGATCCGAACCTATAGCAGATTGTGGTGGAGGGTAAGTTGTTGATCATTGTACTTTATGTAGATGATTTGAGTTTGACAGGTGATGAGATGTTGAAACTCGCATGCAAGGATGATCTTGCAAAAGAGTTTGAGATGAAGGACTTGGGCCTCCTTCATTATTTCCTGGGATTGGAAATTTGGCAGCACAGTGATGGACTGTTTGTTTCTCAAGGCAAGTATGCCCAGGAGATAATGGATAATTTAAACATGCATGGCTGCAAGCCTATTGATACTCCTCTTCCTGGAGGATGGAGGAAGGAGGATGCTACTTTGGTGGAGGTAGTGGATGCCACTATTTATCAACAATTGGTGGGGTCACTTATGTATCTGGTCAATACACGACCCGAAATATGCTATGTTATTAACCAGCTTTCACAAGATATGGTTAAGCCTACCAAGCTCTACTGGAAGGCAGGCAAGCATGTATTAAGATATCTCAAAGTCACATTGGGATATGGATTATGGTACAGACAATTGGATGAGGTGAATCTGTGTGGCTTCATGGATGCAGATTGGGCAGGGAGCCCAATGGACAAAAAGAGCACATCTGGAGGGATTTTCAGTATCGGGTCAACAACATTTTCTTGGTACAGCAGGAAACAGAGATCCGTGGCACTTAGTTAAGCAGAGGCCGAGTATATGGAAGCGAGTTTGGCTGCATGCAAGGCTATATGGATGAGGAAGATCCTGGTCGGGTTGTTCGGTTCACACTTAGATCCTACTGTGATTTATTGTGATAATCAGAGTTGCATTAAAATCTCAGTTAATCCAGTATTTCATGATATATCTAAACACATTGACATCTGGTATCATCATATCATATATTGTGTGGAGTGGAAGATCATGTTACTTTCATACATTCCCACGGAGGATCAGGATGCTGATATCTTGACGAAGGCGCTCACCGGGAGAAAATTAGAATACCACAGAGGCAGGATAGGGGTGGCAGATAATCCTTATCTTTTTGAGAGGGAGTGTTAAGATTGAAACAATATGATGACCTTAGTGGAAAGAAATCGCCTTCACTAAGTGGGCCCGCAAGCTATTTTTGGTGCAAAGTCTATTTTTAGACTATGTCTATTTTTAGAAATATGGTTCATGTTCTATGAGTTGCAGGATGCTATTTGTGGATGGTCATTGTATGTTATGCAACATATGGACTTGACATATTTGTGAATCTATTTTAGATTTTAAATTTAAAATAGATATGTCAATATTATTTATTTTAATAATATTATTTGGACTATAAACATTATCTTATTCTCTTGAGCACTCTCAGCTATACGTATACAAAGAGTTGTTAAGGAATTACGCTATTCGTGAGGGTTATGTGGAGCTATTGCATGGATACTTCAGTTAGAACTCATGTGACAGATTTTGGTGGAGTTGATTGAGGAGTTAATGGAGTTGTGTTCAGTTTAACTAATCTAAGCATAGTTGAGCTAGTTGTATTTATTCTAACTTATTGATACACTAGTGAGAGTGATGTGAACTAATTATTAATTAATTCACTAATTATAAAATCATTAATCAACTAAAGAGTACATTAGTTAACTTCGGTGCATGGACAGTTTCAGTGGAGACTAGTGAAGAGATAGGTGAAAGAGCAGTGTGACTATCAGTTGTGACTATACTGTTGCATGATTTGCAACAACCAATGATTGAAGAATCCAATGAGGATTGTGCAATACAAGACAGGTGGTTTGAATTTATTTATGAGCCATTCTTCGGCATTGATTACGCAATAGAGGCCGGCTATTAGGTGGCAGAGATTGGAGCATGTGTTTTGCTAGATCTAGCTTGATTAGTGTGTAGAAATTGGAGATTGTACTGAGAGCTTGTGAGGAGCTTTGTACAATGATTGTTACATGATCTCTATGACATATAATATATAGATATTTTTGGTTTTCAGCTTTAAGATTTCCCATGAAATACTGTGTTCATATGTGTGATTTTTTATGGTTTTAATGTGTGCATGCAATTGATTTTATTTCCACATGTAATGATTAATGGTAGAAGAGATTCTGTATTGTGCATGAAGATAAAATAGTGTGTGATTAGGAGAATCTTGGTGGATAACATATCAGTTATTCAAATTTCTACAAATATGTATGTCTACTTACAACCACTGATAGATGAATTGAAGGAATTATGGGATGGGTTAAATGTATACGATGTATCAAGACCCATCGCAGCAAAGAGGATTTTTACATTGTATGGCATATGTGCTTACATGACACATGATTATCCAGGCTTAGGAGTTTTCTCTGGTAAATTACATGTTTAATTTATTGATTTGTTTAAACATAACAATATTATTTCACATATTAGTTATTTAATGCATTGTAATTGTTCTGATCTTTATGATATTCTTTAACGTGTCATGCATATTAATTGTATACAATAATATCGCAAGTATTGTAACAAAAGGGTATTTTGGATGTAAATGTTGTGGACCTTCTCTAAAAGCTAGATGGTCCAAGGACCTACGAAAGCCTGTGTATGATTTCTCCAGGGTATTCCTCCCAGAAGAACACCCTTACATAAAAGTAGCATCCACTTTCAATGGTAATGAGAGAGAACCCAAAGGCCTCCAATAACGACACCAGCTGAATGACTTAGAGCATATCAGAGAGAGAAGGAGAAGGAGTTCATAAAGATGTTTGATTTAAAAAGGGAGCCTATGTTCGATGATCCAGAATTATTCGACACCTATCTTGAGAAATTTCCCATTGGGATGAAAATGAAATCTATCTTTTATAACCTCCCATATTGGGAGCATATTAAGATTACCCACTTATTAGACACCATGAATATATTTTAAAAAAAATCATATTCTTTATGGAGGCACATATCATCGAAAAAAAGTGATAGATTGGTTGTTAGGAAAGATCTTAATACTTTAAAAACTAAAAAGAAACATTGCCAAGATGATTAGAAATTACGGGATTAGAGGCTGGTGTTGGTCCCTCTAATTCATGGTTTTTCAAAAAAGGTGATGTCCCATGGATTTTAATAAATTTTATCCCATGTGGGGATCATAAAACATAACTAATTTTTTATATTATTGCACGTGTTTATAAATTTTCAATGTCATTATCCTTATTCCATGTGTGGGTGTGTGAAACATGAATTCCCTTAAGACCTAGGACATGCCATATCTAAATTATCTACATTTGTACATTGGATCACATCAAAGGAGATTCATGTGGCTAGCATTCCACGGTGGCGCCAAGAGATATTTGAGATTGTTTGTATGTTTGAGAAGGAACTATTGATGAGTTTCATGGACTTACAGGTTCATCTTCTAATCCACCTAGTAGATGAGATTGAATTAGTTGGGGTGGTTTCTTGTCATTGGATGTTCTTCCTAGAGACGTACATGAAGAAATTGAAAGGTTTTTTTTTACAAAGGGCAAGACCCGAGGGGAAAATATCGTATGCATCCTTATATTATGCCAGTGAGTACATTGTTGAAAATGCAACAATATGATGGAGCTTAGTGAAATGAAGTCGCCTTCACTAAGTGGGCCCGCAGGCTTTTTTTGGCGCAAAGTCTATTTTTAGACTATGTCTATTTTTAGACATATGCATCATGGTCTATGAGTTTCAGGATGCTATTTATGGATGATTGGATGAGTTGGTAAAAATATATGGACCTCTATTTTTAGACATTGGGCGGTTTCTATTTTTAGACTGCCGGGCTAAAAATAGAACAGTCAAATATTATTAACCCTTAATAATATTTAGACTATAAACATCATGTTATCCTCTTGGAGCACTTTAGTTTGATGCTTGGATGTGGCACATGTAGCTGACAGAAGGAAATATTCTTTTCCTAAGGGTTATTTGAGCTATTTCATGGTTGAATTCAGTTAGAACTCATGTGGCAGAGTTTGGTGTGGTTGATGAGATAGTTGGTGGAGTTGTGTTCGGTTTAACTTAGTTGAACTAGTTGTATTTAGTCTAACTGATAAATACACTAGTGATGAGTGGTGTTAATTAATTATTAATTAATTCACTAATTATTAACTCATAAATCAACTAAATAACACATCAGTTAATTGCAATGCATGGAGAGTTCAGTGGAGACCAGTGTTAGAGGTGGGTGAAAGGGTGAGTGTGACTATCAGTTGTGACTATACCTGTGCATGAGATTTGCACACACATTGATTGAGATTTCCAATGAGGATTGCGCAATACTAGCGGGATTCTAACTGATCATTCATTCTCATCTTGATTGCGTAGCATATGTGCAGACTTAGGAGAGATTTGAACTCATGGACTTGTTCAAATCTGAAACCTGTTTGTGTAACTTTTGAGATAGTACTGAGTACTTGTGAGGAGTATTGTACTATGATTTTTACATGTTCTCTATCATTATAATATACAGATAGTTGGGGGTTTTCAGCTATCAGCTTTCCCCATTACATACTGTGTTATATGTGTGCTTGATTATGTTTTAATGCGCGCATGCGACTGCTTCTATTTCCGCAAATTGATGATCAATTGTAGAAGAGGTTATGTATTATGCATGAAGCTTAAATAGTGTGTAATCAGGATAATCTCGGTGAATAATTCAGCTATTATTCAAATTTTTACATGGTATCGGAGCGAAATTGATCATCGGATCTATTACAGTGATTACAATTTATTTCGGTAGACAGAGTCTGTAAGCGGGCCAGGTAGCCTCTGGATCCATCCTTTCTTTGAAAGGTGATATATCCAGTAAATTCCCCTACATTCGATCTCTGTGCTAGAAATACTTTGTTCTCACAGATCAGAAGCAGTTGAGTTTTGAGCTGGTGGAATTCGAATTTGCAGCAGAATTTGGAATTCGAATTTGCAACAGTTTTCTTA
The DNA here is from genome assembly GCA_034641835.2 of Pinus albicaulis. Taxonomy (NCBI): domain Eukaryota; kingdom Viridiplantae; phylum Streptophyta; class Pinopsida; order Pinales; family Pinaceae; genus Pinus; species Pinus albicaulis. The sequence goes on from CM076579.1 coordinate 786,293,716, forward strand.
GTGTCGGAGTTGAAATGTATTTCAACGGATTGCGACTAGAATATGCCCTTGAGGGCAGTTCGAATTATGTTGCATGGAAGGAAATAATGGAGGCGGTATTAGATGATAACGGGCTGAAGGAGTTCATAGAAGCTAAGGTTCCAAAGCCTATTGATGTTGCTCAAGTTGAGGCTTGGAAAAAGAAGATGGCAAAATGTCGAAGGATTCTGTTGGAGGGCATGAAAGATCACATTGTATCCAGCATGCATGGAAAAGCTTCTCCATACTTTATGTGGAAAGAATTGACAGATTTATTCCAAAGCAAGAGGGACCAGAGGAATTTTGCGCTCAAGGATAAACTCAGACACATAAAGATGGAGAAAGGCGACAGTATGCCGAAGTACTTCACGAAGTTCATCCAATGCAGGGATGAGCTAGGAAGTGTGGGGGTGACTGTCGATGATGAGGAATTAGTGAGCTTGGCTCTCCTTGGTCTTTCGAAGAGTTGGCATGCCTATCAGGATTATGTCAATGGTCGGGAGAAATTTCCAGGATGGGAGCGACTTTGGTCGGATCTGGTGCAAGAGGAGATAAGGCGAAATACCAGGGACAGATCTTCACCAAAGGCATCTAATGAAGAAAATTGCACTTTGGCTGCCAAAGCAAAGAAGGGGAAGAGCAATAAAGCTTCTCATTCTGGTGCAAAAGGAAAGAAGCAGGACATGTCCAAGGTGAAGTTCTTTCACTGTCACCAGCATGGACATTATGCCACAAATTGTCCACAGAAGAAGAAAAATAAGCAGGTTGTTGGATCTGCAGTGGGAGAGGCCTTAGCCTCATAGTTTGAGCTAGATTTTTCGCTGATCGCATGCTTGGTCTCAAGTGTGATGTGATCAGTATGGTTCTTGGACAGTGGTGCATATTTTCACATGACTGGAGATCGAGATTTGTTTTCAAATCTGGATGAGAAAGATCTTGGAGTGCACATCGAGATGGGCGATGATGGTAGATATAGTGTGACCGGTATCAGTACCATTTCCTTTAAGAGGGAGTCTGGTAAACCCTTTGTATTGAAGGATGTGATGCATGTTCCAGGATTGAATAAGAATCTGATCTCTGTGGCGATGTTAGAAAAAAAGGGGTACGATGTTGTCTTTAGCGAAGGAAAGGCTTTCCTGCACAGTAAGACAACTGGAGAAACCCGAAAGATAGGGGTTCGAGTCAAGAACCTTTATCAGTTGCAAGTAGATGGCTGTGCAACAATGGCATGCAAGGCAGAATGAGTGGTGAGCCGGGATGATGGCGAGCTGTGGCACTGGAGATTGGGCCACCTTCACCATGGAGCTTTGAAAATACTGCAACATATTTCTACTGGGCTTCATAAGGGCACTCTTGCGCAGTCAGATCAGTGTAAGGGGTGGACCTTGGGAAAATTTGTGAAAGCCACCTTTCACGAGAAGGATAGTCGCGCCACGATGATCCTTGAGAGAATTCACACAGACGTGTGTGGACCTTTCTCAGTAGCTTCGATAGCAAAGCACAAGTACTATGTGATCTTTGTTCATGATTTCTCTGCTAGATATTCTTCATGCAGAAGAAGAGCAAAACATACTCAAAGTTATATGAGTTCAAGGTGTTGGTTGAGAAGGAATCGGGGAAGCATGTGAAGGCTCTTAGGAGCAACAATGGTGGTGAATTCATCTCTGCTGAATTCAAGGACTTTTTCAGTGTAGAAGGGATTCGGAGAGAGCTCATCGTACCCCATAACCCACAACAGAACGGGGTTCCTGAGCGGAAGAACAGAATGATCGTGGGTGTTGCACGGGTGATGTTGCATGATTAGGGCCTACCCCTTCACTTGTGGGCGGAGGCATGTAATACTGCAGTATATGTGCAGAACCGTTGTCCTCACAAGATACTTGGCATGAGTACACTCGAGGAGGCGTTTTCTGGCAAGAGACCTGATATTTCTCATTTAAGGATTTTTGGCTCACCTGTCTACATGCATGTGATGAAGGACACCAGAAAGAAGCTGGATCTGACCGCAGAGGTAGGGATATTTGTGGGGTACACTGATATGCCCCAAAACTATCATGTGTATTTTCCAGACAGTCGCAAGACTGTTGTGCGACGGGATATCAAATTTCAGGAGGAGAAATCCATGTAGTGTTCGCTTGAGAGGGAGCCACACTTGCATGCAGATGAGGAGCTATTAGTTCTTAAGGATGAGCTTCAGGATGTGTATCAGCCACATGAGGAAGTTCATGGAGTGGAAGAGACCACTCATGCAGCGCCAACCATCTGAGGGTGCAAGCGCACTACAGAAGCTGAGCGACTGGCTCAAGATGCAGAGAAGGTTGTAGGACCACCTACAGCACAGCGCAGACAAAGACAATCACCGAACCGGTACACTGGATACATGGCTCTTGTGAGAAAATGTGTCATGACAGAGCCATCCTCTTTTGAGGAAGCTGTGGAGGACCCCGCATGGGTAGATGCCATGGTGGAAGAGTATGATTCGATTGTCAGAAACATTGCATGGGAGATTGTCTCGCGACCGGAAGGGAAATCAGTGGTGGGTTCAAGATGGATCTACAAAGTGAAGAAGGCAGCTGACGGGAGTGTGAAGAAGTACAAGGCAAGATTTGTTGCACATGGCTTCTCACAGATAGAGGGGATCGATTATGAGGAGACTTTTGCACCTATCGCAAGGTACTCTTCCATACGGACGATCCTAGCTCTCTTAGCGCAGATGGGGTGGCACATCCATCAGATGGATGTGAAGACTACGTTCCTCAATGGAGTCATTGAGGAGGAGGTGTACATAGAGCAGCCTGAAGGTTTCGAGATCTTCAGCAGTGAGTCACATGTGTGTAGACTCAAGAGAGCACCGATGGGCTGGAAAGCACTCAGTGAGAGACACGCATAGATAAATATTTTGCCCACTTGACCTTCCAAGAGTGAGGCAGATCCTAACCTGTACTAGATTGTGGTGGAGGGGAAGTTGCTGATCATTGTACTGTATGTAGATGATCTGATTTTGATGGGTGATGAGCTATTGATACTTTCATGCAAGGAGGATCTTGCTAGAGAGTTTGAGATGAAGGACTTGGGCCTCCTTCATTATTTCCTGGGATTGGAAATTTCGCAGCGTAGTGATGGACTGTTTGTTTCTCAGGGTAAGTATGCCCGGGAGATATTGGATAAGTTCAACATGCATGGCTGCAAGCCTATTGATACTCCTCTTCCTGGAGGTTGGAGGAATGAGGATGCTACTTCAGCGGAGGTAGTGGATGCCACTGTTTATCGATAGTTGGTGGGGTCGCTTATGTATCTGGTCAATACACGACCCGATATTTTCTATGCTGTTAACCAGCTTTCAAAAGCTATGGTTAAGCCTACCAATCTCTTATGGAAGGCAGGCAAGCATGTATTGCGTTATATTAGAGGCACATTGGGATATGGTTTGTGGTACAGACAGGAGGATGAGGTGAAGCTATGTGGCTTCACGGATGCAGATTGGGCAGGGAGCCCAACGGACAGAAAGAGCACATCTGTAGGGATCTTTAGTATCGGGTCAACAACAGTTTCTTGGTACATCAGGAAGCATAGATCCGTGGCACTCAGTTCAGCAGAGGTTGAGTATATGGCAGCAAGCTTGGCTGCATGCGAGGCCATATGGATGAGGAAGATCCTGGTCGGGTTGTTCAAGTCACACTTAGAGCCTACTGTGATTTATTGTGATAACCAGAGTTGCATTAAACTCTCAGCTAATCCAGTATTTCATGATAGATCCAAACACATCGACATCAGGTACCATCATATCACAGATTGTGTGCAGCGGAAAATCATGTTACTTTCATACATTCCCACGGAGGATCAGGATGCTGATATCTTGACAAAGGCGCTCACCAGGAGCAAATTCGAATACCAAAGAGGTAGGATAGGGGTTGCAGATAATCCATATCTTGTTGAGAGGGAGTGTTGAAAATTCAACAAGATGATGGAGCTTAGTGAAATGAAGTCGCCTTCACTAAGTGGGCCCGCAGGCTATTTTTGGCGCAAAGTCTATTTTTAGACTATGTCTATTTTTAGACATATGGATCATGGTATATGAGTTGCAGGATGATATTTATGGATGATTGGTCGAGTTGGTAAAAATAGATGGACCTCTATTTTTAGACATTGGGTGGTTTCTATTTTTAGACTGCCGGGCTAAAAATAGAACAATCATATATTATTAACCCTTAATAATATTTAGACTATAGACATTATCTTATCCTCTGGAGCACTTCAGTTTGATGCTTGGATGTGGCACATGCAATTGACAGAAGGAAATACGCTTTTCCTAAGGGTTAGTTGAGCTATTGCATGGTTGACTTCAGTTAGAACTCATAAGTATGCTTGGGTGGAGTCGATGAGAGCGCTGGTGGAGTTGGTGTTCGGTTTAACTTAGTTGAACTAGTTGTATTTAGTCTAACTGATAAATACACTAGTGATGAGTGGTGTGAATTAATTATTAATTAATTCACTAATTATTAACTCATAAATAAACTAAAGAACACATCAGTTAACTGCAATGCATGGAGAGTTTAGTGGAGACCAGTGTTAGAGGTGGGTGAAAGGGTGAGTGTGACTATCAGTTGTGACTATACCTGTGCATGAGATTTGCACACACATTGATTGAGATTTCCAATGAGGATTGCGCAGTTGGAGCCAGTGGGATTCAAACTTGGATCTCATTCATTCTCATCTTGGATTGTGTAGTAGAGGCAAGCAGACTTGTGGAGGATATTTGAACTTGTGACTTGTTCAAATCTGAGCTAGTTTTGTGTGTAACTTTTGGAGATAGTATTGAGTACTTGTGAGGAGTATTGTACTATGATTGTTACATGTTCTCTATCATTATAATATACAGATAGTTGGGGGTTTTTAGCTATCAGCTTTCTCCATTACATACTGTGTTGATATGTGTACTTGATTATGTTTTAATGTGCGCATGCGACTGTTTCTATTTCCGCATATTGATGATTAATTGTAGAAGAGGTTTTGTATTATGCATGAAGCTTAAATAGTGTGTAATCAGGATAATATCGGTGAATAATTCAGCTATTATAAAAATTTCTACATACATCAAGAAGATCGGCAACAAACCAAGTATGGTGATTTCTTTGTTGAACTACCATAAAAAATATACATATCACCGGACCTACAACTAATAAAGGCATCAGCTGTAGCCAACCAAGGTCTTCCTAGTATAACAGGATGGCCTCCTAGATTATTCTTGGGTGTTAGGATCATGAAATCCACAGGGTACTCCCAAGAGTCTAGGGACACTGGAATGTCTTCTATTACCCCATCTCGTCTGATCACAGATCTATCTGCTAATTGTAATAGTGTGGGTGTAAAGAGAAGATTAGGAAGTTTCAGTTTGTCCATGATTTGTCTACTCATGATATTTATTGCTGCTCCTAAGTCAATGAGTGTGTTTTGAATTTCAATGCCATTGATGTGAATTTTGACAATTGGATTTCCTGGGTCAAGGTACTTTGGAATAGCTATCTTGCCCATCATAATGTCTGCTATTTGTCCTACCAGTTGAATTTTCTTGGTTTCTCTTATTCTTTTTCTTGTTGTCTTCATACTCAACTCCTTTATTGTTTTGGCTAAAATTGGGATTTTCTTGATGGCTTGCAATAATGGAATTTTAATGCAAACATTTCTCAATTCATCCAAGAAATCATAATTAGGCACCATTATTTGTTTTTCTACACCTTTATCAATTTGTATTCTTTCCGGAAAGGGAGGTATAGAAGTAGATGTGGATGGTTGCTCTAATATTGGAGTTGGATTTATTGGATCTTTTTGTTTCAGTTTTTCAATGTTTTGGTCTTGAAAGGATGTATATTCCTCAAGACTTTTATTAACCCGTAGGGAGTCTTCCTTAGAATTGTCTTGTTCTTGTATGATCACAGAAGGTTTCTTCTTCTCAAGTATCCTTCCAGACCTAAGTTGAACATCACTAAGGTCTAGAGGAGTAATTAAATAAGTTGGAAATTGTTGTCCTTCTATCATGTATGTATTCTGGGGATTCTTATTATTGGGGTTTACATAGGTCAGAATGGGTATCAGTTGGATTTTAGAGGAATGGCAATGGAAGTGGGTTGATTTTGAGAGTGTTTGTTCTGGAGGAAAGGAATGAGTTTTTGTTGAAATGGTTGAAGACGATGAAAATTTTGTTGGGAATTTTGAGGACAAAAATGTGGATATGGTGGATAGGATGGTGGATACTGATAATATGGAGAGTATCTTCCATAGGGACCTTGTGATCCTTGTGCCCAAGCTTGAGATTGATTTTGAAATTGGGGCCAAGGTTGCTCCCAAGAATTCCAAGGTGGAGGTTGATTATACATTTGATCATGGAATCCTTGTGTCTGAGATCCCTGCCAAGGTCTTCTAGATACAAAGTTAAGAGATTCTGTGGAGTCTGTAGGAGTTTCTTCCTGAAAAACAGCCTTGAGACCAGGAAGAGAAGGACAATTCTTGGTCTCATGTTTCTTAGAACAAATAACACAGGTTTCTACAACTTTTACATCTAAAGGACACTCTCTCAAGGCATGTTTCTTCCTACATTTGGGACAAAAGATTGCCAAGGCATCAGATTCAGCCTTTTGCTTGTTTTGTATCTTGAGGGTGTCTATTTGTTCACTAAGACTCCCTAAGATGTCATATTTAAAATCATCAAGCATGTGTCCTATTTCTGATCTACTTACTGTCCCAGAAGCAGATTTACTTACCCTTGCAAGAGCAGGATCTCTTGGACCTTTGGTAGTTCTAGATTTCCCTCTGGAAAGTTTGATACATAACTCAGATATTTCAGGTAATGTGAGTTGTGATATATCTCCTTTTCCCATCATGTTAAGGATATCCAACCATTCATCCCTAATTGTTTTCAACAAAAGAGCTTTTAAAGTGTCCTGATCTAGGTTTTCCATTTGTGCCCTTTTTATGTTGTATTTAAATATTTCCAACAAATCTTCTAAGTTTTCATCTTCTTTTTGTAACATCTTGAACACTTCTTCCTTATGATTAATCGGCATACAATAATCCAAGTATCTCTCTAGAAATGCTTGTTTCATGTCTTCCCATGTCCTAATGGAACTACTGTTTAAGCTCATAAACCACTTCAATGCTGCTCCTTTCAGAGTTGAAGGAAATAATTTCAATTTTTGAGCATCTTGAAGATAGTCATAAGTCCTACACAACACTTCAAATTCGAACAAGAAAGTTTCAGGATCCTCAGTTTTAAGTCCATAGAAGTTCGGAAGGACAGAAGGTGAAATGTTTTTCATGGTTGTATTGGTTTCTTCATCAAGTATAGGGAACCCAAAAGAGCTTCCTATTCTCCCTCTTCCTCCATCTGCACCTCTACCTCCTTCTCCTCTTCCTCCTTCTCCTCTACCTCCTCCAAATAATGTGTGTTCTCCATTAACAACTCCTCCTCCTCCTTCTTCTGCCATGGTTGACTCTCCTGTGGAAGTAGAAAGGTTTGTGTCCCTAACATGAGTCTTTAGATCTTCTTCTATAGCAGGTTCAATGGATGAAGTGGAAGGTTTCTCTAATGGAATAGGTGACCTTAGATCTTCTAGAAGTCCAGGATCAGTAAAGGATGGAAGATGGGTTTGAGTTGAAGGTGTACTAGTTCTAGGTCTAGATGAAACAAGTGGTGTTCTAGATATCAAACTTCTGCCTCTGCTGCTTATAAATCTTCCCCTTGAATCTCTCTCCCTACGCATAAAATTGTTTTTTGATGATAAGAAACAAAGGTTACCTAGTTTTCACTTCCCCGGCAACGGCACCAAAATGTTGGGTCTCAATCTAGTCTCCTAAACTGAGCTCATTTAATTGTCAACCAGGATTTGTAAACTGCTGAAGTGAAGTGTACCATATGTACCTAGGTGCTTGTTTCCTAATGCGTTGTATGTGGTTTTGTGATGTTTTTGGTCTTTTTGTGATGATTTGTGATGTTTTTGGTCTTTTGGTGTTTTATGTTCACAATGAAACTGCCTAGAAAACTAATGGAAAGAAGTTGGTGGTCAAAACAGAGTTAAATCTAATGTGTGGAATGGCAAATGCAATTGGAAACACTGAAGCAGAATCTAAACTATGACTAAATAAAAGTAAAATCTTGATAATGACTTTTTAGGCAAATGACACAAACTAAACTTGAGAAATGATCACTAAATATGCAAATCCTCTAACTAAACAGTTAAACACTAATCTTATCATGATGCAACATTTTGTTCTAAGCTCTTCTATTCTATGACTAATTCCTAGTTCTATTCTGCAATTTAATTGAATATCACAGAACCTTTACTCAAAGAGTTATTGGTTTTTTTTTCAAAGTAGTTCTTTTGAGGAAGAGTTCTGTTTATAAAATGATGAGGAAATTGCAGAGAGATTTCAGACCTTCTAGTGATGTTATCTTCTGTTCCTATGGCTATGGATCATTTGTAGTTTTTAGAACAAGAAGATGTTTGTGAATAATGAAGGCTGTCTTGTTAATCCTAACAACTAGAGTAATCTATTGTGCAATGGATAACAATTTGAATATGAGATGCAAGTGCAATGAGTTAATCTAAGAATGAACCTAAGATGCCACTAAACTAGAACAATGCTGAACTATAAGTCATCATCAAACTTGAAACAAAGTAACTGAACATGAATTAAATGCAATGAAACTCCGGAGCATTCTAACTATACTAACATGCATTATTCTATGAAGTTACACAATTTGTTTGTTCATCATTAGTGATATGTTGGAAGAGTTCCTTCTTTTGGAAGAGGTAGAACAATTCTGACTGTGTACTTGTATGCAATTGAAAGCAAATGAACTAGAAGCAAATGAAAAACTAAGTTATCACATCCATACCCTACTTGTCATTATGATGTCTTGGGCAAGCGTTTAAGAGCAATAATAGGGATGATACTTAGTACAAACACACAACTAAATCATTCATTATCACAGTCATGTCTTGAACTTCTTAAGGATGTCTTGGAAAAGTTTCTTCTTGTGGAAGAGTGATTAGAACAAGTGTAACTTATGATAGTGAATAGCAAAAACTACAACTAACTCCTACAGTACTATAGCTATTCATCATTCATCATTATAATCTGTTGGAAGAGTGTCTTCTTGTGAAAGAGATGGAATGAATATAACTACAGTAGCTAGTTAAAACAACTACAAATTCAACTTCTATTTCTACAATACTATAGTCATTCAACATTCATCATTATGGTCTTTTGGAAGAGTATCTTCTGGTGGAAGAGTTAGAATGAGTACGACTACAGTAGTTAACAAAAACAACTATTAATTCAAATGCAAAGCGTAAAGGCAGCTAGAAAAACTTATCTAATTTACGCAAAATAAATCCTTGTAAGAGGCAGGGGCCCTCTACCACTTGACGGCATTCAACTTCAAATTAAATCACGCCTTCAAAATAACTTTGTCTGCTCCATTAACGATGCAATAGTTTGAACATGACACTCTGCGTTTTCAGGAATGTATCACAGATTTTAAACAAAATCTAGCAGCAAATCTAACATAAAATCTCTAACATAGTTCTCGGTCTCCCAAGAGTTTATAAAGCAAATGCACGTAACAGTAATTACAATAATTTAGGAATAATGTATTTCCTTATCCGAATTATGTTAGGACTCTTTGAGGTGGCTACGTGAAGGAGAAAAGACATCTGGACTGAGACAGTCCTAATAGAAGTCTTCCTTCATAAATGTGTTCCCACGTGCATAACCGTACCCAGAATCCATTTCTTCCTCCATGATGAGCAACGAACCATGTAGACACGACGTGGATCATGCCCATATGCGGTTTTTCTCAAGAGGCCACCTGGAACATACTCAAACATGAAGGCAGCTGCAGAATCGCCGGTTAGCTACGGAATGTCTGCATTCTGCAGCTAGTTCTGGTCAAAATTCTTTACAATGGCAAAAATCACAAAACTTAGCAAGTCAGTCATGTAAATCATTCTAGAAGTAATTTTAACTATATTTAATACTAATGGGCTCAAGATAGAAATGGACAAGGGAAAATGAGGTAAAATGAGGTGAAGGAAAGCACAAATTTGAGGCTCAACAAAAAGCGCTTGATAAAGAGTAAGCGACTTATAATTTTTCAAATTTACACAAAGTAAATATTCATGTTGAAAATTGATATAATGTATATTTTGATATCTAAGTACTATATAATGTCGGTTTTATTTCATCAGCGAATGTAGAAATTGAAGCAATCAATAAATGTGTTCTTTAAAATTCTGAAGCGACACAACCGTGTGTTGAAGAGATTAATCCCCTTTGCAGACAGAGGCGATCCCTACTAGCCCAAATCGGGTCTACAAATAATCAAACACGCTACAGTGCAGGTTCCTAATTGCAAATAAACCGACTTGCAATGAAGGCTTACCTAGAATCCAACGTTGTCTTTTGTAGAACAGGTGGTTCTCCCGTTCCTTTACCTCGGCAGATCACAATCCTTATGATCTTCGTGATCGAACACCTACACATGCAAGAAAAAACACAAACACAAGCATAAAATCTATTATATACAACTATATGTCAGTCAAAGAGGAAATAACTCATGAACATAATCGAGAACAAGAGTGGAACCATAACCAATAGTCGCTTATCATTAATACGTCAAAAGAAGAATACAACCATAGCTTTGACGCAGCACTCTTCTTTGGCGGTTCATCGCCATGTCATCTGATGCAGTTTTCAAGGATGGGATGTTTCCTCTCTCATGGGATACTTGACAATAGTCTCCTTGCTTGGATTTAGCCTTATGAATCACAAAGCAAAGATATGACGTGAAAGTTTTAAATAGCTTAAAGTGAGATGAGTTAGCTTTATGTATGGAGGAAGGGGAGTTGGGATCCCTATAATTATGGGATTGGCCCTATCATCAAGGAAGCTTCCATGAGAGGTGGCAAACCACTTCCCCTCTATGGAAATCTGTAGCCAAACCTCCCAACTCAAGATAGATATCAGTCCACGAATTTGTTAGGACGAAACTTCTGCCATTTATTTTTTTTAAACACCTCTTAATATGGTTGGTGCGGGTGCGGCTCTATGACAGGGCGCCAATTGGAACGCCCTCTTTGGAGGATTTTCCCCCTTGGCACAAGGGCTGAACTGTGGAATCGCGCTAATGGAAAAAGAGCTATTTTTAGGGTTTTTTGTAGGGAGATGTCTTCAGGGCAATGAAAGCTCATCTTCAGAGGGATGAAATGAAAGTATTTGAAAGTCTTGTCTCTTCTCACAGGTCACGGAATGAGCCCTCCAATGTGCGGGATGGGGAATGGCAGGGAAGGTGACAAATTGTGTAACAGATGCCCCCTAAAGCATGAGGCCCGAGAGAGAGAGAGGGGTGAATTGCTTTACGAGAACATGCCGACTGAAAACACTGCCATCGGAAAACCTGCAGAGCGAAGTACAACTGATGTCTCAGATACATGATATATGTGCATGGTATGGGCACATCCATCCATAACAGAGTATACAATAATCGAGATCCAAGGCATGGGCGCAGCCATCCAGAGAGGATTGATAAATAGACTCAGGTATGGTCGCAGCCATCCAATAAGTGAGTCATGTAATAATAGTCCACAAAATCGCAGCTTGGATTCCAACAGAAAAAATCCAGGGTCTTGTGCTCCATCTCGACCCAAACAAAGTACACGTTCAAGCATGCGAATATGTGAGCTAAAGTCGAGCATGCAAGAACATCATCTGATTACCAGCCAATGATGAAAGCTGTTAACAGACGCGAGAGGAACCACCAATAATGACAATGGCCTTCAAGGTACTATCGGTACAATCTACGGCATGTGAATCAATGAGCTGGCGTCGAACACCCATAGAATCACTAGATCGAAGGCCAATGATGAAAACCTCACGTCTAATGCAACGAACCTTCCATTGAGGCATGCAGGCTCCAAGGTACCATAAGGGAGTCTCTAGATCAGCTTCATGGATAATGAGCTGAAGTCGACAACAAGTGACCTTGATCAAAGGTGGGCCATAATTTTTCCCACACCATCGACACGAGACAGAGGAACATGATGTTTTTTGTGAATCAGGATCATATGAGAATCAGAGGAAGGTTGATACTTTGCAGAGGTCAACTTCTCTTGAACATATAACGGCACAATAGTGGATTTGGCAGTATTTGACACCAACAGATCAGAGGTCATGGTGACGAGGCAACGAGCAGATGAGAGGTCAAAAGGGATTATCCAAACCCACAGAGGCAAGTGAAGAATGAGATGATATGTCCCCAACCCGACACGAATGCAGACAAGTGCCATGTTCAAGAGCGACATACTGCCGACACGACAATGATGTTGGTTCCATTTTTCCCCCACCATTTCTGGCGAGTACCCCAATTATTTTTTATAACAATATTGAAGGGGATAGAATATGCTTATAATATAAGTCCGCCCTTCGAGTGAATCCATCCTAGTACATTTAACGAGCCCTAGGAAGGAGGAACTCGGAGAATGTCATTTTGACTGAATCCAATGTCATCAGGGTTTAATGAGTCTGAAAAAGGAAGAACTCGGCGTCTTTTCATATTTAGAGAGTTTGAAAAGATGGTAGAAAAGTAAACTCCAGCGGTCCCTTTTCGTAGATAGTTCCTCGGACCTGAAAAGGTAGAAAACAATATCCGAGAAAACCTCCTAGTCGTGATAGGCTAGGGTATTCTTTTTTCGTAAATAATCCATCCCAGCCCGAAAAATGGGTAAACGTATACTGGGTAGATGTCGATTCGTGTCCACTTTAACGAGATCGAAATGACAAGGGCCTCGGCAATCTTTTCATGTTTAGGGAGTCAGAAAAGAGCTGAAAGATGAATCCAAAGTGACTTTTTCGTGTATTTACCGAGTCCGAAAAAGTATAAAATACAACTCGTTTCACTGTTTAAGTTGCGTAAAAAACCTGTTGCTGCACAAAAAGCAAGTGTAAAACCCATTTTTGACAAAATATATTAAAATATTCAGGAAAATAACTTTCGAAACCTATTTTGAGTTCAAAAAGGTATAAATATGTCAAATGGTAAAAATAAAATTACTTTTCACTATTTACCTCACTGAAGAGCAACAGTGGTCCATTTTGTGTGCGAATTTCTGACAGCGATTGCGACCGATCCGGGCTACCATTCAGATTCATGTCTGTTCCAGGTAAGAGGCATTTCTTTGTACTCCATTTCAATCTGTTTTTCATAAATTTTAATTGCATATTAGACTTCTGTGAGGAATTTTTGAATTTTTAGGGCTCCTCCCATTGGCGTGGGTATCCGGCACGGACCCACGCCAATGGCATTTTATTTCCAAAGGGCTCGCGCCAGCGGTGCAATCCAATTTTATGTTTGAAATTTCCACACAATGAATGTATTACATGAATTTTTAAGGATAGCAGAGGTCTAATTGAAGTTTTTTGACCATGTGAATGCAGGCAACTGATTAAAATGGTCATTGAGTGGAAAGAGAGGGAGCACGAGGAAGAGGATGAACAGGCCATGGAAAATGAAACTTGCATGAATGCCCTCAAGAACTGTGGGCTTAAGAATTTCTTCCTGGCACCTTGCTTACGAGCTCGGCCTGAGCTCCTATAGTACCTGATCAGCATATGGGATGAACATAAACAAGTGTTCAAGTTGCGGGACCAAGTATTAGAACTGGAGGTTTATGATGTATACTTCATAACCGGACTATCGCGTAGAGGTCCGGTGCCCATATTGATAGGGAGCAAACCGTCTGGTGAGAATATGGACCAATTGATGGCACAAGTGTGCCGAGGGGCACGACTGGGATCAGGAAGTGGAAAGGTAGACATCCATACTATTCCTGATCTAGCACTCAGGGTAGTGCTTCATACCATCACGCGGGCTGCAGGATCGCAGGCACTGCACGAGGCAACAAAGGCCCAACTCTTACTGGCCTCAGAGTGCATGAGTCCCCTATTATTCGACTGGGCCATAGCAGTGACAATAAATATCAAGAGATAGCTCACGAAGTGTAAGCAAGCCGAACTGAAACAATTTGGCTACAGTTCTATCCTGGTATCGTTCATTCTGGAACGATTACCAATCTTCCAGGGCCAAGGGGCCATAGTAGCTAAGCCGATTCCATGAGAGCCAAGAATGGCTCGCTGGGCGGCACTGATGCCCAGAGCTAGAGGAGGCTAACAGATGTCCTGGAGGCCGGAGTTTTTTGGGTGGTTGCGGCGTTAGTTGATTGTAGTGGAAGACTAGCCATATGCAGGAACCGATTTCAATGGAGACCCAGATCTCCCACTGCCGGAGGGAGATGATTGGGACAAGGAGTTGGGTATGATCTCTTCTCTTTTTTATTTTTATGTTTTATGATTTTTTTTTGGTAATACATGTCCGTTCTGACACATTTTATATGTATGCAGATGTGGGCCCAGAGAGACCAGCCGGTATGTCTCCTATTGCGTGGAGGACTCTTCCCGCACCTGATCCTCAGGCAGAGGGTGCAGAGGGGGGGGGGGAGTTGATCCAGAATCTCGAGGGTATTGCCCGAGGGATCCCAGACTACGCCCGGCTGGCAGATGTATCAATGGAATACCAGAGACATATAGTGGGAGTGCCTAGTCGCCTCCATCGACTTTTGAGACGCTTAGTGCGTGCAGTCACTTGTTATCATGAGCACCATGCGGATTAGACTCCTAGGGCTTTTATCATGAATATTTTTGAGAGACATGTCATCTCCGGATGTATTAAGATGAACATGTATATTTTTTATTTTATGTGATGCACGCTATGAAAACATTCGATATCTATATACATACACATCTATTTTTGGATTGATTTTCCTTTTACATGTGATGATGATTTACAAATTGGGCAAATTTCTATCTAGAACCAAATTAGCTACTGCATCAGTTAACATATTCATATGCCTAGGTATATGTTGATATGTAATATAGTCAAAATTTCTTTCCAGTAAACGAATACGCAGATACAGACATAAAATGGATGGGTTTCTTACTGAATAGTGTCCGTTCAGTTGTGATACTACAAGTTGTGATTCTAGATACACGAGCAATTCACGGATACTGAGGTTTACAGCCTTGGTTAATAATTATAACACAACACTATATTCCACGATGTTATTTGTAGTACGTCCCAAACACACACCTTGCAGGTTGACCAACTCACCAACAGGATCGTAGATTACCCAGGCCGCCGAAGACAGATTCCTGGTATTGCGGGAGGCACCATCCGCAAAACCAACAAATGGATTAATGGACATCTGCACAATCAGGAAGACCCGATCAGCAGAAAGATGTTTACATCGCACACCACACCACACATGCACAAAAATGAAATAATACACTTATGTACACACACCACACCAAAAATGACTTCAACCGTAGTATTTTTTGAGGTACAGCCCATTTCTGGGCTGCGCCAGCGGAACTCCTTCATAATCTATAAGCTCATAAGCCCCATTCTTCAAAACGCATTTTACTATGTAGGGCCCATGCCACATAGGTTGGAACTTACCAGCCCCAAGCTTTTCATGCGCTTGATTGTATAGGACAACGAGGTCTCCTTCGATAAAGGAATGCGGAGAAACTGATTGATCAAAGTGAGCTTTGACCCGCTTATTTTGTGCTTCAATGACTAAAGCAGCTAAATGGCGGGTTTCATATAACCGTTCCAGATACAAAAGATTCTCTTCCTCGGCAGAAGTATCGGGTAGAAGTTCCACAACTAATTTCAAAGAAGGAATCTCGCATTCAACTGGAAGAGTTGCTTCCAAACCGTACACCAATTGAAATGGTGTGAATCCAAATGTACCTTGTGCATGTCCCAAGATGCTCCACAGAGCCAGAACAAAGTGAGTGCCACTGACGTGTAGAATAACCTGTTCGTTGAAGCATAGTGACCAGAACCTTGTTCACTACTTCAACCTGGCCATTTGCCTCAGGGTAATATGGCGTTGAGCTATCGTGACGTAAGCCCAACCTTGAAGTCAGCTCGGCCATCATATAATCTCGGAAATGAGTACCATGGTCAGTAATGATGGCTTGAGGGACCCAAAAATGTGCAATGATGTGGTTTAAGATGAATTGGGCAGCTGTCTTACCGTTGGCAGGTAGTGTAGGCATCGCTTCAGGCCACTTGGTGAAGTAGCTGCTCATAATTATATACTTAACGCCCCCGCCAAACGAGGCCATATCATTATATCACACCGCCACAAAAGGGTTTGTTGTACTGGGAGAGGTGGCGAGAGGTGGCGCGCACATTCAGCTTTGGAAACACTGCACAAGGCAGACATTATGGATCAGGATAATACGCTTTGAATACTGGCGATAGTGAACGCACGTTGGTCATTTTGGGTGTATCCCAGACATATGTCCACCACAGAAATTAAATGTGCCATTTAGGACCTTCAGCCTCTTCCTACAGTTAGTACCGTTGAGCATCAATCTACTCCAACGCGTATGTTGCATCTCCTGCCGACAAGCAAGACATTAAGACTAATGCGCTTTAAAACAAGGTCGTATATATTTAGTCAACTTGATCAAGTCGAGTTTAAGATACACAATTATGTCATCGTACCAAGGGTTGTGAGTACTGATGAGGAAAAGAGTTTCGTCCGGGATATGATCCTCAGAGTGTGAAGGAGTGGAGTCTGTCGGGAGTGAGCATATAAGATCCGCGAAAACAAGTGAATTGGTTGACTTAGCAATAATGAACTCTAAGTCAAACTCCTGCAGGATAAAGATCCATTTGGAGTATTCTCCCCCCAGTAATTGTCGAGAAAGAATATATGTCATGGGGTTGCAATCCGAAACCACTATTATCGTATGCAACAGGATGTAGTGGCGAAAATGCTGCACAGCGTGTACTGCGGCTAATGCCAACTTCTCGACGTGAGCATAACGTGTTTCTGTGTTGATAAGGTTCCGTGATAGATAATAAATGACATGTTCATTACCATCATCATCATCCTACACCAGAACCATAGCTATGGCGCTAAACGCGGCGGCGAGATACAAAGTGAAATAACGATGATAGTTAGGAGGATGAAGCAAAGGAGCATTAACAAGTAACGTCTTGAGCTTCTCAAAGGATTGTTGAGAAATTTCGTCCCAACGAAAGGGAACGTTCTATTTTAATAGGCGCGTGAATCCTTTAGCCACCTCCGCGTAGTTCAGGATAAAGCGTCGAAAGAAGTTTTCTTTTCCTTGCAGACTCTGCAACTGATATAATGAGGAGGGTGATCGGAGATTGATGATAGCCTCGACTTTTAAAGGGTCAAGGTGAATTCTGTCTTTGGAGACTATGAATCCCAAAAGATGGCCAGAATCCATGTAAAAAACACATTTATGAGGATTAAGCCTAATATTGTAGCGTCTACAACGAAGGAAAATCTGGTGGAGGTGTTCGGGGTGGTCCTCTCGCCTAGTTGAGTGAGTTGGAAAGTCGTCCAGATAAGGCTGAACGATATGGCGTATGTCATGGAAAGCATAAGACATCACACGCTAGAAAGTGGCTCCAGCGTTCTTCAAGCCGAACGAGAGCTTTTTGTAGGCGAAAGTACCCCATGGACAGATGAATGTAGTCTTGTGTTGATCAGCAGGTAGAATTTTTATCTGATTGTACTCGGAAACGTCGTCCATCAAGGAATAAATCTCACTTCCGGCACGTTCGTCGATGATTTGGTCTATGAACGGAGTGGGATATTTATCCTTCGAACAGGCATGATTAATGTCGTGGTAATCAACACAGACCCTAATAGTACCCTACTTTTTATCGATAGGGACAATGTTGGAAACCCATTCTGTGAGGGGGATGGGATAAATAAAGCCCGCGTTTAGAATTTTTTCAACTTCTGCCTTAATTGCAGTAGCTTTACGAGGACGCATTGGATGTAAGAGTTGGCGCACGGGCTTTGCACCAAGATAGGTTGGAATCTCATGCACTACGATACTGGGATCAATCCCATACATTTCCTCATAGGACCAGGCGAACACATCTCTGAATTCTTTAAAAAGATCAGTATAGACTTGAATCTCATCAGGAGAACAAGTCACTCCCACGTGTATATTCTCAACGATCCCTGGTTTAACGGAGATGTTGATCAGGATGGTTTGAGTGATATTACTCAGGTTTCCCTCCGAAAGAACCTCGTGTGTCAAGATTGACATTTGAAGAGGAGGAGTAGGAACCTGAGATGCATAACGCTCTAGACAATCTGACATTGCCTCCAAGCTAGGCATGAAAGAGGAACGATGATGTCCATCGCCCCAAGGCAGCTCTTCAAGAGACATAGTTTGAATGATGGCTTCATCGGAAGGAAAAGTCTCTTTAAGAGGATCCGACGAGTCGGCCTCACCAAGCCAGGGGGATTGAGAATAGATGTCTAAAGCCATGCTCGAAGGAGCATGCTGAGGCGGGGGAGGATCAGATGCAACAACAATTTCACAGTAGCTAATCTCTACTGGAGTTAAGGGAATTGATTCTCCAAACTCAAACACCTGCTCAGGTGTAGGGATGAGCCAGGGGTCATCAGTCCTGGAGATCGTGTTAACTTGAGCAGTGTGCGGTGATGGTGCGGGAAAAATGCCCATGAGGACAGGGTATTTGAAGAGATCGGGCCCTATACTGTCAGGGGGATTTGGAATCTGATCCACGTACGGGACGTTGTTCTCAGAGGTAGAGGTGAATAAATACAATTGATCCACCGTAACAATTTTTCCCTCGTGAGGGAACTTAAGAAGTCAAAAAACGGTGGATGGCATGCATAGCATGGCATGAGTCCAGCTGCGGCCAAGAAGTATATTGTAGTTGAGTTTGGCGTCAACCACTTCTACCTCTACGTTGACATTCTTCCCCTGTAAAGTGATCGCTAGGCTCTCGAGAACACCCAGGGGTTTGGATTCCCGACCATCGAATGCCTCTAAGGCATTGGGAGATGATGAAAGGGCTGGACAGCCAATGGCCTTCCAGCAAGCGGACGACATGACACAGGTAGAGGCACCTTCACCCACAACGGCCCTATGGATGTTAAGACCATTGATCCCGACTTGAATAACAAGAGCGATCTGATGTGGAAGTCGGGGGGTGAAATTCTCTAAATCGAAGGTGAGAAGACTCGAATCGGTGGGATCAATGCCACCGATTGCAGAAAATAAAGCCTTCCATTGTGAAGGACAACTTTGAAGAACTTCTAATGCAGACATAGTAGAAGGCACATGTGCCAAATCCTCAACAATACTGTAGTGCTGAACAGCACGGGCATTCGGATTATAAGAAGATCTTCGTAAAAAAACTTTAGAAGGTGGCTTCACAACAGGTTCAGGAGTAGGCTTCTCGATTTCCAACGAACCGGAGATAGGTGGGGGGGGTGGTCCATCTGCAACTGCCTTCCTCGGTGCCTGTCGTGATTCGCTATAATCCTTAGAATGCGTAGTGATAGAGATAGGTGCAGCATCATTCATCATAAAAACCTAGGACCCAAATGGTGCAGATGGTGAAGGTTGTTCAACCATCTGGGTTTGCTGAGACGGGAATGGTTCTTTAAGAACTGCCGGAGTCCCTTTGGAGCCTTTGAGAAGTTGACTAACTTCAGATCGTTTAGGAAAATCTTTGGTATAATGATCTCCTTCGCAGATAAGGCAGGGATACTTCGGTTTACGTTGCGAACCGTCCTCAGTGCGAGATTTGGATTCTGGCTTTGGGGCATCAGATTTAGATTTACCTTTGCCCTTCTTTTTCCCCTTGGAGGTTTTCTCCATAGGATTGGCCTGAATGGCGTTAACCTCCCCATTTTTTCCAGAATCTGACGGGACGAGATGAGGAGTATTTTTGGAAGAATTAGACTTCTGCTTCCCATTCGAAGATTTCTTTGAATTCTTAGACACAGAACCAATGACACCATCCACTGCAGGGGTAGGTGGAGCCTTAGAGGTTCTGGATCGTGGAGCATCAGGCAAGATATCATAAAGCGTGTCGGACTGAGAATATACAAGATCCAGATATTGGGCACGCGCAATGGCTTGTTCCTCCGTCACACACGCTCCCATCGCAATATCTTGGGCGATTTTGTTCACGAAGGAGGTGGTGAACCAGTGAGTTAGTATCTGATCAGGTATATGAAACTTGATCAGTCTACGACGGCACCGCCACTCATGAATGTGATCATAAATGTGAGTGGCTTTGTCCTGCTTCAAAGAAGTCAGGAGGTGCGTCCCGGCTTCATAGCGAACTGGTAACTGAAAGTGCGTCAGAAAAGCCATGGCTAAGGAATTGAAATCTTGGAAGATGCCATGGAATAACTTGATGTACCACTTAGCAGTAGCTACAATCAAAGTGCGCTAGAAGAGGCACAGATGAATTGAATCATCGACCCAAGAGTTAGACAAACACCAAAGATGATACGTCATCACATGCGCTTGGGGGTCCTCCCCAGCTTTACCCTCAAACTTGGGGCAATCACCTGGTATCTTGGTAGGAACTAGAGGCCAATAAGTATTATGCAAAATCAGATCATTGGTCAATTTTGAAACATCCGGCAACTCCAACATGGCCAAGAACGGCAATGGCGGATTGACCGGCATGCCAGGCCCAGGATGAGGACTGGTACCTGTACTCCATGCTGGTTGGGAATATCCTTGCCCCCATGGGTTCTGTCCTATAGGATTCTGACTGTAGGGGTGTAGGCCGTATAACCAGACTGATTTGGCTGCTGGTAACCAGTGTGTGGGGCTTGATAACCAGAGTACGGACCCTGATTATATGTCAGCCCAGTGTAAGCAGCATTTGGATTTGGCTGCTGAGTATAGGTAGAACCGGGTTGATGAGGATAATACTGAGAGCCTAGGGGATGGTTATAATTCGGTTGAGATTGAACATGAGGATAATAACCTCCCTGAGGATGAGTCGGCTGTTGATAGGTGGAACCCTACGGAGCCTGATAACTAGGGCGCAACTGTTGATTTGGCTGCGGCATCGAATAAATCGGCTGCTGGGCAAGGTTAATGGAATGAGCGGGCTTCCCTGAGTGAACAGGTTGACCCAGCTGAGCGGGCTGCCTTGAGTGAACAGGTTGACCCGGAAGGGTTGTAATACTATCCTTGCGGACCGTACGATGGCCCTTGTTGGCTCGCAGGATAGCCTTGCATGAGCTACCCCTGTGGGTCATAAGGATAGCCAGGTTGGCCCGAAGGTTGGCCTTGGAAAGGTTGCCCTTGTAGGTTATAAGCCTATTTATAAGGTAAAACTTTAGCATGGAGGTAAGCCTCAGGAGCGAGTAGACGTAAAATGTCCCCGTGGTCATCATACTGACCTGGAAAAGCATACACGGGTGTACCATCCTGTGCGTAGTGTGAAAAATAAGAGTGGTTGGGATCTTGGGAGGATGGTCCAACCTCGGGGTTCAACTGTTGTAGGGACAACCGATACTCCTCTAGAGAGATGTTCTCTGGTATAGCAGTCGCTAAATAAACATCTTCAGGGGGCGGCATAGCCCTCGCAGAAGGTGCTGTAATAGCGGGTTCAGAGGCGACCACACAGACAGTGGGCCAAGCAAGTACAGAAGTGACGGGTGTCTGAGGAGACATCCCCAATGAAGGAGCAACCGGCCTCATAGAAGGAGTTGACACTCCCATAGAGGCTGCGGCGGAAATGATATGACCCAAGGATCTATACCCTGCTGGAAATGAGATACCGGATGATGACATGATCGCTGGTTCAGAGTTTTCTCCTGGAAATAATCTTCGTGGGAAGAGCTGATAGTATTCACCAAACGTTGGGATTTCCTCACTAGAATGACTCATGTTGGAGCCTGCCGCTAGATCTTGTAATAGACGGTGAGGACTAGGAGGAAAAAGAGCAGTTATAAAAGGCGAACCCGATGTATGAGAAAGGAACTCTGTCCCTACTCTTAATTCAGACCAAGGGTCGGAAAAGGGCCAATTGAACTCAACTAGTCCCCCAAAGGGTTGCTCAGACAAAACTGGTCCCCCATTAGGAAAATCGAAAAAAATTGGCTGCTGTGGTTCAGCAAAGGATGGGGAAACCTCTCATGAATCGTTCGTATAAGGACTACCAGTATATGAAACCGAGGGTTCCGCCACTGTGGTAGTAATGACAAGAGAAAAAGATCAAACACACACACGGGCTGAAAAAGAGTCAAGACACACAATCAAACGGTCAACAAGCAGAATCTAACAAGGCGTGTGATCGTGGGTGATTAATTTTTTACCACATTGAAAAATAAGAAACTTCACTGTTTCATGTTTTAAGAGTCGAGAAACGGTCGAAAAGGTGACTCTTTCTCTTTCAGATTTGACACAAGCATGAAAGGACAAGCGCTTGGTGATCCTTTAAAATTTAGGGAGTCAGAAAAGATCAAATGACTACTCAAGAATACTAGGCAAAAAGGTGTACCAAATAACCGTGAACTGCAATATACACCTTGGTTTTAATAATGAAAGAGAAATCAACCAAGGATTTTCCGTACGTGTAGGCAATCTCCCTGAATGTTGTGTCAAGTGTATCACGGGTATAGGGCGTCAGACACAGCTTCCTATGGATAAAGTATTGAAACCTAGTGGGGTCTCCCTTTATATACGCGACGGTATGCGGAGCACAAGTCTGTACTAGGGTTGTCTAAAGCCAAGAGGTGAACGACAGCTACTAGGTTTTAAGATGCTAGAACACGTCTCTAGCCTAGACCTCTAAATGTGTTTCATTAGATTTCAATGCTGCCTTAGTGTAAGTTGAGTAAATTTTAAAGTTTATCTTCAATTACGTTTCAGTTTTCAGGCCCTAATGAATGTGATGTCTCAAAAATCTCCTAAATGCAAAACTACATGCCACAGTATATCATTTCGTTCGATGAAAGCTAGCTACATAAGAGTTAAGAGATTTTTACACAAACAAAATGATCGGAAGACAATCAGTGATATCTCTAATGCAGCTAATGAAACTAAAAACTTTTCTTTCAAAGTCACTAATTACTAATAACACCGAAAAGATTTTAATTTGCACTAATCAATCAAAAGCAAAAGAGATTTTTTTATTTTCAATGTTTGAGAGCTAGATGCACTAAAAAAACCGAAAACAAATGAGAAGCAATTTGAGAAATGATAATAAGAGAGAAAAAACAAGCAGATTTCACTCAATGGCACAAACAATCAGATCTCAAATCGACCAACAGTCTCTCAAAACCAAGAAAATTCCCAAAGACACTAATGAGCTGTGTAATCTAGGCCCAAAATGAAGCAAAGAAAAAATCAAATGAAAATGAAATCAGTCACTCAAAAAGCGCAATAAAATGATAGACAACTGTCAAACGAATGCAAGGAAGCAATCCCAAAGTCGAATGAACGAATGAAAACCAAAAAACTCCCAAGGGAGGCTCGACTCACGAAAGCACCTAGATGCCCTAGGGCCCGAATGCAAAATCGAAAGAAATAGGCAAACAACCAAAGGATGGAGGTTACAATCAGTCAAACTAGGCTCCAGTGCACTCAAACAGCCGAAAAAACAAGATCAAAATCACAACTCAGTCCCAGAAAGCATAAAACATAGAAAACCCTAATAGCTCACAGGATTGGCACGACTGTGAGCTTGAAATTAGCGCCAAAAAGGCAATGGCGCAGGTGATACACAAGCAACCTGCGCCTATGGGCGCGACTGTCACATTGAAAAGCACGCCAGCTAAGTTTACTATGGGAAAATGAAAAACAAGCAATCTCAGACACAAACAAGTGATGACAAGGCTAAAAAAAAGCCAAACAAACAGAAAAACCAATCCAAAGTGCTAACCAAGCAAGCAAGGCCAAGAAATTGACCAAAAAGAGAAGACAATACTCCAAGTTGTTTAGTCCATAAACTAAACCGGAGATGGACTGAAGCAGCGTTGATCTACTCCACTAATGCAGAGAAAAAGCGTTTCGAAGGCTATCTGGCTGTACTTCAGGCTCCGTCTATAGCTTACAAATCAAACAACAAGCTGATTCCCCAACGAAGTCACCAAATTGTTGAAGAGGTTAATCCCCTCTGCGGATAGAGGCGATCCCTACTAGCCCAAATCGGGTCTAGAAACAATCAAACACGCTATAGTGCAGGTTCCTAATTGCAAATAAACCGACTTGCGATGAAGGCTTACCTGGAATCCAACGCTGTCGTTTGTAGAAGAGGTGGTGCTCTCGTTCCTTTACCCCGACAGATCACAATCCTCACGATCTCCGTGATCGGACACCTGCACATGTAAGAAACAACACAAACGCAAGCATAAAATCCAGTATATACAACTATATGTCAGTCGAAGAGGACATAACTCATGAACATAATCGAGAACAAGAGTGGAACCATAACCAATAGTCGCTTATCATTAATAAGTCAAAAGAAGAATACAACCATAGCTTCTTCACGTGTACTTTTGTTGTTCGTCAAGAAACATGTTCTATAAATCCGCTAAGTGATGGACAAGTCTTCTTCTGATACTACAATAGTCTTATGGATTTATCAAGGGAATCAAGAAGGCTCTTGCAGCATAAGGATGTGAAAACTCTTGGGAACTTGGAGATTAGCTTGCCAAGGAGATGAGCAAGCTTTTATAGATGGAGGAAGGGGAGTTGGGATCCCTATAATTATGGGATTGTCCCTATCATCAAGGAAGTTTCCATGAGAGGTGGCAAACCACTTTCTCTCTATGGAAATTCGTAGCCAAACCTCCCAACTCAAGATAGATATCAGTCCAGGAATTTGTTAGGACGAAACTTCCACCATTTATTTTTAAAAAACACCTCTTAATATGGTTGTTGTAGCGGCTCTAAGGACAGCACCAATTGGCGACCCTCTTTGAGGATTTGACCTTCTTGATGGAGGGCTCTAACTTGGCCCTCTTCAAGCTAAATGGAAAAAGAGCTATTTTTGCGTTTTTGCGTGAGATGTCTTCTATCAGTAACAGTGCCTATCTTCAGAGGGATGCAATGAAATTATTTTCAAGTCTTGTCTCCCACAATGTGTTACTTAATGATTCCTCCAATGCGATGGGGAATATGTGGACGGTGACAAATTGTTGTGTAACACTGTAGTCGATCAGGACAATGGTAAAAGAGGATGAAATGAGATAGTGACAAGAAAGAAACTAGATGGTTGAACAGCAGAAGTGTGCATTATAATGATCATTTAAAATAAAATATGCCGTAATGCGTTTAACAAGCATACACCAACGTCAGAGATTCATATCGTACAATCGGACATTAGGAATTATGACAAAGAGGATGCGCTAAACGTAGGGATTGGGTACAACAACTCGGTAATAATCAATTTAATTTATATGTAAGTTTGAAACTTATAAGACATCTATATTTCATATTTTAACTGTTGGGTTATTATAAGACACATGAAACTATGATTTTTTTAACATGTTTATAATAGGTGCATTTGTTCCCATATATGTGGTGATATGGACACCATTTTCCCACATAAAATGTTGATGCTGGAAACATCACACAAGACTGTGGAGTGGAAGTCGAGTTCTATCAATCTATTTGATCTAGCCACCATGATAAAAACCTAGTACGAGGGATGTTAGGTTATGTCGGAAAGATATAAGAGATCATTGAAGCAGATTTATCTTCTTTCCAATGTGTTATTTTTAGGTGCAAGTGGTGGGACACCTTTGATCGGAATAATGTAAAGGAAGATCGCGATAGTAGGTTTATATGTATCAACTCTATAAATATGTGGGATGAAGCTAAGGAGCCCTATGTTTTCCCCAAACACTGCAACCACGTGTTTTTTTACCCAGATGTGTTAGATAGGTATTGGTGATTTGTTTTGAGACATGACCTTAGATCAAGACATATTTTTGAGAACAACAGTGTTATCATGCCATGCGAGCTAGAAGATAATGAGGGTGATCATGAGAACCGAGAGTCATATGGTACATGTGTTATTTCAGAAATATTTATACATTTTAAGATGGGTTTTTCAAAACATTATAATATGTATTTTGAATTAAATGGTAATTTTCATTGTGTTAAAGTTAAAATCAATATAATTTTAGGGTTTTTAAGAAATTTCTTTCTTTTGAGATTTATTTGTTTGTCAAAATTGTAGTTTTTGAATTTGTAATCAATGGAATTTTATTCACAAAGAGAAATTGATCATGTTTGGAAATTTTGTTCTTAATGAAATTGTTTTCTATTCTAAAAGGAATTTTGTTTACAGTGTGGGGAAGTTTTTGTTTCTCAATTAAAAAAAATATCTCAAATTTCTCCTAAATAGAATTCATCAAAAATAAAGAGTTTCATTTTGCATATTTATGCATTTAGACTATTTTAAGTCAGGTCACAACATCATCAAGTTTCAACTACATACCCTTTGCGTTAAATAACAACCAAATCAATACAGCTCTTAATAAAATCAATCTAGACATTTTTACATTTTCTAGGGCTCATTCCACCAATTTAACTTAGGCTAGTGTTTTGGAATAGGTTGTAATAAAAATTCCAAAGCAGTCAAAACAAACAAGTAGTATCTTGTGTTAGGGAAACCCAATTGTTGCATTTGTACTCTCAGAAGTTCTTCTTAAAATATCAAGCATGAGGTCATGTCGGACCCAGTGAGGTAATCGTACCTCTCCCATTGGTAAAGATAGAAGACGTGCATGTAATACAAATGGTAAACCTTAGATTAACCATTGTCGACGAGCTTGGGGTCACTTGTTAACAAACCTTGGATTTACCATGTCGAGGAGATTTTAAGGGGATTGAGATTAATACTCTACCCTTGCGTGTATATCAAATCATAGATTGTTCCCCCAGGTGCATTTGTCTCAGTTGGTGACCTTAGTGGCCATAATATTTAGGATTTTTCCCAAGGTTATGGTGGAGGGAAGGTCCCACTGTACCTAGAATAGACGTTGGCTAGACTCACTTGGACTTTCCGGAGAGTATTCTTCACTTCGAGATGGCATAGTGGAGGTACTTGCACCTGACTATTTCATTAAGCAGGTTTTCAAGGTAATTGTTCCAACCTCCAATTTTCCACATTAACTTCTACGATGTTGGATTTCATCACCAACTAGTGTTTTTATTGTGGAAACATATTTTTTGTGTGTGGTTTATTTCTTGAATTTTATAGGAACGTGTTCAAATTTCTTGATTTCTTAGCAACCTTAGGTGTATTCTGTTGAAATATTTTTTGATTTCGTGTGTTAAAAATTAACCGTGGCTTATTACTTAAACGCTCACGTAGAATGTAGGGGAAACCCCCTGAATATACACCCAGTCAATCAGAAAATATTAAATCTTAAATAGTTCAACAATCAAAAACCAAGTCTATTGAACAAGGAGAAACATCTATATTAAAACATCCTGATTTCAAAGTTAATCATCCTCAAAGAGTAGAAAGAAATCAAGAACAATCGGAAATTTCTAAGTAATATAAGTTGAATCTGTTACTGGTGAATTGTCATATACTCAGTTCACTAAGCCCGAAATATCTGAAGCTAAATCTGAATCTACTTCATCTGAATCACCTTCAGAATTCATAGCCCTAACTCCTCATCATCTTCGTTCACCTCGAGTGAAACTTCTTATTAGTCAGAATCTTCCTCCTTTCCTAGTTAGTATTGAAGAGATTACTAACATGGAATAATATATCACAATTCCTTGCGTCAAGTGTCTTTAGATCTAAGGTATAGTGAACTGATTTACCCTTAAGTTCCTTTTAGACCGGATCCTTGGTATCAAAAAATTACTAACTTTCTGCATAATTCTGGTTTCAATTATTTTCCATGCCGCATTCCTTTTTACTCTATACCCAAAGGTAGTTCCATGGGTTCATTAATCATATCTACTGAGTCATCTATGTTTTCTTCATCACCGGTGTTATAGGTCATTTTGGGCATCATTCCCAATGACCTGGTTAACTGGACATCATCTCTAGGACCAATGATCAAGGGTCTATCATTCTATATCATTTCAGTTGCTACATGCCCTAAGACAAGAAACAAGACAAATCAAGCAAGACTTTCATCAAGAAAATGTTTCCAAGGTTTGAAGCTTATTATATAGCATATGAGAGTTCACTAATGCAGGCTCTAAGGGGCCTAAGTGCATTGCATATGCAGATATCCCCATGCAAGGCGACTCTACAAAGCACTTCCCAACAAATTGGCGACCATACTGGTGTTAATTTCTCTTAGTTATAGGTTTTTAAGCCTCTGATTTTCTTTTTTTATCCACCCAGTAGTTGTTACTCATAAAGATTAAAAATTTTCAAAGTAAAATTAGCAAATACATTGAGTTAAACAATAATATTTTTCTTTGTATACTGTGCCCAAGGCACCCTTATACAGGACACACTGCTTTGCAAAGCACTGTTTCCCTTCCTAGCCTCTGTTTTAGAGCGCTATCTCCCTTTGGAGACTACGTTGACTCCTGAAAACACCCAAATTCCCTTGAATTTTCCTTTGCAATTTGCTTCATTTTTTTTGTTGCTGTGTTTTGAAAAGTTTGATCCTCAATTGACCAGTGACTCTATATACTTTTTCCTCCTTTGACTGAAAATTTTTTCAATGTTGGTTTTAAAAAAAAAAATTTCTTTATCATTGACAAGTTGATTTCAAAGTACTTTTTATGGCTGCATTAAGAATCATTTGCTTTCGAAATAGGAAATTGTCGTAAAATCTTCATTTCCTTGATAGGAGAAATTGTTGTTGAAATAATCATTTTTCCTTCAAAAGAGAAATTGTTGTTTGTATTCTTCGTTTCTCGAAAGTAAAAAGCATTTGAATTGTTGATTTAGTGCACTTAGTTTCTTTTTTTCATTTATAACATTAAGGAAATTGGAAAGAAAAACTTGCATTTGTATGTAGAATAATGTGTGTTTTGCAAAAGGAAAATTAGGAAATATGCATTTAGTTTGAGATCATTGATTTTTTTTGTTCATTGATTTGTTTGCTCACAAATTATTTGTTCTCTTCCCTTAGTAGCTAGGTTTTTCATTGAAAATGCTGAAAGTGAAAGATTGTTTATCATTCTTAGCTTGCATTTTAGGAATTTCATACACATCATCGCGGTGAACCTTTTAAAGGCAAATTGTTAAACAGATCAACATAAAATTAATCTCAATTTACTTAACAATGCATTGGAACCATAACGATAACATTTAGAAGGTCTAGGCTAGAGACGTGTTTTGGCATTGTAAAACATAGCAGTTGTCGTTAACTTTTCTGCGATACATTCCGAGTGTGATACCTCACTCCACGTATGTAAGTATATTGTAGCTTGTCCATGTAATTTCATTTATATCGGGTGGTGTTACAGTACGATAATTATAAAGGGGTGCTCTCACTATGTGGTTTCACATTAGATAGCGCTAATACGGACTTGGGCCTCTACATACCTTCGGGTATATTTGGGAGGAAAATTTTTAGGTGCTATCCATCCATAGTGAACTGAGTCGGCTGCCTTGAAATTGTGATACACCGAACACATCATTCGGGTAGATTTCCTGCCTATACTTCTTGGTTTTCCAGGAGGTATTCTGCAGTTCACAGTTTCTTAGTAAACCTTTTTTCCTAGCATTACCCTTTTATTTTGTTTATTTGTTTTTGGTTAAAATAAATCAGTCATTGTGGAAGAAAAAAATCCTTCCCCCCATCATTCGCGTAGACTAGCATTGAAACCACCTTTACCACTTGAAGTTACTCTTGGTCGGCGAAGGCAACATTACTCTACTTAAACTAGTACTATCAGTACCTCTGGTGAAGCAACATATTCCCATATACCATAGTCGGCACAATTTGTTTCTACAAATCCTGGTTTGTCTACTGTTGTCGAGAAAGAGTCCTCATAGCTACCCATGGTCACACCCCATCCAATCTATGAGACCATACCTACCGAACTTGACGTTGTTTAACTGGAAGTTGATCTAGATCCCATGGTGGTTTAGGGGGTAGCTGTTATTGGTAAAACTGGACATCATCCCCACGACCAATGAAATAGGGTTATCATCCCCTTATATTTCAGTTTCTATATTCCTTAAGTGGAGCAATCTTGATCCCAAAGTTAAAAAACCGGAAGTTGTTTCTGTATTGGTCACTCCACAATCTATTGTAGCCATTTAGTCTCCCATATCGCACAGTCAACCACCTGAAATATACTTTGGGCCTGACAGCGAAGTTCTTCCACCTGGTTTTATTTTGATTGAAGAAATATCACAAGATAGACACCTTTAACTCCAACTCATTTTCAGTAGGAACTTTACCTGTACGAGTCTTTTCCTCAATCACCTTCCTTTTGCTTTTTTTGATCTTTTTTCACTTCGACTTCCCATAGATTATATAGGGTATACACTAGGTCATTTGACCATGGCTGAGATAACATCCCAGGCTGAACCATCTATTTCAGCTGCGACAACATCTACTGTTGCTTCATCTTCGATGTTTTGTCCATTGACATTACCCATGTCATCATTCGGAATCCTATCTGGTTCTTCCCTTGTGAATATTGAATGGCTTGATCCTTTATTCACATATTCAATGCAATATCAAGCTAAACCCATCATTTATTCCCCTTG
Organism: Pinus albicaulis; assembly: GCA_034641835.2. Classification (NCBI taxonomy): domain Eukaryota; kingdom Viridiplantae; phylum Streptophyta; class Pinopsida; order Pinales; family Pinaceae; genus Pinus; species Pinus albicaulis. The sequence goes on from CM076579.1 coordinate 786,324,356, forward strand.
GTGGCTAGTGATTTCACATAAAATACCCTCTAAAACGCCAAAATTCAATGAAAACCCTAGAGAAGACCTGTCAATGCATGTTATAACTTATCGTTTATGGTGTTCAAAAAACTCCTTAAATGATGACTCCGTTAGACTACGTCTTTTCCAGCACACACTCACTAGTCCAACTACACAATGAGGATGGTTATTTTTCGGTGTCAACCTCGTTAAAAAATAAAACAGATTTATGAGGATAGTTCTTTTCCCGTGTCAACCTCGATAAATGAAACAGGTTCCTATGAGGAAAGTTCTTTTACGATGTCAACCTTGTTAAAAAATGAAATAGATGATGAGGAAAGTTCTTTTACTGTGTCAACCTCATTAGAAAATGAAACATATGATGAGAAAAGTTCTTTTACTGTGTCAGCCTCATTAAAAAATGAAACAGAGTAATGAGGATGGTTATTTTTTCTGTGTCAGCCTCATTAAAAAATGAAACAGAGCAATGAGGATAGTTCTTTTACTGTGTCAACCTCGTTAAAAAATGAAACAGGTTATGAGGATAGTTCGTTTTTCTTGTATCAACCTCGTTAAAAAATGAAGCAAGTGCCTTTGAGGAAAGTTCTTTTACTGTGTCAACCTCGTTAAAAAATGAAACAAGTCATGAGCATAGTTCTTTTCCTCTGTCAAGCTCATTAAAAAATGAAACAAATCCTCTCCTATAATGAACCTTCATTCCATCCAGATTTTAGTAACCAATAATCTACTTAGATGAATGAAATGAAGCTTGGGGGGCACCTAATCTTGCAGGGGGCATTCGACATGGGATCTTGCAAGGGGCATTCAAAATATTCTTACCAATTTCACACATTCAATGGTTGAAGTTCGGAGGAAAAAATCAAGTTCAGAGCTCCAAAATGCAAATGGTAACTATGGAATGATAAAAATGAATAGTGAAACTACTTTTTATAGTAATTTAATTGTTTGCAAGTTAAATTTATTGCTATGACTATAGTTTTCTTATGTTTTTATCATGAAACAAGTATTTTTAATCCATTTGATGTTGTTCTGAATAGGAAATACAATTGATGAACAAATTAGTCCTGCATATTTATTCAAAGAATGACTTGACCACAAAGCATACTTTTTCTCCTTATTTTCTGAGCTTCGTTAAAAATGAAAAAGGATTTGAAGTGCACTTTTATCTCTTTTTAGAACTTCGATAACAACAAAAAAAGAACCCCTGGAGTCTTCTTTCAACTCTTTTCAGACTCCGATAAAGTGAAAATATTGCCTAGCACTTGTCTTTTCGAGCTTGTTAAAGTAAATGAATTGATATCTACTCAATATAAGTTTAACCCTTTTCCTGAATGAGATTGATTATTTACGAAAAATGAATACCTTGGTTAAACATGACCAAAGAGGTTCTCTCAAATATTGTTTTACACTTTTTCGGGTCTGAGTGACAAATTTATGAAAAATTACTTTTCGAGTTATCTTTCGTCCTTTCAGACTCTCTAAATATGAAAAAGGACCAGGCTATCACTGTCGCTAAGCTCGTTAAAACATAAAATAGTGATGCGCTTGTCGATCATGGCAAGAATCGAGTTTCATTCATCACTAGACTCGTTAAATTATTAAATAGCGATACTTTATTCGCTCGAAGGGTTGAATTATAGATCAAGCAAATGTTATCCTCCTTAATCTTGTTAAAAAATAAGGAGGTATTGGTCGACAAATGACCAAGGAAAATTTGGGAAAGGTGAGCAAAGTTTCTTTTTGGTGGCAAGTCACTCTTGAACATGACACTTCTTTCACTCCATGTCTATGACTATTTGGGTTGGGTAATCATCTTGATGGTTCATTCACACCTATGGTTCATCATACCTTCACTTCGGTTTTGGGTCAATGCTGCCAAATCATCATAGTGTCGCCAATATGTTCAAGAGAATTCATCCAATGATTAAAAACTCATCCTTCTGCAATACTCATAAACCTTCATTTTCATGACCGTCATCCTTGAAAATTTCTATATCAAGTCATACCCTTGTCTCCAAAATTAGTAACTCCAGTTTTGAAACAATGTGACTTCATGTCGACAACAAATCAATATCCAGGAAGTTCACTTAGAAACATCAGATTCCAGTACCATGAGGCTTGTTACAATATTGACAAGATCCTCACTTCCGGACCTTTGACCGAAAGATTTTGTTTGGCGTTCGAAATCAAATAATCTATTCGTGCCTTACAAAATGTATTGCAGTACCTTGAGGGAATTGACACTAATGGTGGTTCTCTCACGTTTTTTAATAGCTCACATCAATGGCTAGTAATCAAACGATGTCTTTCCATGTTCGAATACAAGTCATATATTCGCATGGCTACACTTGTACCCAAATGATCAAGTGAACGAGATAAGAAGACCCCGGATCTAGTTTCATCCATCCGAGATGTGATTTCAAGATTTTTGTAGACATCATCTGTACAGTGACCTTACATACAGATTTTCATCCAAACATGGGCCTATATCTGTAGGCATGTCTTCATTTGGGCAACATTCCAATGAAGATGACTTTCTAAATTATGTACATGTTATTAGATTGTTTTATGTGCTGAATATGGGAATTCCTGCCCTCAGAAATTATGATCTAAGAGGATATATCATGATGTAATGTATTGTAATATTGATGCAGGTGACCTTTCCGCTTCGTTTCTAGCCCATCACAGTGTAAAGCATCTCAATCAAATGTTTTTATTATTTGGATCTCATGCTTTAAGGGGCAATTGTTATAGGTAAATTTGGGCACCATTCCAAATGACCTGGTTAATTGGACATCATCTCTAGGAATAATTATCAAGGGTCTATCATTCCTTATCATTTTAGTTGCTACATTCCCTAGGACAAGAAACAAGACAAATCAAGAAAGACTTTCATCAAGCAAAGGTTTCCAAGGTTTGAAGCTTATTATATAGCATATGAGAGTTCACCAATGCAGGATCTAAGGGGCCTAAGTGCATTGTATAAGCAGGTAGCCCCATGAAAGGCTACTCTACAAAGCACTTCCCAACAACCAGAAACATTTTTGTATGGCATTTCATCAATTCCTGCTGGGTACTAGTCACCCTCTGGGATTTTTTCAAGAGCATCTCCCTCTTCCAAAAATATTACACAATCAACTAGTCTTTATGAATCCACAACTAAATCTTTGACCATAGAACATGTCTATATGTTTTCTGGAAATATTCCTCAGGCTATCTCTCAAGGTAGCTATATAGCGCCTGGGAGCAACAAACTCCTCAAGGAAAATAATTTCTCCAAGGGCAGCACCCTATTCAGGGGAAGTAGCCCCTTCAAGGACAAAAAAATATTCAAGGGAAACAATTCTATCAAGAGAAATTATCCTTTCAAGGAGTTCAACCTTTTACTAGAGCTTATCTGAGAAATTATCAAACTTATGTTCCAATACCTCAAGCTAGCTATGGTCAACCTTATGCATCACAACCTTTAATGGGAGCTCCTCACCTAGGCATTAAAACTATGTGGAATATGTTGTTGACTCAACAATCGTTGCAACCTACTTTACAAGTACCTTATAATCAACCTGCTCAGCCAACTAGATAGTTTAGTTATACCCAAGTCCAACAGCCTACTCAAACTGCACTTCAAATTACCCCTCAGGTATCTGTACCTAGTATTTAGCAAGTTGATCTGAGTACTCCAAGTACTCCTATCCAATCTGTTGTGAAAAATTTTGTTCAAAAAATGAGTACACCTATCCCTAGAGTTTCTAGAACCCCTGTTGCTACAACCCTTCAAACGACTCCATCAACTGTTACACAGGCAATCCCTCAAGTTATTTCCCATCAAACTGGACCTATAATACAGTCTACTATTCAAACCTCTGTAGGACAAGTTGGTGCAACTACAGTTCAAACAAGAAAACATTTTACATGTCATTTTTTGCAGAGTCCACCATTTCAAGGGAAATTTCAATATGGAAAAATGGGACAAGATCTAGTCTATCAGAATCAACCATACCCTGGTTATACATATCAAATACTAGCTCAACCTCAGTTTGCTATGGCTAACCCTGGATACCCCAGAGGTATTCCAATCCCATCTACTTAGGATATTCCAGGTTATCCTGGATATCCTCCTCTTGGTACTGGTATTGTTCCTCAATATTATCACTTTGCATAAAAAGACCCTAATCGTCGGTTACCATTCACTGCAATTTTAGACTTACCAGATTTGTCTCTCTTTACGAATGATCCAATTTATTATCTTCCATTTTGGCTGGCAATTCCAACTAAGTTTTTGAGTGATATACAAGAATTTGAAGGAAAATTATGAGACTACCCCTCAAATCATGTGATGAATTATCATCTATGGTGCGCATCCAAATCCTTAATCAATGATTCCATTTGAATGATACTGTTTCATAGAACATTGATTGTTTAGCTGCAAAGTGGTACATTGAGTTACCACCCGGTTCTTTAAATAATTTCAACGCTTTATAAATAGCCTTCCTAACTCATTTCCAGTTGTCGGTCCATTATGACAATGGCACAAAGCTTTTAACTTCATTAAAACAAAGTACATCTACTTATATTTCAGATCACATATGCGAATGGCGACGTAGACGAAGTTTAGTGAAATTTTTTATTCTGGACCAAATTTTGGCAGAATGGTTTATTGAATAATTACTTCCAAAGATCATTGAAGATGTAGCTGAGGGAGGCATTGTCACAGAAGAATAGGTCATAGCCCAAGCACAGTACTTAGACCTTTTATACACATAGTCTGGTACTCTATATGAAAAAATTATTGATTTACCATGCCCAGGTCAACTTACTGCAACTCCTTCTGGTTCTCATTCTGAAGATGGTGTAATTGGTACAATTAATACTACAAAGAGTAAAAATTAGTCATCTAATTTTGCTTCTCCAATTATAACTCTACCAGATTCACGTAAAGGAGACTCTTCCCTTGAAACTTCTGTCGAAATTCATGTTGTAGAATCATCCACAACTAAAGCTAAATTTTGTGATAAGATGAAAGGGAAGAGTAAAAATATAAAAAAAACACGTATCCCAAAGAGAAAGCTGAAAAAACCGAACCATCAAATGAAAAACATAAACCTCTTTATCCTTATCTTATCTGTGATGAGAATCACTACACCAAAGAGTGTCCACATTGGGCTGAGGTATCCAAAATTTTCAAAGGTTCATCCACACCTATAGCCTTGAAATATCCTTTTCCATCTCGAGATAGTAAAATGATTGGATCTTCTTTCAATTCATCGACAAATATTTTGATGATGTCTCAAGTCATGGTTGTGACATGATCTCAAGACTATGGATCGAATATTCTTGTAATTGGTAAAGATACTGAATCATCCAGTCAAACACCAGCAACAACTCCTTCAGTTTTTGAAACATTGTAAATCAAGAAACCTAACGCTAATTTAGTGATTAAACAACTTTCCAAAGGTGTACCTTGAAAATTGGCTTTCAATCCACATGCGAGAGCCACTCATAATTACAACATTGTTGAAGATTTGGCCATATCCCCTTCAGCAATGTCAACCCTCGAGGTGTTGTGATCATGTTCATCTTAGAGGAAATTACTAGTATCATCCATAGGAGCTATTGATCCTCAAGACTTGAATCTAATGGTCTTTGATCTTGAAAATTTTGTACCTAGACTCCCACATCAAACAGATTTTCAAATTCTAGTATTAGTCAAATGACGGCGAGTTTTTCACACGGTAATTGATGAGGGAGCATCTATGTGGATAATTTCATTAGCTTGTTCGAAAACTCTTATTCTCCGAGGATCAACCAATCACCGACCATCCTTAAAGCCTTTGATAGAAGAGGTTTTTTCCCATTCATAATACTCCAGGATCTGCCTATAGAAATAGAGGGAAAAATCATAACCCTAGAGGTGGAAGTTGTTGATGCCCCTATTGATTACAACCTTATTTTGGGTCGCAGTTGGTCATATGCTATGATTTTTGTTGTTTCATCAGTATTTCGGATGATCATGTTTCCTCATAAAGGATATATTGTTAAAATAGATCAATTTTCTTACTTCACTTCAGGCCCTAATTCTAGAGATAGTATCCAGCATGTCAAAAAAATGGTTGTCCTTACGAAGATGTTGGCATAGGGCTAGTTAAGGATTCTTCTCTCACGGGAAATTTCGTTATGCCCTATCCCAATGTACCATGAAAAATTTCCAATATCACTATGATCACATCAAGCACAATGCCATTTGATGACACATGGATTGTGCCTTTAGAATCAGAATTGGACTCTTATGATGGTGAGATGCCTTTAAGTCCTTTTGAATCGACATATGTAGCAGTACAATCATGTTCCTAAACTACATCAAATTCTACTATTCAAATGAATGTGGTCAGTGAAGAATCATCTTCTATATCAAGCTTGACTTTGACATCATTTCCATATCCTTTTCAACACGTATTTGCAACTAATGAAAAAAATTGAGAAATTTTGGCATCAGATGAATTTCCATGGACGATCTACATCATCGATCTTCTTTTTTTCCTGGCCTTGATAAATCTGAAAATGATTTTTCATCTATATTTACGATTTATTATTTCAAAGAAGCTCAAAATCCCACATCAATTATACATTCAGATTCTGAGAAAAAATTGGGAAATATTTCTACAACAATTTCTATTGACATATCGATTAAACCTAGAATAATTGAGAACATTCATATAGGTGCTTCTTGTTTGATTGAAGAGATCAATATTATAAAGCCCTATTTCAATAATTCCGAGACATTTTTTCCTAGTCTAATGAAGAAATGCCAGGTATTGATCCTAAGATTGTTATTCATGAGATTAAGACATACCCAGATGCTAAGCCTATTAGACAGAGATTACATCCAATACATAGGCCAACAGTTGTTGCAATCAAATTCGAAGTTGAAAAATTACTACGAGCAAGATTTATTTATCCTATTCCTTTGACGGATTGGGTATCTAATATATTTCCTGTAACAAAAAAACAAGGGACTGTCAGAGTATGTGTCTATTATCAATATATTAACAAGGCTTGTCCCAAAGACAATTATCCTACCCCCTATAACAATAAAATTGTTGATGATTGTGCCAGGAACAAAATATTATCGTTCGTGGATGGTTTTTCTGGTTACAATAAAATCAACATACTCTCTGATGATCAACCTAAAACAACATTTATATGTCCTTGGGGCATGTTCTCATATTTTAAATTACCCTTTGGACTGAAAAATGCTGGTTCAACGTTTCAAGGAGCCATGTCTTATGCATTTCACGATATCAAACATATTGTACAGTCTTACTTAGATGAATTACCTACTCATTCTTTACGTAGACAAGATCATCCTATGCATTTACGTGTTATATTTATGAGATGTAGGCATTACAACATTCATTTGAATCCACACAGATGTGTTTTTTTGTACAATCAATACTTTTACTTGGGTTCGTCGTTTCAAAGGAGGGCATTTATGTCAATCCATCAAAGGTTGATGCCATCATTAATCTACCTCATCCTTCCACTTTTCACCAACTCCAAAGTTTGTAGGGGAAAACAAACTTTTTACATCGTTTTATGCCAAACTATGTAGAGTTAACGAAATGTTTTACCCGGTTGTTGAAACAATATGTTCCATTCATTTGGGACGAGATTGATGATAAATATTTTGATGCACTTAAAAACGTGTTGACCCATGCACCATTATTGCATCCCCCCAATTACCAGCAGGATTACTTTTTGTACTTAGCTGCATCTGATTTACAATTGGAATGGTTTTAGTTCAAGAGGATGAATCTAAAAATGAACATGTGATCTATTACGTAAGTCGGAATCTCAGACCGACAAAAATATAGTATTCACATGTGGATAAATTGGCTTTGGCAGTTGTTCAAGTTGTCCAACATTTTTGTCATGACATATTATTATGCGAAAACATAGTGATGTCTAATTGAAACCCGATGATGTATATTTTGATGAAGAAAAATCTTGGGGGAAAATACTCCAAATGGATCGTTATCCTGCAAGAGTTTGATTTGGAGTTAGAGAAATCCAAGTCTAAGAAATCACTGGTATTTGCAGAACTTATGTGTGACTTTCCCAATACTAAGTCAGAAACAGTGGCAGAAAATCCTCTCGTTGATGAATCTCTATTTCTAATCAGTACTTTAGATCCCTGGTTTGGAGATATCATTATATATCTCCAAACCAAAACCTTTCACCCATAGCTTTCATGATCATATCGATGGAGAATTTGATACCAATCTCAACAATTAAATATTTCTAGTGACACTCTTTATCATCGTGGTGCTAATTCTATGTTTCGACATTATATGACTCATGAAGAAGCCGAAATGATTTTGAATGATTTCCATTCTGGAGCATGTGGTGATCATATGTATAGGTTTGTTGCAACCCAAAAGATATTGCGCGTTGGTTATTTTTGGCCATATTTATTCAAATATTGTATTCTTAGGGTTAGAAAATGCCACAATTGCCAGATTTTTTATCGAAATATGCATGCACCTATAACTCCTCTTCACCCAATCATTGTTTTCGATCCTTTCGCCAAATGGGGCATCGATTTCATTACATGTAACTCTCGCTCCGCTCGGCCGAGGGGCATGGATATATTATTCTCGCCGTAGATTACTTTACCAAATGGGCTGAGGTGATGCCTACATTCACGACTGATGGAAAAATGTAGCAATTTTCATATTCAATCACATGATTGCATGGTTCGGTGTCCCTCAAGCTATCGTTACAGACCATGGAAGCCATTTTTGAAATATTATGATGACCGAACTTTCTGATCAACTTGGCCTACGCCATGATAATTCTACACCATATTACCCACAGGCTAATGGTGAAGTTGAAGTCATCAACAAGGTTTTAACCACCATGATTAAACGAATTGCTGGAACCCATAAATCTAACTAGCATACCATGCTTTCTTTGGCATTATGGGCATAACGTACCTCTGCAAAAAATGCAATAGTGTTCACTTCTTTTAAACTTCTTTATGGTTTAGAAGTTGTGTTACTAATTGAATGTGAAATATCATCACTCAAATTAGCCATTGAATTATTAATAGCTACCTCTGAAGAGGAGAAACGCTTTCTATACCTAGCACAGTTAGATGAGACTCGTCGCACCGCTGCATTAGTTGTCAAAGCTCATAAAAAAGTGTTAAATCTCAAGATGATCAAAGTGTTAATCCTCGCATATATTCGGAAGGTGACCTAGTTCTAGTATATGATAAATCTCATGACAAGATAGGTGCTGGTAAAATCAAACCAATGTGTCATGGTCCGTATATTGTTAAGCGTGTGCTTGAAAATGGAGCCTATGAATTAATTGATTATGACAATGTTTCTTTAGATAAACCCAGAAACGGTCTTTATCTTAAGAGATATTATGCATGAATTTTCATGTGAAGATCTCCCTTGTTAGTTACATTTTAGAACATTGTGCCTTCAAATTAGTTATTTTTGTTTTACAACTTTTGCTACTTTCGTTGCTTATCTTGATTACTATTGATATTGTAGATGTCAAAATTCCTTCAAACTTACATTGGTTTTTCTGACAACGCATGTCATAGTACACGGAACATATATTTCGTGGCTTGGGTTATCTATTCACCCACCGATGAGTTAGTCTCTATTCATGGGATATGCCTTGGTCAAACAACGAAAAATATTGCAGAATATAATGCAGTCATTGTGTTATTATTTGATGCCATCACATTTGGTATTTGAAGTTTTATCATTAGGTTATATTCACAACTCATTGTATTACATTTAAATGGTGTTTATGCTATCAGAAATCTATCTTTGTTAAGACTATTTTTGAGGGTTCAGCTCTTAGAAAGAAAATTTGATTATATCGAGTATCAACACATTTCAAGAAATTTAAACACATTGGCTGATGCATTAGCTAATCAATTTTTAGATAGGCATATGCAACATTAAACATTAAAAAAAAAAAAAATCAATCCATGTTGAACAAGATACTCAGAGAATGAAGGTAGTAATATTATAAGGTTAAGTAGTTTGTGTCAAAAAATATTACCTCGTCTGTGATCATAGGTATCAAACACCTTATGATCTAAAAGATACTGATACAAACAAAAATGTCAATCTAAATTGACCATCAGCTATCCATGATGATGATCATGATAGAAAACTATGGCACACGCCACTCTACGTAGAAATCTCCTGAACGAGCCTAGGACACCAGTCACATGTCTCTGAAGCCAGAGAGGTATATCATTTGTCCCTGTCTCTGGACCATCAATATTCAACCTCTCTAGTTTGTGATCCAGCTCTGCCAGGATCTCTTCTACATCATTATGTTGTGGGCCTGCTATAGGTTGTGCCTCACACCTATCAAAGCAATGAAACACTTCTGGTTGTGTTGGCCTGACAACTAAATTTAAAATTTTGTTAGTATTACACAATTAAAAAATTAATTAAAAATTAGTTAACATAAAACTTAAAATTATTTTCTTACTTTTCGCATCCCACTGTGCCCCTGGTGGAAGAGATGTATCAGCATCACCTCTAAAATCCATCCCTGCATAAGGAAAATCTCCAATCATGAAGATCTGGTTCCTCAGCCATATGAAAAACTGAGGAGTAAATCGAACCACTACACCACCATCGCCACCATGGCGAGCAATCAATGCTACCCAACACAAAATACGTGGTTCCCGAGGTCCCATGGGATCCATCAGAGACTTCTGAGGCGCAAGGAGTGGGATCCTCTCTAAAGAAAAATATACAAGAATGGCCCCATATCCAAAGTATTTCAAATTCCCATTCTTAGCTCTCGTGAGTTGGCCCTTTATGTTAGCAAACACACCTTCACTCGAGTTGAAAAATGTTCCCCCAGAACATTTAACTGTGGTTTACATCTGTGCTTTGGTAGCCACATGTGGAGCTGCACTCCCACACAATCTGGTAACCATGAATGTTATGATCTTGAGGCCCATTCACACAATAGTTTTGATATCAATGCAACTATCCTTTAACTCTGAATCTCGGCTATAGTATTGAGCCATATAAGAAAAAATGGGAATATCTCCTGTTCTAGTCCCAAATAAGTAAATGTCCCTCCCTCTACAAGGTAATACAGTGAGTAAATATGTGTCCTTTGTCTCGATCATAATCCTATGGTCTCCGATAATGAAACATTGATCTCGGACATCCCATGCATCACTATCCAAGTCATCATCTCAACCTATGCTTTCATACCCTGAATCGCCCAGAACTTATACAAGCCACAACTTTTTAATGAGTGTATTGTTTCCAGATCATACATGGCTTCATTTTCCACAAGTTCATGCTCTCTTTATCGCCATTCCAACATGATTTTCAACCTATAAACCATCAATTTAATCATTAGAAATCAGATGGGAGAATTTTGAGCCATTTTTATGGAGAGGAATATGTTTTCAAAACCCCAAGGTGCTTGCGCAAGATCTGTGTTTACATAATGCATTTTCATGCACGCATTATACATAAAACCCGCGGCAGCCCAATGATTTTTTCTGTTAAAAAATAATTGGGGTGTGCGGTTGTCTCCATGAAAACTTGTGCACCCCTCAGGGTGGATTTTAAAACATAGTTTCCCTCTAAAAAATTCCCTAAAAGCTTAAAATCAAAAATTAAACGGATGAAGCCCACGTGCTGTAGAGCAGTCGGTGATGGGGTGCATTGTTAAGGCACTCCTTTCGCAAGGTCACCAGTTCGAAACCTGTGGGTGATTAGGATTAGTATAAAATACCAAAAAAAAAATTTAAACAAATGAAAACAAAGATAATGATGTTGTGGATTACAAGGTTCAGATGGTTCTCGAAATGGTTGGTTGGTTCTCTTGATATCAACTCCGGAAGATTTTGGGCAAAAGATCTTTCTTCTCTGCTCTAAAAATCAAAAGGTGAAAATGAATTGTTTAAACTTATTTTTGTAGTTTTAAATGAATAAAATAATAATATTTTATTTATTTTTACTTTACAGGTAAAATTTAAAAAAATTTCCCTTTCTGAGAGCAGATGTTCCTAATTGTTTGAGTTTTTTTGCAGGAAACAAGATATTTTGTGGAAAGAATCATTTTGATGTTAAGTAGACTTTTAGCACCTTTTAGGGCTCTATAAAAATATGAAAAATAAAAACCTTAGAGTCCTCTTTTAAGCCCTCTTCAGCCTCGCTAAAATAATAAAATATCGCTGAGCACTTGAATATTCAATCTTGTTAAAATAAATGAACAATCGTCCATTCAGTATAAGTCTACCCCTTTTCCAGACTGAATTTGAATAGTTACGAAAAAGGTGTACGTTGACTAATCATGGTCAATAAAGTTCTCTCCTGCATTATTTTATCCTTTTTTGGGCTTGAGGGACTAAATTTACAAAAAGAACAGCCATGGAGTTTACTTATGTTTTTCTTCTGACTCCCTAAAACTTAAAAATTCCAATTTAATCCTATAGTGGACTCATTAAAACTAAATAGTACAGGACCTATTGATCACAACAGATTGAGCCACTCCTTCTTAGGGTTCGTTTTCAATACTAATATGGACTCATCCAAAGGATTAGATTACACAACAAGCAAATGTTATCATCCTCAATCTTAACAAAAATAAAGAGGTACTTGCCAGTAATAGTGGGTGAAAAAGTGAGAAAAAGAATCCATTCATTGTCCTTATTTAAAAAGAAGCATGTCTCTCTTGGACACGATACTTTGTCACACTTGTACCTAGGTTGGGAAATCCTTTGTCTTACAGTTAATCAAACCAAATTGAAAGTATTCAGTCGATTTTTGGGTATTATCTTTAGGACAAATGATGCAAAACCATTTACAGTGTCGTTATTTGTTCAAGAAAAATTTCAATTTAACATTCATTGCAAACATCTATCTCCATTCGCGTTGACCATCCCTAAGTCAGTCCTTCCAAAAAATTTCTTCAGAACTTGATCTAATGGTTTCATGTCGTAGCATTTCTTGTGATGGATCACTTTCTATCAACATCAGCTCATTATCTAGAAATTTGATTTAGAATCCTTTCAGTACCTTAGAATCTACAAGCCCTAATGGTAGGTTTCTCAACTTCAACGATAGGTTCTCATCATTGACCTTTGATCTAATGATTCTACGAGTTTTCGGCTGCAAATAATTCACTCACGCTTCATAGATTGTGTTGAAATACTTTTAGAGCCATTGTCATTATTGATGGTTTCTCTCACACTTGTTAATGGTTCTAGTCATTGACCTATAATCAAGTGGTTTCTACCATGTTCGACTCCGACACAGTCAATCGAATGGATAGATTTGTACTAATTCGAGATGCAAAAATCAAGACCCTAGATCTAGTTTCCACCATCCAGGCTACGAGGAGTTTTATATTCATAATATAGTAGACTTCTTATGACAAATGAGTGCGCCCATACTGTGTCTACTTTTGATGTAATACTAAAATAATATATGTACCAGAACACTTATTTAGTTTTTCTATAAGTATGGGAATGCCTACCTCAACGATGATATATATTTGCATTGAATTTTTTTATATTTTTTCAACTGGTGTCTCCAATCCAATCCTCGGAATGATAAAACACTTCACTCTTCAGACAACTTTCTCAGAATTTTCACTTTAGGGGGAAATTTGTTACACGTCATTTTTTCACCATGACATTTGACTGTTCATATGGGTCTATCATCATCCATATCATCTTCCCTTAGAGGTAAAAAACACTCATGTTCCTGAATCAAGTCTTGGAAATTGGAGAAAAGCTCTATAAAACCTTTAAATATTACCTGCGCGGTTTTTATAGCATTTTCCTGTTCATGTGTTGATGCTTCTTCGATTAGCCTTGAAGATTGCCTCTATGTTCACCACTAAAAGCTATGCATCCTCGTGAAAATTAAGTAAAAATAAAAAGTAACTTCTAGAAGACTAGTTGGTTGAATATTCTCCCAACTGGAAGCCTATAGAGTCGCACCAGTTCGATATTTATCCCTCCACTCATGGAGCTTATCCCTTGGTCCAAGGAAATCAAATCCCTTCATGGGATGAATCCATCCCTCTCTTAATGGATCTGAAACTACCTCAAACTCTCTATAAATTGAGCTCAATTTTCAGGTTGAAAGGTAGATACCAATGTGAATAGAGACTGATTTGTATACTTTCTAAGCTGGGGAGAGTTCATAGAGTTCATATTTTCTATGCTAGTGAGTTTTTATTTACACGTTGAAGATCACATTTTTTTGCCCATGACTTCATGTTGTTCATTCTAGAGAGGAAGGCTTATCAGGCTAAATGAAAACGATTGCTCGGACACACGGGAGAAATTTTTACAACATCAAGGCATCCGGTTGTAAGAATGCTCTTTCTAATTTATGATAATACATATGATCTCTTTTTCTCATTGTCTTGTTTCTAAATTCATGGGAATGATGTCAATACTTATATTCCTTGATCACTAAGTTGGATTAGTATTTACGATTGTTATATATTGCAGGTGCTTTGTTCATTTTTCTTGTCTGTGATTACAGGTTCTACTCATCATTTAAGAACTATTTTGGAGCGAAATACAAAGGACTACATCAGACATCTGGATTGAAATGTAGGAGAAAGTCCTCTTTATTTTCAAGTTTGTATAATCTAAAATAAAACTAATATAAAGAAAGAGATATTCAATGGACCTTTGTTTCTAGTTAATCATTACATTACTAGGGAGATTTCTCTTGCAAGAGGGATTAATCCTGGTAACACTGCATCATTTTCCTCTTATTTCTTCACTATGACTGTCCTACCACTGATATTTTTCTTCTTGGTAATCCTTCTGGTATCCTCTTGGCGGAGGATAACCCACATGTCTGCCCAAGATCGTAATGCTGCTCTGCCCAATATACTCTGGAAAAATGTTTCCCATTCCTTGGAGACTGCATACAGGGCAGTCCTCACTAATATCCCTTCGTCTGGAGTTGCACCCATTCCAACCAGTTTGTTGAGATTCAACAAGATTATGAGCTTAGTGAAAATTAAGCACCTTCACTAAGTGGGGTCCACAGACTATTTTTAGGTGTATGTCTATTTTTAGAATGGTGAGCATATTCTAAAGTTAGCAGGATGCTAATTCTAGATGGTTGAGAAAATTCTATCTTTGGATTTATTTATATTTTTAGAAGATTGGGCGAAGTCTATTTATAGATCGCTAATCTAAAAAAATATGCATTTCAATTATTATTAGCCCTTAATAATAATCAGACTCTAAATATCAACTTATTCTCTTGTAGCACTTTATTTCAGTGAACAGGTGTGGCACATCAATGGGCTGAAGGAATTACACAATTCCTAGGGAGGTTGGTGACTCATTCATGGAGGACTCAGTTATAACTGATAGTGGAAAGTTGTGACAAATTTGGAAGAGTAGTTATTGGATTTGTTATTTAGTTTAACTCAATTAAGTGAGTTAAACTCAGTTGTGCTAGTTGTATCTAGTTCTAACTGAAGATACACTAGTGAGAGTTCGGTGAATTAATTATTTAATTAATTCACAACTAGAGACGCACTTTTAACTGAACAAATACAACAGTTAACTACTTTCATGTCAGTTCCAGTGGAGACCCAGTGGATAGATAGGTGAAAGGGTGAGATGGAATATCTGTTGTGACTATAGTGATGCATTCAATGCATCTACATAGAAATTGGAGTTTCCAATGAGGATTGCGTAGTCAAGGAAAGGAGAGATCGAATTGATTGAGGGATCTTATTCAACAGGGATTGCGCAGTGGAGGCAAGCTGTCAGGAGGCAAGAAATCGGTGCATAGATATGCAAATTTCTGCATGACAATGTGTGACGATTGTTGATTGTACTAAGAGCTTGATGTACTGATCTTTGTATTAGATTGCTACATGTTCCATTGATATACATAATATATGATAGTTGGGGTTTTTAGCTTTAATATTTCCTGGTAAAACATTCTTATTATGTGTGATTTATTTGCTTCTTATGTGTTGGCAATTGGTGAGTTAATTTCCGCAAAGAATTAAGTGGAAGGATTCTATATTTGACATAACATTAATTTGTTAGATCATGGGAGTCTGGTAATATAAATGCATCTTGTATAATTTCTACATGGTATCGGAGCAGTGTTGATCACTGGATATTGCAATATTGAAGCAGTGCTAAGTGTTGTGCTGGTGGACAATTTGAATTTGCTGCAAGAATTTCTTGGTGCGACAGTTGAGTATTCATTGAAATGGCTTTCAATGGGTTGCGGTTGGAGTATTCTCTTGAGGGTAGCTCCAAATACATAACCTGAAAGGATAGGATGGAGGCAGTTCTTGAAGATAATGGTCTGAAGGAGTTCATCGAT
Organism: Pinus albicaulis; assembly: GCA_034641835.2. Taxonomy (NCBI): domain Eukaryota; kingdom Viridiplantae; phylum Streptophyta; class Pinopsida; order Pinales; family Pinaceae; genus Pinus; species Pinus albicaulis. The sequence continues at coordinate 786,340,774 of CM076579.1, forward strand.
AGCGATGTTCCTAAGCCCACTTCGATGGATACTGCATTACTTGATGCCTGGAAAAAGAAAGTAGCAAATACAAGAAGAATTTTGTTGGAAGGTGTGAAGGACCATAATGTTTCAAGCCTTCACGGGAAATCCACTCCATTTACAATGTGGAAGGCTTTGATAGATCTTTTCCAAAGCAGCAGCGACTATAGGAAGTTGGCGCTGAAAGATAAGCTCAGAAAAACAAAAATGGAGAAGGGAAATAGTATTCCAAAATATCTCATGAAGTTTGTCCAATATAGGGATGAGATGGGGAGTGTGGGAATCATAGTTGTGGATGATGACTTGGTGAGCTTGGCTCTCCTTGGGCTTCCGAAGAGTTGGCATAGTTATCAGGACTCTGTCAATGGACGGGAGAAGCTGTCGGATTGGGAGCGACTTTGGTCGGATCTAGTGCAGAAGGAGATAAGGCGAAGTACTAGGGATGTATCTTCATCAAAGAATGATGATGAAGAGAATTTCACTTTGGCTTCTAAAGCAAGGAAAGGGAAGGGGAAGAAATCCCATACAAAATTTGAGGCTAAAGGAAAGAAGCTGGATTTGTCCAAGGTGAAGTGTTTTCATTGTCATGAACATAGGCATCTCGTGAATAACTGCCCACAGAAAAAGAAGAACAAGAACGATGTTGGAGTTGTAGCTGGTTAGGCCCTTGCGTTGCAATTTGAACTTTATTTCTCCTTGATTACATGCTTAGTTTGAAGGAGTTTTTTAGCGACTCAGAGGAGAAATATCTCCAAATGCATATAGAGATGGGCAACAATGGTAAATATAGTGAAACCAACATTGGAACCATTACCTTTGAGAGGGAGTCAGGTAAACCATTTCTGTTGAAATATGTTATGCATGTTCCAGGTTTGAAGAAGAACTTGGTCTCGATCGTGATGTTGGAGGACAGAGGTTAAGACGTTGTTTTCAGCGAGGGAAAAGCTTTCCTACAACATAAAACAATGGGTCAAACCAAGAGGATAGGGATTTGAGTTAAGAATCTCTAAAAGCTTGAGGTAGATGGTTGTGCTGCAATGATGGGCAAAGAAAAAGAAGTGGTGAGCTGGGATGAGGGAAAATTATAGCAAAAAAAGTTGGGCGATCTTAACCATGGTGCCTTGAAGATTTTGTAGCAGATTTATACTGGACTTCCCAAGGGTACTCTTGCACAGTCAGATTAGTGCAAGGGATGTACCATGGGTAAGTTTTTGAAGACCACCTTTCATGAGAAGGAGAACCGTGCTTCGGTGATCTTGGAGAGAATTCACACAGACGTGTGTGGACCTTACTCGGTTGCTTCAACATCAAAACACAGGTATTATGTTATATTTTTTGATGACTATTTTCATAGATGCTGGATCTACTTCATGGAGGAGAAGGATCAAACATTCTGAAAGTTCTGTGAGTTTAAAGAATTGGTGGAGAAGGAGTCGGGGAAGCAAGTGAATGCTCTGCGGAGCGATAATGGTGGTGAATATATCTTGAATGAATTCAAAGAATTTTGTAGCAAATTAGAAGGAATTCGAAGAGAACTCATAGCGCCTCGTAACCCACAGCAAAATGGGGTCATAGAGAGGAAGAACAGAATGATCATGGGTGTTGCATGAGCTATGCTACATGACCAGGGCCTATCAATGCACTTGTGGATGGAAGCATGCAACACTGTGGTTTATATGCAAAACCATTGTCCTCATAGAGTACTTGGCATGAGTACACCTGAAGAAGATTTTACTGGTAAGAAGCCAGATATTTCTCATTTAAATATTTTTGGCTCATATATTTACATTCATGTGACTAAGGACACCAGGAAGAAGCTAGAGCTGACTGAAGAAATTTGGATATTTGTGGGGTACATAGAAAAACCCCATAATTATCGTGTGTATTTTCCAAACAGTCGGATGACTCTGGTGCAATGGGATATAAAATTAAATTAGGAGAAAGCCATGAATTTGTCGCTTGAGAGGGAGCTACACTTGCATACAAAGGAGGAACTTCTTGTTCCCAACAATGAGCCTCAAGATGTGGATCAACCATAGGAGGAGGATCACGGAGTGGAGGATTCCATTCACGCAGAGCCAAACATCAGGACTGGCAGAAGGCATACCACAGAAGTTGAGAGATTGAAGCTTGATGCAGCATAGAATGTAGGAGTCCCTACATCATAGCTCAAACAGAGACAATCATCTAACCAATTCATTGAATACATGGCTCTCATGAGAAAGTGTATCATGATAGAGCCATCTTCCTTTGAGGAAGCAGCGAAGGAGCCTACATTGGTAGATGCCATGGTGGAGGAGTATGAATCCATTGTTAGAAACAATGCTTGGGAGATTGTTCCAAGGCTAGTTGGTAAATTAGTGGTAGGTTCAAGATGGATCTACAAGGTAAAGCAAGTTGTTGATGGGAGCGTCGAGACATATAAGGCAAGATTTTTTTCCAAAGGCTTCTCACAAATTGAGGGGATTGATTATGAAGAAACCTTTGCACCTGTCGCACGGTATTATTCCATGAGTACCACCCTTTCTCTCTTAGCACAGATGGGTTGGCACATTCATCAGATGGATGTGAAGACTACGTTCCTTAATGGGATCATTGAGGAATAAGTGTACATTGAGCAACTTGAAGGATTTGAGATCTTTAGCAGCGATTCGCAAGTGTGCAAACTCAAAAGAGTGTTGTATGGGCTGAAGTAAGCACCCCGTGCTTATACATACGGATCGACATCTATTTCACTAGACTTGGCTTCACCAAAAGTGAGGCAGATGAAAACCTATACCAAATTGTGGTGGAGGGTAAGCTTTTCATCATTGTTATTTATGTTGATTATTTCATACTAACGGGTGATGAGAATTTGATACACTCATGCAAGGAGGACCTTGCAAAGGATTTTGAGATGAAGGATTTGGGCCTCCTTCAATATTTCCTTGGATTGGAAATATGGCAGTGAGAAGTTGAATTGTTTGTGTCTCAAGGCAAGTATGCTTGGCAGATACTTGGTAAGTTTCACATGCATGACTGCAAGCCCATGGATACTCCTCTTCCAAGAAATTTGAGGAAAGAGGATGCTACATCGGTAGAGGTAGTGGATGCTACTTTCTATCGACAGTTGGTGGGTTCGCTCATGTGTTTAGTTAATACAAGACCGAAAATATGCTATGTGCTGAACCATCTTAGTCAAGCGAGGGTTAAGCCTACCAAGCTCTTTTGGAAGGTAGGCAAGCATGTCTTGAGATATCTCAGGGGAACATCTAAATATGGCTTATGGTACAGACAAACGGATGAGATGAAGTTGCATGGCTTCATGGATGTAGATTCGGCAGGCAGCCCAATGGATAGAAAGAGCACATCAGGAGGGATTTTCAGTATCGGATCTACAAATTTTTTTTGGTATAGCAGGAAACAAAGATCCGTGGCACTCATTTTAGTAGAAGTGGAATACATGGCAGCAAGACAAGCTGCATGTGAGGCTATCTAGATCAGGAAGATCCTAGTCGGTTTGTTCAGTTCTCATTTAGATCCCACAATGATTCATTGTGATAATCAGAGTTGCATTAAACTCTTTATTAATCCTATGTTTCATGATATATCTAAACATATATATATATATATGGTATCATCATATCAGAAATTGCGTGCAGCGGAAGATCATGTTGCTTCAGTACATTCCTACAGAAGATCAGGATGCATATATTCTGACGAAGTCTCTAACCAGGAGCAAATGCGAATACCATAGAGACAGGATCGGGGTGAAGGATAATCCATATCTTGTTGAGAGGGAGTGTTGAGATTCAACAAGATGATGAGCTTAGTGAAAATAAAGCACCTTCACTGAGTGGGGCCCGCATGCTATTTTTAGGTGTATGTCTATTTTTAGAATGGTGAGCATATTTTAAAGTTAGCAGGATGCTGATTCTAGATGGTTGAGAAAATTATATCTTTGGATGAATTTATATTCTTAGAAGATTGGGTGAGGTCTATTTATAGATCTCTAATCTAAAAATAGATGCATGTCGATTATTACTAGCCCTTAATAATAATCAAACTCTAAATATCAACTTATTCTCTTGGAGAACTTTATTTCACTGAACAGGTTTGGCACATCAGTGGACTAAAGGAATTACACAATTCATAGGGTGATTGGTGACTCATGCATGGAGGAATCAGTTATAACTGATAGTGGCAAGTTGTGACATAGTTGAAAGAGTAGTTATGGGAGTTGTTATTTAGTTAAACTCAGTTAAGTGAGTTAAAATCAATTGTGCTAGTTGTATCTAGTTCTAACTGAAGATACACTAGTGAGAGTTCAGTGAATTAATTATTTAATTAATTCACAACTAGAGACTCACTTGAAACTGAACAACAAGGGGCCAAATTAACTACTTGCATGTCGGGCCTATGGAGAATTCAAAATAGATAGAAAGGTGAGATCGACTATTCAGTTATGACGAAAAGTGATGCATTCACGTATTCGCTAATGCATATTGGAGTTTCCAATGAGGATTGCGCAATCAAGGCAAAGAAATATCGAATTGATTCATGGATCTTATTCAGCAGGGATTGCAGAGTGGAGGTAGGCTGTCAGGAGGCACGAAATTGGTGCATAGATATGCAAATTTATGCATGACATTGTGTGACTATTGTTGATTGTACTGAGAGCTTGATGTACTAAGCTTTGTATGAGATTGTTACATGTTCCATTGATATCAATAATATATGATAGTTGGGGTTTTTAGCTTTAATATTTCCTGGTAATAAATTCTTGTTATGTGCGATTGATTTGCTTCATATGTGTTTGCAATTGGTGATTTAATTTCAGTAAAGAATTAAGTGGAGGGATTCTTTATTTGACATAAGCTTAATTTATTAGATTAGGGGAGTCTGGTAATATACATGCATCTTTTATAATTTCTACACAATTGGTCTCAGATGGTCTGAAGTAAAAAAAGGAAAGTATATATTTCCTTACCCTTCTGCATCTGGAAAAGTCTCATCAGTTCTCTAAGAGAATTTTCCGTTGGACGAAGCTTCCTTGATACATTACTTCTAGAGAAACCCACATTTCATTTTTTGTGTTCTTTTCATCAATATGTGGTACGACATGATGCTTCACTCTATCCATGATCAAATGCTTAGTGTGCACTTTATTCTCCTTAAATTTCTTTAGAGGAACAGGATCCATGGGCGCAGCTAGAACACTCGTTGCATGATCCTTGATGTTGTACTCATCTAGGACTGATAGGATCCTAGCCCTCTAGATGATAAAGTTGGACACATAATCCAAATTGTCCTGTTCTCTCAACCCATGAGAAGCCATCTAACACTGACAAGAAATAATACTCTTTCTCCCTTTTTCTGTGGCTACGGAAACTCTGGATCTAGGTTTCTTGGTGACTAGAAACCCTTTGAACCTGCTTCTTCTGAAAACTAATTTCCCTCCTCGAAATATTTCACCCAAATACAATCGAATAGGACTCTTCGGTCACCCTCATGATCGAATCTCAGATATGTTGAGTAGCTCTCTTCCTCCTACCTTGTTTGACTTAGCTAGGCACAATTCTGCACTAGCAGAATCCCCACCACACCGGCACTGCTGAAGATGTGAAGCACTACTTCCAGATCTTGGCAAGGCTTTCTTTAACAAAAGGAATATTGGATTGCATCTCACTGACTGGTCCAGAACAACCTCATCATTGCTCAAAAGTGGATTGCGTAACCCTAGACTAGGTGATGTAGTCCTTACGCTGGCCTGGGATGGCTCTGCGTAAGCTTGATGGCCTTCTGAATCTGTAGCGTTGTCCCTTCCTGGATCTACATCCTCCTGCCATCAAGCTGCCCCTTCTGGATATCTTCTGCTTCTGCTGCTATGCTGTAGAAAAAATATTCTTTAGCTTATTGTAGGAGATTCATCTTGATCTTCTATCGCTCTAATACCATGGGAAAATTATTTTGCAGTGTCATGGTTTACTTTTCGTACTCGATTTAAACTATACAAGTTATCTTCATAAATTAGATTCAGAAACTACTGAAGTAAACACAACTAACAATATACACATGCAGATCATTTACTAAATACTACAATCATTCAAACAAAGTGACACATGGATTTTTGGACATAAGTCCCCATAAAAACCCAAAGCGGGAAAACTGATGCAATAGATATGAGCATTTATTTTATTAATTAGATTTTGAGTAAAGAAAATATGGGTTACAGCTTTGGAAAACATGACAGAGAATAAAAAAAAATTTCAACTAATATGCTATTCCAAGAAAAAAATTCTGACCGATCCACACCCTCAAACGCGATTTACAAGTCTCAGCCTAGATCTAGCCTTAGAAACCCCAGCATTGCCCTTGAAGCCCAAATGTCAGAACTGCTAGGCTCTGTGTGCCACTGTGTTGCCCAAAGAGGGACTATGTTACCCCAGAGAGGGTGGCGTATGCCTTATACTGACCCTGGAGACCCTCTACGTAATTCTGAAACCCTTTGGAGCTGCAACGCTGCCCTTTCCTTAGCCTGCGTAACATCTGCATAGTGGTTGTTACATAGTTGTTGCTGCTGCTCTCTGCTCCTCTTCGTTGTCCTTGTTTTCTTCTCGTCTGCCTCTTGTTGACTCTTGGCTCCAGGATCAAATTATCCCCTCAACCAATACTACCCGACACTGCAGAAAAATCCTCCGAAAATTCTTAGCAAACCCTGCCCTAGAATTCCAGACCAATCTTTCAGTATTGCAACTATGTGTCTGTCACCAACTAAATATCAAGGCTTTCTCTTATAATTTTTCTAATATCTCATCAACGACCAAGATTAAAACATTCATCAACGACTGAGATTAAAATTCTACTTGATCCGTGTCTTTTAGAACATTTCAGCACATGTGTTATTTACTTCACTTTAACTATTTAATTTTCCTAAGTTTAGACTTAGGAAATCCATTAAAATAATTAATTATTTGAATAAATTGAACACCAACTTAAATTTCTCAAAAAAATTTATGGGTTTTTGAGTTCAAGTGCTTCTTAGCCCCTCCACAAAGTTTCAGGGCTAGAGCACATTTGATGCTACACCAACTGTACAAAATCTCACAAATAGTTGCAAAGCAACATAGTATTTTTTCGCAGTGTGTTGGGGTATGGTTTCTGGAAACAAGCGACATAGTGAAAAGATCACAAGCACATATATAGGAGGGGGAGATAGAAGTTTTCTCAGTTATAACTCTTGATAGGGTTTGGATTTGGGACATTTTGGCTAGGATGGGTTTAACCACGAAGGGAATTGGGCGGAGTTTTCGTAAATTTATATAATGTAGTGGCAATACTTTTTTTACTTAGAAAATCTAGCATATTGGAAATTCCTATTCAGTATCATCCATGATTGCAGAACTGCATAATTGTAATAATAAATCAGTGGTCTATTCCTGACAATTTCAAGGTGTAGTGATATACATAAGGCCAAAGAATTCTTATGGTCTTAACTTACAGATTCCACCTCAGGTCGATTATCAGGTTTTTTTGTTGAGTTTCTTCCACAAAGAGTGGCGGTGGTATCCACCCACCCAACCTACTTTCTAGCCACACAAAGGTCGTTTTCCGATCATTCTGGGTTCTGGTCTCTAATTAGTTTTTAGGTTATTTTTCTGGGGTTTTCTTATCATGTCACTTCAGTGGGACCCTTTGACCACCTCGAATTGAGTGAGGTCAATATTTATTACTGATCATTATGAGGGACGGGTACCTGGACGAAGGTGATGAGGATTTGTAGTACATCAATAGTGTATTTTATCAAAGGGTACTTTAATGTGGCTCGTTTTTTCTGGTATGGCTTTTAAAAAAACTTGAACCTACACTCATCGAGGTTCAATAAATTAAGGAGTTCAGTGTTCGAAGGCTTGGTGGTGGGACATTACACTGATAGTACCATAGGGTCGTGGTACAGGGCCTCGATTCAAACACATAGGATATCTATTACAAGAGGTTAGTGGGACCATAGGAAGACAGTGCAAGATTGACCTGACACTTTTTGGAGCCCCTAGCATTCATCATGGTGGACTCCACCTTGCCTGTCATCCTTTGTTATAAGGGTTATAATTTGGTTCGGGTGTCGGGATGCCTCTTGGCTGCCAAGGAAGGAGGCCATACTACTAACAATGAAGGAATATCCTAGCACATTCACAACATGGGCTTCTCCATTCAGAGCTAAAATTTGGTATAAGGTGGACTCCACTTTACATTCCCTAGAGAAAATTATGTTTTTGGTTTGATTTAGGTGTCATTCTTGTCGAGTCTGGAGTCAGAATCCAAGTGGTATAATTTTATCAACAGGTTCGTATTTTTCAGGGATCATTTTGGCATTGGTTTTTACTCTGACAAATGGATCACATTCTTGAGATCCAACACATCTCACCTAGCAGACTGAAATTTTCAACCTTATAGGTGAAATAGGAGGAAATTTCCTAATACAATAGACCAATTTCAGAGCATGCGACAGTAATGGGCATCAAGTTCAGGATGAAAGGGGTTTCTAAGTTTGAAAATTCTGGTGTTGAGAAGGCACAAAGGAGTAAAATACTCCAGAATAAAAATCCTATTTTGGCCCTCCGTGGAGCCCCACCTCTAGATATGGGCATTGAATCATATTTGGATTGTATTGAACGAATCAGTCAAATGGATCTTACTAGGAAAGGACACTATTTGAAGCTATATTGGGAACAAATTAAAAATTGGTTCGAATTAAAATGGTTCTCAATGTTGAAATATCGATCAAAGGTTAGTATTTTACACAATGGTTAGAGTTGTTTTAATTTCCTAGAACAGGAAGACGCACTTAAAATATTAAAGGAATTTTGTGTAATAGGAAAGGGTTTACTCATACTACAACACTAGAAGTTGGGATTCGATCCAACGACGGTCCTATAGAATAGGAACTTGATTTGGCCCAATATCCCTGGCCTCCCATTGGAATTATGGAATGGGGCATCTATTAAGGTGATAGCTAATAGAATAGCCAAATTATACTATTGGGATGAGGCTTTTATTGGCCAGTTAAATAAGAGGATGGTCTAGTTCCTAGTGGAGGTTGATATGGTAAGAGGTTTACTTATAGAATTAGACATCAACTTAAGTACCTTCTCTTCCAGGTTTACAATTAATTACTGGGGTATTATGTACCAGTGTTTGAAATTTCATGAGAAAGGGAACTTACTTCTATGATTTCTGGAGATGAAATTATTCTGAGAGGACTCCAGTGCTGGAGGGAATTTTTCTTTTTTGAAAGATACATGTACTTCTAAGGCCCTTGAAATATCGTTGGATCACTCTGATATGTTGAAACATGGCTCTGTTAATAAAAAAATATAGTGATGTTAAATTCTCCGAAAATCCTGTTATAGATAATATTTCCCCTTATAAAAGTAATAATATGGCTTGCCATTCTATTTATTTGAGGCCTGGTAATAATTTTTCTATTACAGAGGATGAAATGGGTTTGGGTTGTCCTTCACAAATGTATTTTTCTCCTTGTATTAAGTTGAGTGATCGAACGACATGTCATTTTCCCACTTTACAGCCTAATATCAATAGAAACATTTCTATGGATTTTCATGATGTTGATCAATCTATGTTTGTTAGGGGATCACATAAGGGTTATAGGAATGGGCCCAGTATGGTTCTTGGAAAATCTAAAATACAAGACTCCCAACCTTTGTTAACCTTGATAATGTTACAATTATGAAACTGTGGTCAAATTCCACTTTGGATAGCTCAGATGGTTGAGATAATAATTTCATTAGATTCATATTTTTGAAAGGACCACAATTGACCTACATATATCCCCAATCGATTAAGATGAAGTTAAATTATGAATTATTTTATTTATTAAAGTGAAATGGAATGGGTCGGCCTAAGCACATGTGGAATTAATTAAGTTGACCTCAACCCCAAGTGGACCCACCAAAATCCTATAAATAGAAGCGACCTCAAGCTCATTCTTACACTTTCTCAAGCGATCTTCTATTTTGATTCTTTTTTTTGTTCATCCATTCAGTTTTGGCTCGCACAGGTTCGACGAAAAGAGTTCGCGCAGGGTCTGAAATCATAGATCTGAAGCTCACACAAAAAAATAGGTTTTTCTAGTTCTGGCCGGCAGCATAGAACTGGTCAAACCAGGCTTTAGTTGTGGGAACAGTGTGTTATGCCTATGGCCAAGGTGTGATAGCTGCAGGAACAACATGGAAAGGTAGTGGCTAGGGCTTTAAGGCCAGATCAGGCTGATATACGCCATAGCTGCAGACACAGGGTGTCATGCCTACGACCGAGGACCCATAGCCACAAGTAGATCTAGGCTATATCAACCCCAGTTTCTTGAGTGGTGCTTCCAGACATCATTTGATCAGTCACAGATGGTCGTGATCAGTCTTTGATATCATCATGGATTCATATATAGGATTTGACAGTTGATTTCAGTTGGCTTCAATGATCTATTGGATTTGTGTTTCTTACTAGTGTATATCAGTAGATCTGTAGATCTGTCCTATATATTTCTGCTGCAGATCAGGCCCTTAAAGATTAATCTTCAGTTCTCCAAAATTTCCACTCAGTGACAACAGTGTTCAACAATATGCTACAGGCAGTGACATTGCATTACAGTTCTCAGAATCAGGATCCTTCAGCAAAAGTATGTTTAAGGTCATATTATACATGTGCTAGTTACTTTTCTACATTTTGAATATATGGATCAATGGATCATTGTACTCTTGTTTTTTGAATCATTTGATGATGATCTAAGAAGAATAATTTGCAAGGGTTTTCCCCGTAGTTGGTTTTGCGTCGGTCTTCGACCAATCCTAGTGTTTATATGTGTGCATCAAGATATGGTTCAATGATGTGTTTGATACCATGAAAGGCATATGACATAGCTCTTTGCAAACTAGCACTGGAATTTTTCAAGCCAAAAGGGAGTTTCTTGTAGGAAAAGGTTCCCCATGGATGGATAAAAGCAGTTTTATGTTGATCAACAGGAGTGATGTTGATCTGGTTATAGCCAGAAAAATCATCCATAAAAGAAAATATCTCACTCCTAGCACATTCATCAATGATTTGATCGATAAAGGGGGTGGGATGCGATTGATATCACATTAGTTAACAAAAACTCAGATGGTCCCTCGTTTCTTAGTAATGGGGATAATATTGGAGACCCAATCCGCTAATGGGATGGGATGTATGAAACCATCCTTAAGAAGTTTTTCGACTTCCCCTTTAATGGTAACAACCTTCCTTGGGCACACAAGATGAAGTTTCTGACGAATGGGCTTCGATTCTGGATATGTAGGGATTTCTTGCACGAAAATAATAGGGTCTATGCTAGGCATTTCCTCGTAAGACCATCCGAAGACATCACAGAATTCCTTGAAAAGCTCTATGTAAATCTTGACCTCATTGGGAGAAGAGGCACTGATTTGAACATTCTCAACAATCCCTGGTTTGACAGGGATGTCGATGGGAATGGTGGCGGAAATATTCCCCATGTTTCCTTCAGAGAGCAATTCATGAATCAAGATAGGATTCTAAAACAGACCAGTCGATTCAGATGAAACACAGGATTCAAGATATGCGAAGATCTCACCAAGGCTTGGGAGAAATGAGGAATGATGATGACCATCATCCTATGGAGTTTCTTCCAGAGACATAACCCCCATAATAATCTCGTCAGTGGGGAATTTCTCTTTCAAGGGATCATATAAATCCCAAGAACCAGACTAGGGAGACTGCACATAATTTTTGAGAGATGAAACCAATTTATCGTTGGTTTCATAAACAACCTCAGAAGCTAGAATAATTCTCTGATACATTTGTTCTATAGGAATGAGAGGCATAATATCACCAAATATGTCAAGTTGGTCAATAATAGGGAAAATCCATGGATCATGACTAGATGATATCATGTTGATAGTGACGACATTAGGAGGTGGGAGTGGAAAAACTCCCATAAGGGATGAGCCCTTGAAAAGGCACGGCCCAATGTTCTCATAGCAGGTGGAGGTATTCCCAACATACAAAATGTTTCCTATGAAGAGTAAAAGGAGAAGAAATCGAGTTGGTCAACAATCAAAATCTTCCCTTTATGAGGAAAGCGAAGAACATGGAAGAGGGTGGAGGTATTACCAACATACAAAATGTTTCCTATTGAAGAGTCAAAAGAGAAGAAAGTGAGTTTATCAATAGTCACAATCTTCCCTTGATGAGGAAAGAGAATAACATGGAAGAGGGTGGATACCATGCAAAGAATTGCATTGGTAAAGTTGCGTCCAAGAAGGAGGTTATAATTCAGGTTGGCATCCACCACCTCCAATTCTAGGTTTACTGTCTTTCCCTCCAAGAGGATGGGTAGGGCTTTGAGAATACCGTACGACCGAGTACATCTACAGTCGAAAGCTTCCAAAGTGTTTGGATATTGACTCAGTGGAGGAGATCCAAATGATTTCAAAAAAGAGATATACATGATGCAGGTCGAAGTGCCTTCATCAAAAATAGTCCTATAAAGGGTTTTCCCCACCACGGTAACCTAAATTAGGAACGCTACCTGAGATGGGAGGCGAGGAACAAATTTATCAAGATCGAAATTGATAAGTCTAGAGTCCACCAGATCAATGTATCCAATGGCAGATAATAGTGCCTTTTGTTGTGATTTAAATGACTGAAGGACTTCCAATGCCGACATCGCCAAAGGCGCCTGAGCTAAGTCCTCTATAATGTTATAGTGTTGAGCAGATCAAGCGTTCGGATTAGAAGACAATTTCTGAAGAACACCTTTTGGTGGTAGACGCATTATGGAATCACTACTAGGTCTCTCAATTTGGAGAGGACAAGAACTAGGAGATATGGAAAAGGAAGGATTATCTGAAACATCATATTCCACAGGAGCCTTTGATGGATTTTCATAATCTTTCGATTGTGTGGCAACAAAAATGGGTTATGTTCCAACCATAAAAACTTGGGAGCTTCTAGATTATTCGGGTTGATCTACCATTTGTATCCTAATGCGATGGGAACAATTCTTTGAACACAGTCAGATTCTTGGGTGCGCCCTTGAAGAGATGGGAAAATTCAGTACACCGAGGACAATCCTTGGTGTAATGGTCATCGTCACATATCAGACAAGGATATTTGGGCTTTCGTTTAGAAGCATCATCAGCAGATGACTCACTTGAATCCTGTTTAGGGTTATTAGGTTCAGATTTACCTTTTCTCTTTTTCTTACCTTTCAAGGATTTTTCTGCTTCTGTAGATTGGAGAACATTTACCTCAGAGGTTTTACCAGTATTCTCCTGGTTATTTGAAGTTTTGGAGGGTGTAATGGTAGTGGTGGACTTATACTTTGAAGAATCCTTGGCTGCACTACTATTAGCATGCGACACTGAACCAATAACGCCATCGATAGGAGGCATAGCAGGAGGTTGAGACGATGTTGGATCAATTGAAGGTCATGATGCGTCAAGTAGAATCTCATACAAGGTTCTAGATTGGAAATAACCAAATATAGATATTGAGCACTGGTGATGACTTCATCTTATGTCACACAACCACCCATGGTGAGATATTTTGCGATTTGTGGGACAAAATATTTCGTGAACCATTTGGTCAACAACTAATCGGGGATCTCTAATTTGATGAGACGACGTAGACGACGTCTGTGTCTCCATTCATGGATGTGATCCAAAATTTGGGTTGCAGTTGATTGTTGCAATGATGTGAGAAGGTGGGTGTCAGTTTCATATCGGAAGGGTCGCTGAAATTGAGTGAGGAAGACCATGGCCAAGGTTTTAAAATCGGAGAAGACACCTCGAGGGAGTTCAATATACCATTTAGTCACAACACTTATGAGAGTGCACTGGAAAGACATAGATGAATTGAGTCATCAACCCAAGAATTGGAAGAGCACCATAGGTGGTACATCATGACATGGGCTTGGGGGTCTTCCCTAGACTTACCTTCAAACTTTGGACAATCTCCTAGAATCTTGGTTGGAACTGGCGGCTAATGCAACGTCTGTTGGATGGGGTCATTTTTCAGCTTAGACACATCTGAGCGATCTAGCACATTGGCTCTTGTTGATCACTCCTCGAAAACTAAACATCACTTACAGTTGGAGGATGCTAATATCATTGCGAGAGAGGAACACTTCTAAAGACGTAAGATTAGAGAAGCGTTGGAGATTTTAAAACACCCGCATAACATTAACAGAGATGGGGGATACGAAATTAGTAATACTTGGCGACCTCTAATTCGACAAATGTGCTTCATAGGTTCATCCTCATCCCAGGATAGTATCGCAAGTTTTCTTCTTTCTCTCCCATATAGAAAAAAAAATTTAGGGTTTGATCAATAAAAAAAAAATTAGGGTTTGGTCATTTTAAAAAAAAATATTAAGATTTGGTCATTAAAAAAAAAATTATGATTTGGTCATATAAGAAATCATATCCTCATTAATAAAAATTTATTATTATCTTCTATTAAAAATTAATTAATTAACAATTTGAAAAAATTAATAAAATTAAAAATTAATAAAAAATAAAATTAAAAATTGAAAATGAAATAATCATTTTTTCAGATTTGAATCAATAAATTATAATAACATTCAATTCATTATTAAAATTATTAAATAATTATAAACTATTATTTTTAACACTTAATTTAAATGAATGTTATATTTATTAAGTAATTATTAATTATTATTTTTATTAATTAAAAATAATTATAAAAAACATTACTACTTACCATCTGGGGTTTTATTTCTTTAATAAATTTGTTCTAAGTTTTTAATTTAATTAGGCTATTTTAGTTTTAAAAAAATAGAGAAATAAAATTTAGTAACATTTAAGTTTATCAAATAAAAAATAAAAAATTAAAACTATTAAATAATTATTAAAATTAAAAATGAATTAAATTATGTACTATTAAAATTATATTAATATAAAAATTAGAATTAATTTATTAAAACTTAAATTAAATATATTAATAATTTACTTAAACTATTAAAATTTATAAATATTTAGATTAAATTAATAAATTATTTAAATTATTTTTAATTAAAATTAATACAAATTTTATTAAAATTAATTTAACAGTATTATGTTACTAATAGGTGATATTATATATATATATAAATTAAAAATGAATTAGATTTAATAATAATATTATGTACTATTAAAATTATTATAAAATTAAAATTAGTTTATTAAAATTTAGATTAAATAGATTAATAATATTAGTTTTTGTCAGCCCTTGTCTCTTTTTTCATCATTTACTATTTATAACCTTAACCTCTGCATCCTTCTTTCACTCTTCATTCTCATCTTGTCCTAAAGATGGATCCCTGTTGGGATTCGAAATGTCGACCAATGTTTTTCGATATTGTGGATAATCTAGAGAATTTTGCAATTAGTTCCAATGTAGCCAAAAATGTCAAGGGATGATGGTGAGGAGAAAATTTTTGTTGGAAGTTACCCAACTGAGGGTTCCAACATGGTTGATATAGATTATGCCCCCAGGATTTTAACCTGGATACACTTACTGCCCCCATGGTTGGTAAGGACCTTTTTGCAGCTGTTGTTGAACATAAGGAACCTGTTGGGACTGTTGATGAGGCCCCTATTTGGTTTGAAACTGTGGTCCTTGTTGAACATAGGGTCCAGCCTGAGGTCCTTGTTGAATATGAGGTCTAGCTTGGGGTCCCGGTTGGGTCTGCTGGTACTGAGGGATATGTTGATACTGAGTACTAGGGTGAGGCCCCAACTAGGGTTGTTAGTACTGACCCTGCAGAATTTGTTGTTATTGGACACCAGGTTGATTTGGGTGAGCACCAGGTTAACCCAAAGGGATGTTTGGACGAGGTTGGGTGTAAGGACCAAATTGAGGGTTAGTCACAACGGTAACCACTGGATGTTGGGGTTGTTGGATATATTTCTGCAAGACGTTTTGTCAAGGAACATACTAATACTGCATATTCAGTTGTTGAACATATTTATGAGTTATGTTGGGTTGTTGAACATACTAATATTGTACATTCAGTTGTTGAAGATGGGGTTTTTGAACATGAGAATACTAAACATGGGGCTACTGATAGAATAACATGGCTGAAGTGGGTTGACCACTCAAAGGAGAGATTCCTATGACAATTTTTGTCAATTGTAAAAGAAATGTTCCAGTTAGAATAGCATTAGGTTGTCCCGCCCCCGAAGCGGGTCTAGAGTTTAGATGCCCCCCACTTGAAAGGGGAGGTTCCTAAAGAGGATTGGACTGCCCCCCAGGCACGGACGAAACCATATATTTTTCACTCAGTGGTGGAACTTCAGTAATCGTGGATAGTGACATGGGGGTAGAAGATCCTATTGACCTATAGTCACTGTAGGTCGAACAACAGGTTGAGATATGACAAACATATTCTAGATGAATGAGCCGGAAGGTGGGGGAATGTCCGTTGACCAAACAGGATCTGGAAATAAATATGTAGCTCCAAAAGCTCCTAAAACAAGGCTCTTAAGAGATTTATACCCATGCGGAAGTGAAGATATGACTTGACTAGAGGGTCTTCCTATTCCACTTCTTGTATATTGAGGAATGGTGAAATAAGGATAGCCTTAAGGAGTAAACATGGATGAATTTATTCTAGAATATGAGTTTCAGTGGTTTCCTATAAAGTGCTCTAAGGGGCACTCGCGAATGGAATATCATCATTGTTAGATGCCATTTCGGGAGGAACAACTGATGAGAAGTAGTGTGAGATACTACTGGAGAAGCAACAAAGGGAAAATTGGGTGTGTCAAAAGGACTATAAGCCTCTTGAGGCTAGACCACTATCAGATTGAAGAGTAGATTCAGAGGAAAGACTATAAACTGTGCAGAAGGTTCGGGACTTTCTGGGTGAGGATCCTCATATGACGATGAAGAAAAATCATCAGTTGGTGGACACGACAAAATAGGTTGTATACTTATGACAATCCCAAGTTTAGTGCCTTCAGCTTCAAGGGGTCCAATTGGAAATTTGGGGACCTCAAGAGGAGGGTTTTGAGATCCGTCGTAAGAGGAAGGAGGTGAATCCAATGATTCAACAACGATGACCTTGAAGGAAAGATCAAAGAGAGGAAAGGTGAACCAATTTTGAGAAATTTTAAAATTTACAATTAACTAGGCAAAGAGGAGGTAGGAGAACTATACAGGTGAGATGTTATCGTAGGCAGTTGATTTTAGAAACTAAACAAAAAACAAATAAAAAAGGGTGAACTAGGGATAAAGGATTACCAGGTATCCATGAACTGTAATATACACCTTGGTGATAAATGACAAAAAAATCCCAAGAATTTAACATACTACAGTTGATCTCCCCGAATGTTGTGTTCAGTGTATCACGTATACAAGGCGGTTGAATTGGTTACCTATGACAGGCTTGCAACCTAGTGGTGTCTCCCTATATACTCGACAATACCTAGGAGTCCAGTCCATAGTAGTATTGTCTAATGTGTAACCGTATGATGAGAGCGTACCCTTATAATTTTCATACATGGAGCATAGTTATACTTCCATACGTTGGATGAGGTTTTGCCTCTAGAATGTAACACAGACTGTTAGAGACATCTCCTACGTTTAATGAAGCTGGAACACGTCTCTAGCCTAGACCTCTAAATGTTTTTGTTAATTTCAAATGCTCCTCAAGGTTATTTGTGTAAATTTTAAAGTTGATCTTCAGTTAAGTCTCGGTTTAATGCTCAATATCGATGGCACCCAAACCCTATAATGCAGCTAAAAGAGATTCTTTCCATTTCAATGAATTCTAAAATAATGAGGGAAGAAATTCAAACGAGAGTGCAAGTAATGCAACAAACAATAATGGCCCCCAACTAGTTCAAACTAGTTAAATACTAATTTTAAAAATCGAATTCACTTTCACTATCCCCAACATGCAAGCTTATTGAAAAATGAAATTACCTCTCTTTCCACTAAGATGCATAACAATTTTTTGTTTTTGTTTTTCTTTAAAAGCTCAAAATGTGAATGCAATCGGTGGAATAAAGTAAAAATCAACCAAATGAACAAATAAATGAAAAATATTTTTTTCATTTTTCTTTCTATCGAATCGAAAGAAAGATCACTTCAAAAATGCACGAATGAAAATAGCTTTCACTCTTTTTCAAAGAAAAAAGACCAAATACAAACTTCAATATGAAAATCACTTTCAATTTACTCTTTTGAATTTGGGAACTAAATAAGATGCATTCTCCTAAACTTGCATATCAAACAAATTGTGATCTTATGTTCAGCAATAAATTGAATTTGATTTCATGAGTGCAATGCTAGTTAGTGCAACGGAAAGCAAGCTCAAAACCAAGCTAGAAGAAAAGAAAAAAGGAGTTTGAACTCACTGGAATAGAATGCTAAAGCATATCCTATCAATTGTCTAACAACAAGCACAAGTGACCATCGAAGGGTAATTGCCCTAGAAGACCTAGAAAGCAACTAAACTTCACTCTAATTCACAAGAAAGTCAAAGAAACAAAACCAACCACACAAGCAAGCTAATCACGAAGGTAGGAGGTTATTCAGACGACATATATTCTTCAAGGGTCAGGATACACTGGAAAGGTAAGGGGAAACCCTAATTTTTCCTAGCTCTGAGATCAGCACTTTTGTGGTGAGAAGAAGGGTGCTGAAAGAAATATCGCTATTTTGTATAAAACAACGCTGTCAGTGCTACATTGAGGATAAAAAACATGTTAAGCGCTAGAAACCAAGGAAAATAAAATAAAAATTCATGCCAAAACCAGACCTAACACACTAGATTAACTATAAAATCTTATGGAAATCTATAGAGACCTAAGGAAACTTAGATCTCAATGATTGGTCAAACTGATTAGAGACCTTGGGAAAGGAAGGATAAGCGGCTAAAGATCCCAGTGGAGTCGCCAATTCTTGTGTCAAGCTCCTTAAAAAATGAATCACGCTCTTCAGAGCGGAGTTCCTTTTCTCCTGTCAATTTCGTTAAAAAATAAAACAAGGTCTCATGAGAATAGTTATTTTACTATGTCAATCTCATTAAAAAATGAAACAAATCCCTTTATAATTTGAGTCTTCGATTTGAACTCGTAAATTACCAATTGAGTCTTTCATATGATCTCATAAATGAACCTTCATTCCATCCACTTGTTAGTAACCAATATTCTACTTAGGTGAATGAACTAAAGTTGGGGGGCATGTACCTCAAATTGAGTCACCATGATGGGGTCATGAAAAATTATTCCAAGCATAGTTTGTATTTGTTTCAAGCTTGTGAAAAAATGAACCAATTCCAAGCATAGTTTCTTGTTTCAAGCTTGTGTAAAAATGAAACCATCCTCATTCTACCTCTCGTGATTGCCCTTTTATCTACCTCTTCTACCAGATGAGCCTTGGTTTTCTCATTCCAACATCACCATCTACTTGGCTGATCAAACACTCTCACTTGATTGTTTTTACCCTTTCCTGAGGAACCGTTGCGATGAGTGGTCTTGTTATCCAACCTCTTGACCTTTACTTATCTTGAGAAATTCCATCATCGCCGGAACCAGTTGCTACCTTTAATATCATTCGTTACTCCAAGATGATTCAACTTTAACCTCTTTTCTTACTCTCAAAATATGAAAATATCGTCGATTACTTGTCATTTTTAACTTGTTAAAGTAAATGAATTGATGTGGTCTTAGTATACGCTTACTCCCTTTTCGGGCTAAGATTAACTATTTATGGAAAATGAATACCTTGATCGATCATGGTCAAGAGGTTCTCTCAGATATTATTTTCTACTTTTTCAGATTCGAGGGACGATTTAAGAAAGGGACACAATGGAGTTTTATTTTCCATTTCTTTTTAAAACTCCTTAAACATGAAAAAGGCACCGAGTTATCCTTCTGTCGAACTCGTTAAAAATTAAACGGCGAAATACTTGTCACCATGACGAGACCGAGTTCCTCCTTCCTAGGGATCATTAAAATTACTAGTATGGATTCATTCTAAGAATGAACTTATACGCTCAACATATGTTATCCTCATCACTTGGCTATCAAAAATAAAGAGGTACTCGTTAGCAATAACGGGGAAAAAATGGAAAGTAAACATTCTATGTGTATTTTGGGCAGCTTATCGCTCTTGAACATGACACTTGTATACATTTCATGTGAGGTTGGGTATATCCTTCATTTGTCATTTTTCCTTCGTGGATTTGGGAAATCCATTTACCTCCTAATCGATTACCATTTTTGTCATCATGACCTCTGATCCTATTTGATTCAAATGCTGCCACACTCCAAAGTCATGTCGTTGATATGTTCAAGTGAAGTCATTTTTTCAAAGTCAAATATCCTCTACTTGTCTAACCTTCTCTGTTATAGTCCTGAATCACTCCTATCATCTTGAGATATTTGTTGTTTCGTGTCAATGATGTGGAAATAATTATGGCCCTCATTTTATGGATCACTTACTATCGACCTCATCTCATTATCCGGGAAGATGATTTAGAAACTCCTTTTCAGTACCTTGGAGCTTGCATGCCTCAACGGAAAGTTCTTTGTGTTATATGACATGTTCACATCACTGGCCTTCGATCAAATGATTTTGCAAGTGTTCGAATTCAACACATTTATTCACACTTGTGGATTGTGTTGATGTACCTTGAGGGCCATCCTAATTATTGGTGGTTTCTCTTGCGCCTGTTAACAGTTTTCATCATTGACCGGTAATCACGTGGTTTCTACCATGTTCGACATCAAATCATCTATTCACATGGCTAGATTTGTACGTTGGGTAGATTGAGATTGTGGCGAATACCCTAGATAAAACTTATCATTATCCAGGTTGCATGGAGTTATTGAGTATTCATGATTGTACATATGATCATGTCTGTACGGATGGCTATGACCATACCGTGGATCAGTTTTCATGATCTCTTTCAGAAAAACAGATGCGACCATGCTGTGGATTCAAATATTATTTGATTCCTAGTCCACACATATTTTATTAGGCATGTTCATATTAGAGATGTCATATATTGTATTATGTCTGATTTGGCAGGTTTCCTAGCAGTAATTTGAGTTCATTGACTTGGTTAGTAAATAATTTCACCCATCACTTCTCGTTATTCCTTCATGCTTTAGGGGGCATCTGTTACACAGTCATTTATCACCCTGCTCACTTCCCGTCCCTGATCCTAAAGTTCCCTGTGACAAATCTTGTGCAATATATCCACCTATAAAAGTACACTAAGATATCCTCTGAAGAATCAAAGAAAGTTGCCTTGAAATATCACTGGAGAGACTTGGTCAAAAACCTAAATTTCTAGGTCACCGCGCTTCTCTAGTGGCTTGCCTACGCTGATGGTAGGTTGATAGTTCTGGCTTAGCGCTGTCAACGCACTTTTTTTGGTAAAACCGCAGTGATCCCTTTTTGGCAGTGTTTCCTCAAATGGAGGATAAGCTTCGACCTCTAGAGGATTAGATGCATATTTTCGAGAGGACCAAAACTAACCTATAGATTTTCGTAATTGGTTAAGAGGAAGTTAAATTATGAATTATTTTATTTATTAATGTGAAATGGAATGGATCGGTGTAAGAACATGTGGAATTAATTAAGTTGGCCTTAACCCCAAGTGGACCCACACAAAAGCCTATAAATATAAGTGATTTCAAGCTCATTCTTACACTTGCTCAAGCGATCTTCTAGTTTCATTCTTTGTTTTGGTTGATTCATTATGTTTTGGCTCACACAGGTTCAACAAAAAGAGTTCGCGTAGGGTCTGAAATCATAGGTTTGACGCTTGCACAAAAATTAGGGTTTTATGTTTTGGATGTAGGGACAGAACTAGTGAAACCAGGCTCTAGCCACAGGTACACTGTGTTATGTATACAACTAGGGTGTCCTAGCTACAAGCACAACATGGAAAGGTAGCGATTAGGGCCAAATCAGGCTAATTTGGGCGAGAGCCGTAGGCACAAGGTGTCTTGCCTGCGACCAGGGACCCATAGCCGCAGACATAGAGTTCTATGGGTGCGACTAAGGGATTTCTGAGCAGATATGGGCTAGATCAACCCCAGTTTCTTGCGCACTGCTTACATACATCATCTTCTGAGTCACAGATGCTCGTGATCAGTCTTTGATAGCGTCGTGGATTCAAATCTAGGATTTCATAGTTGATTTCAGTTGGATTTAGTGATATATTGGATACGTGTTTCCTACAAGTGTATATCACCATATATGAAGATTTTTTATATATATTTCTACTACAGATCAAGCCCTCAAAGATGAATCTTCAATTCTTCGAAGTTTCCGCTCAGTGACAACAATGTTCAACAATATCCTAAAGTATGTTAAAATTAAATTTTATAAAAAATAAAACAATTTTTTTTTAGATAAATTAATAAAATCTGTTTTTGTCAGCTCTTCTCATCATCCTTCACTATTTATGCATTGATCTATGCGACCTTCTTTCATTCTTCATTCACTTCTCGTCCTGAAGATGGATCCCCGTTGGGATTCGAAACGTCGACCATTGTTTTACGATAATGTGGATAATTTGGATTCTGCAATTAAAAACCATAGTATGCTATAGGCAATGACAATGCATTACAATTCTCAGAATTGGGATCCTTCAACAGAATTATTTTTAGGGTCATATTATACATGTGCTAGTTGTTTTTCTACATTATGAAGATATGGATCAATGGATCATTGTACTCAATGGATCAATGAATAATTTGATGATGATCTAAGAAGAAGAATTTGCAAGGGTCTTCCCCATAGTGGGTTTTTCCCTGGTCTTGGACCAATCTTGGTGTCTATATGTGTGCATTCTTTTGTTCCTATGTTGACTTATGTTTTGTTGCATAGATGATAATGATGCTATCTTTCTTTCTACATAGTTACATATATTGATGGTTAATAGTGTAAATATGAATAATTATATAATGACATGGGGTGAAATTAATATTTTAATGAAAAAATGCAACTATTAAAGAAAATATCAATGTAGCCCTATTGAAAATTAACAAGTCCCCCCTTTAAGATCCCCTTCCCCGGTTTGCACTGGGGGGAAATCGATAAGATTTCGGGCTCCCTAGCCTGAGAATTGGAGGTTGTGCTAACCTTGTCTGAATGAATGAAACCCCTTACAATAAAAAGATCATTTTTCCAAGACTCCTCGTCATTGTCTATATTAACTTCCAGTCATTTTGTGACACATAGGAAGAAAAACCTCCAAGTTATCAAAAGGTATTGGCTTATGATAAGCCTGAATTCTCTTTGGTCATGGGATCGGGCGAGAATGATGAATTTTTCAACATAGATACTGCCTAAACGGTTGGAAATATGTCTATCTCTGATAGAGATGGTAACCGGGTCCTTAGAGAGCCTTCATCCGAATTAGTGGCACCCCCATGATCATATTGTCTTTGAATATCAGAGCGATGGGGCAGACCATAAAATACGCTTTTTCAAATGTATCATTTGGATTTATAACCCGAGTTTGATTGTGTTCCAGGAAATGATGGTCACTAAGGAAAAATCTTGGGAATACGTGTTATCTATTTCATCTAATTGGCATGTTTGTGCCATAGGATCGCCTGGTATGTCCGGGGGTTTAGGAATTATGTGGAATACCATAAATGTTACATTGAAAGCCTATCTATGTGTTGCAGGAATTATTTTTTTAGATTTTACCAAGGGTTACGAGCAAAGGATCCATTTTATCAACACATGTGCTCCATACACAGACAAAAAAAAACTTTTTGGGATAGAATTTATGCATCAGGGATTTTGGGACTATACTCGCTTATCATTGCAGGATATCTTAACTTCACCCTTGGCTCGGGAGAGATATAGTTGGATCGAGCTCGGGGGTGGGGGTGGACAAACTTTCCCATTATTTCTCAGTTTTGATTGAGGCACATGATATCCATGATATCATTCTTGATCCCATGGGTCCCACTTGGCGGAATGGGAGGGTTGGGCCTCCTGGTATTTCTAAGAGACTAGATCGGTATCTACTAAGCCACTAATTAACAAGCCTTTTGGATGGGCTATGCACGGAAATTATCCCTTCTTTTATTTCCGACCGCAACCCTATTTTACTCAGATGGGAAGGCATGAATAAGGGTCGTAAATACCCTTTTAAATTCAACCGGAATGGTTATATATGGAGGTATTTTGGTCTTTGGTGAAAGGGAGTTGGCAAGAGACAATGAAGTTTCCTCACTCAGTTGGGATGGCTCACATTTGTTAGAATCTTACCAGGTTAAAGAGGGAGACACGTATTTGGGTAAAATCGATGAAAGAGGCTAAGATCCGAGATTTGAGAGAGATAGAGGAGAAGCTCAGGGCTTTAAAAGACCGGGGGGACCCTTTATTTTTTTCAAAATTATATATCAATCAGTTTTTCCATTTGGAGGCCAACAGAGACAAGATCATGTGATCCCAGGATGAGAAGTAGGGCCATATGGATCAAGGCGGGTGACCAGAATACTAGATATTTTCACTCTCAGTATAACCTCAGAAATAATATTAACTCGATAAAATAGATTCAAGATTTTGAGGGAAATATACATAAATCATAAGCCTTAATCAAAGAGGCGGCTTTGGTTCATTTTAGAGATCGGTATTCGGCCTAGGACTAAGATTTCAGGGAAAATATGGAATTTATTAACCTGGTGCCTATTATGTTTAAAACAAAGTACAACCTTATCCTTGATAGATCGATCGTGGTCACTGAGATATTGGAGACTCTTTGGGTTTGCGATCGTGGTCACTGAGATATTGGAGACTCTTTGGGTTTGCGCTAAAGAAAAAATTCTAGGCCCGGACGGATGGGGGATTGAACTCTCTTGTCATTTTAAATACCTTATGATGACTGATATTTTTGGCTGCTGCTGAGAAACCCAGGATCAATGGATTTATATATGGGGCTATCAATGCAACCTCTATCGTCCTCATCCCCAAAAAGGCATCACCTTAAAATTTTCTGGATTATAGACCGAATTATTTGTGTAACTCGATATATAAAGTGATTTCAAAATTGATTTCTTGCCAAATTAAAACTTATCGAGATAAATTATGAAGGAACGATTTGGCTTCCTTGAAGGCAGATAAATCCAAGATGATGTTGGCATCACATAGGAAATTCTACAATCCATGAAATCACGAAAATCGAAAGCTTGCGTGATGAAGGTAGACCTTTCCAATGTCCATGATAACATTAACTGGGACTTCCTGAAAATTATTTTGAATAAAGTTGGCATGTCCCAACAAATGGTAATTTGGATTATGGCATGTATCCAAAGTACAAAATTTACAATTATTATCAACGATATTCCTTCAGATTTCCTTAAATCACAATAAGGACTTAGACAAGGATGCTCCCTTTCTTCGTTATTTTTCCTACTTGTTGTAGACTGCCTTAGTTGGAAGATGCGGGAATCTAAAGCAACATGCAATATTTTTGGAATTAAAGTAACAAGATAACAGTGGTTTACACACATGTTATTTGTTGATGATCTATTATTCGGAGGGGTTTCTACTATTCAATAATGGAGCCACATACATGGTATCATCACTGGATTCAGTTCAACCTCGGGTCTTTATATGAATGGTGAGAAATCCATTTTATTTCATGAGAATTTAGATAGGAAGTTAGTATCAAACATCACTACACTCTTCACGATTTCCACCAGATTTATTGATGCTTATATTAAATATCTGAGATTTAACATCAAACCGAATGGATATTATATTCAGGATTGGGAGTGGCTAGTAGTCAGATTTCGAAAGCAATTGAAATGATGGAATCATAGATGGCTATCCTTGGGAGGAAAAATTATCATGATAAAAGTAGTATTACAGAACTTAGCCATATATTGAATGCACCTATACCTACTACCCAAGAATATCATTAAGATAATGGAGGCCATCATGGGTTAGTTTCTATTGGTGGGGGTACAAGAACAAAAAAAATTCCATTTGATTAAGTGGGAGGTTATAGCTAGACCGATAGAAGAGGTAGGTTGGGACATTATCAATATATACTGAATAAAAAAGGCCTTGATTATTAAGAACATGTGGAGGGTGACCAATGGTCAAGTTTTCTAGTCACAAATCATCAAGGCCAAATATATGTATGAAATTTGTTTTAATTCTTGGATCTCATAGGGAGTTAAAACCAAATTGGTTAAATCAAATATCTTGATAAATATGATGAAAATACTATCCTGTATGATGAGTTATACAGGATGGGAGATTGGAGATGGTCATAAGATAAATATTGGTCTAGATGTTATGGTGGGTTTTTCAGGTGAACACTCACTATCAGTTCAAATTCTGATTTATTTAAATAATAAATACATTCAATTCTTAAATCATATATACATTGTTCAACTTGATAAATGTTTCAGACATTCTTGGAAAGGGTCAACGAAATTGGAATTTCCGAAAAGGTACAGAACATAATGGGAGAGATACATCAATAATATTAGGGATACAAGTATTTTTTACAAGGAAAACATGATTCTCTTTGTTGGACTAGGACTATACATAAACGAGATCCTAAGGTACAAGATACATACATAAATTTGTACCACAATGTGCACGTTTTGTTTAATTTTCAATGGTTGCAGTTCATTTGGAAGTGGGATATCCCATTCAAAATCAGATTTTCTTTTTGGTTGGACATTAGGGACAAAATATTGACCTGGGATAATTTACAAAAAAGAGGATTTGAGGGCCCAAACCTATGTGTTTTTTGCATCAAACAAGCAGAAATTGTTGAACACAAATTAATTCAATTCAAAGGTGTCACAATCTAACAAGTTATATTAGGAGGTGGTTTGAATGCAATAAAAAACTTAAGACCATCCCACTCTATATTATGTGGACAATCTTGAGAAGCAGAATAATTGTCATTTTTTAACATAGAAATATTTCAGTGCAGAATGAAATCATTAAGATAATATCTAATTATGGAGAGAGGGGACAAAAAAGAAAAATGAAAGGAATAAGGAATAGAAAATACAAAGAAATCTGGGGTAGTTATCTGATGTGATTTTTTGATAGAGCATTCAAAAGGAGGAATTGTGGAGGTGGTGCAGTTATAGTTTTTTTATCCTAGTAAGTACTACCATTTCTAGTGGGAATGTGGACAGGGTACAAACAATAACGCAGAGCTTAGAGCCTTATCATGTTTGATTTTTTCAAAAAAAAAAAAATTAGTAGAAGTCTCGAAACAGGAAGAGGAAAGTGAAAATTTGATGTAATGATAAAACTTGTTGTTTTCTATTTTACTGTGAAAGATACGACAATAATAGAGGTAAGCTATAGACGAGGTAAATAAACATCACTATTTAGGAGAGAAAATAGAAAGGAGAATGTAATAAGAAAATAATAAAAGAGATATGAAACTAAGAAGACTGAAGATAAAAGATGCACATGTACTATTTTTTGATAATATGAAAAAGTAGAGTTTTTTTCTTTTGAAAAAAAAAAAGAACATAGTCCATGCCCCTAGCGCTAATTAATTGATTATAACAGTGTGGGGTCCCCATTTCAATTACAAGTCATTGAAGCTTATGAAACTTTACTTTTATCGAAAAATTGAAACTCGTAAGCGCACAATGGTTATATGTGTGGAGGCTTATACAACTCCACACCTACGCACAATGAAAGCCTTCGCACAAACCAATGTGCAAAGGCTTTCATTATGCGGAGGTGCTTTAAATTTCAATTAACATACAAATAAAATGTTGAACCACAGTTTATTTATTTAATAATGGTGTGAAGAAAAAGTGTGAAAAGTGTTGTTAAACATTATTCTTCATGCATTACGAAAACCTATTAAATATGAATGAATATTATTTTAACATCCACGAGACTAAAAATAGTCTATGGGACTACCAGCCTCCTTATTTTTGCCTTCTGCAATTCAATCATTTTCTTACTCAAATTGATGATGAGCTGACCCAACCTTCTAACAGACCCCTCACTAAAATGAAAATGCCATAGAATTGATGCTAACATACTGTCATAACTATCCCTGATGTCTCTGAAAGCATCACATTCCAAAATGAATTTTTTTTCCGATTCCACTGCCCTAGAAGTGTAAAAAATACACACCCATTCTTCCCAAGTTTCTTTATGTCTCTTCCACCCTCCCATTTCACATCGAAGTTGATGTGAGCTAGTTCATAATTGAGCAATAAGAATATTTGCTCTCCAAGGAATGCTACGTCCAATGTACTCTTTTTGTTGGAGATCATAAGTGGGGTTGAATTCCTCAACATAGTACTTCTTCATTCTACACAAATATTTTCCCCATATATGCTTACAGAACTTCTCCATAGAAAAATTCTTTAACTCCTTTCTATTTGTGGGACATGCATTGAAGTAAATATTCCATTTTTGCATCCACTTGTTGTTTTGTCTCATCCATGATTTTTTTCTTTCACTCATACCTTCATTCAAGATAACTTTTGGCCATCTACCTCCTCCCATTTGCTCAATTATTTTTAGATATTGAATATGCCTATTCCACATGCTTGTGGGGATCTTTCACTTTGCAGAAAGCTCCACACAATCGTGGCTTCTAGTTTGATATTCAGTTACAAGATCCAAAAAATTGTAATAACATCGTGAATTTAGTTAATTCAACACCAACTGGTATAATTCAATATCTTTATTAACAAATGCAATGGTATAATTCTTGCACCTGGGGCTTCCAAAATGTCACTTTGAATTGAGTGAAAGGGTTTTTCTTACATACAGTCTCAAGAATCTCATTATAGAAATTAATGGTTTAATAGGAAATTTATGGATTTAATGCCCATGCTAACACTTGAGCACCCTGACAATTCCTTCTTGAGTTCACGCGACACTTCCTTTGCCATGTCTCTAAAGGAAAAATTCCCAACCTCTGGTGGTGTCTGTTATGATTCGACTTAACTCACACAACATATTGTGGATTTATTTGCTTCCAAATCCTTTGAGGGAAAACAATGTTACAAACTTTAAGTATCAATGTGATCCAAACACCATTCTTCTTATGTTTTAAAAAATAGCAAATGTCTTAGAAGGACACTTGTTTCCTACTAGCCACCACAATGAGAATAGAAACCTTGGTCTTCATTAAGCGGGATGCATTTCCCTTGAGAGCACTTGATTTTGATTTCAACACTCATGACCAACCACACTTTCTTCACTACAAATGGAAACTCTCATCGAAGTGCAATGAATTAATAGATAAAGAATGGTACGTTGTATATAATGGTTGCCTCATCTATTGTGTTAAAGATGCCAAGGCACTTCCATTGTTTTGTGAATCTCCATGGTGTGAACACATGAATGTTTCCTCCCATGTAGACTCCTCTTGCTTTTGAAGGAAAGCACATTCATATTACTTATTTATGTTAAATCTATCTTCATCTCCGCTATCGTTGGAAGCATCACTAGCCAAAGGCATTATTAGTCCATGCCTTTATAGTGCAGGGACTATAGCAATCGATAGCTTCGTTGGCCGCTATCAATTTTCTTTTTGTTTGAGAATTTATTTTATTCATCAATATTTATGCAAATCTAAAAATAAAATAATCGTTATATCATCAATATTTATGCAAAGATAAGATAATAGTTATATAATAAAATTTAAATTTATTATCTTAATTTCTATTAGAGTTAGAAATTTGAGATATTATTAGAGACCTCACACATCCCAATGCATATTTTTGCTTGCAAAGTTTGGACAAGAGACAGTTTGGCAAACCATGGAAATCCGAAATTGTAAAACTTTAAAGCTTAGAAACTTTTGCAAACGGATATTATAACAATATTATATTTTTAGTGCATATATTCCATGCAAAGTTTAGATTTGTTTTAATCCATGAGTTCCATGCAAAATAATGTGAACATGAATTAAAAAAAAGATTGGCAAACCGTAACATAGCATTAAAACATTAAAACAAAGTTAAGTAACATAAGTATGAATTAAAAGAAATTCGGCAAAGTAATTAATAGACTTGATCACAATTGTTTTATTTTAATCAATAAACTTGACCGTTTAAAATACCAATCAACCCTGGACACCACTTATTCTACTACACCTTCGAGATACATCCAAATTCTAGAGATATATCAACGTGGAGGAATTGTTAATTGTATTTCAAAAGAGAATGAGGAAGAGGGACTGTGTTTCAGAAAACTACAACAATACTGGTAAGTGAGCTTTGAACGAGCACTAAGTTTTCTTTAATATAGACTTGATTTTTCTAAATATAGCTCTACATTTTGATTTTTCTAAGCAAAGGCTTTTTGTTAATTTTCTGAAATGCTATGCTTTTTCTAAATAAATAGACAATTTGTTAATATTCACTTCTTGTTAATGCTCATCTCAACAGTTCTCTTAGCTTTATGTTCTTTGTTCATTCACATTTCAAACGATCTTATAATTGATAGATGAATGACTAAACAAAAAAAATTCAAATTTCAAACAATTTTAAGGCAACACAGAGAAGGAGAAGAATAAATTAACAGAAATAGTTGTTAACATTTATGGAATCAAGAGGAGTTTCATGTTATTGTCGAATTTGTCGTCATCGAATTCATTCAATGTTAACAATAATTAACGTTTGATTAAATCAAACAACAATGTTCCCATAAAAATACAAGATGAAGATTAACGATAAAAATTTTTAGGGAATATATACCAAGTGTCATCAATTGGAGAGACTTGGCTGCTCCCCAATGAAAACTAAATACACCCTACAAACAGGACCAAAGTTAAAGGTGGAGTAATGACCTCTACAAAAACAATAAAGTAGATAATCCTAAAGCATGCAGCTTAGGACGTTGCACGCGTTTAGAATTTTTTTAAGAATTAACTATATATATTATCTATTTTATATAAATTATTATCTCGTTTATTCAATTTATTCATTCAGTTAAACGAATGAATTCATTCAGTTAAACGAAAGAATTTATAATCAATGCACTAATATTTATTGAAATTTGAAAAAGAA
Source organism: Pinus albicaulis (assembly GCA_034641835.2). Classification (NCBI taxonomy): domain Eukaryota; kingdom Viridiplantae; phylum Streptophyta; class Pinopsida; order Pinales; family Pinaceae; genus Pinus; species Pinus albicaulis. Next base: position 786,371,859 of record CM076579.1, read on the forward strand.
TATTGAAAAAATAATGTAATAAATTTAATGAATAAAGTTTAAAAAAAATGCTAACAAAAAATATATAAATATAGTGGACAAAGGCTTTTGTTCAACTAGCATGAGGCAAGGCAAATTTTAAGGATGGAAATTTATCTTAAAGTTTAGAAACCTTCGCGAATACGAGTCTTTCATATGCAGACTGTAAAATACTTAGTAGTATTTTTTTAAATATATCCAAATTTTTAATGCTATTTTAGGATATAGCATTATTTTATACTATAAAATTTGGTTTATAAGAAAATGGAAATTGGCGAATTTTTTTTGTGAAAAAACCATGGAAAATTAGCCCACTTGCTAATATTAGCTCCTAAAATTTTCCATGGTATAAAGATGCGTGCATGTAAGCCCAAGTGTCTCAAATTTAGCTTAATTGCTTACTTGCATTACACAATACTAATTTATGTTTTATTGGTCTTGGCAGGACTCACAGTTGGTATGGGCTTTGGCATCTTTTACAAATTTCAGTGTGTTTTCGAAGACTCAGTTGATATGGGCTTTGGCTTCCTTTAAAAATTTTATTTCAAGAATTGCAATGTGTTTTCCTATATATTAAAGTTGGTATGCATGTCAAATTGAAATCTCAATATTTGCATTTCCATAATATTATTTAATGCCGAAAACCAAAGAGGAAGTATAAGTAATTATTCTTTGTCTTTATAGTAATTTCATTGTGTCTTCAGAAAGGAATAGAAAAGAGCTCTATAGGAGTTTCTAAATTAACCTGATCATGGGAAGTCGAAGGAGGACATTTAAGAGATTTTTAAAACTTCATTAACTGAAAACTATAGCTTCAATTGTATCTCTTGTTCGATAAAAATACCTTTCGTCGAAGAAAATTATATTAAACTGAATGAATTTATTTGTTTTCCTACAGTCGATTCAATCTGATCTACACCAAAAGTATGTACAAGGATACAGGAGAAAAAAGTTTCATTTCAGTTGCAGGGATGAAAGGAATGAAGAATTGAAGAATTGGATGATGTAAATATGACCATTAGTTAAATTAAGATTGAAGCATCACTGGTCAAAGGCATTATTATTCCCTGCTTTGCATAGACTCTAGTGATCGCTAGAGCGTTGATCGTCAATTAAGCCTGTTTTTTATCAAACATTTTTCCTTCTTACAAAAATTTAACGAAAGTTTCGGGTGACAATTTAGCTGCACCAAAATTTTATCCAAAGTTTTCAATTCTACGTCTTATTGCAAACTTGATGTATTCCGAGAAAATATTAGCTGTGAAAAGTGTTTTTATCCAAAGTATAATAGCATTGTACGAAAAGAACTTGAAATTTATCCAAATTTTGATGTTGTCTATTAATCCATAGAAATAGAAACTTTAACCAAAGTTAATGTCTTCTATTAATTCATATGAAATCTAGGACGATCGTCTCTAGTGTCGAGAACAACTCTTGCATGTTCGCTTCCTGCGATCTACTACTTGTTGCATGTTCATCTCCTGTTGGTGGCTTTTTGACATGCCATCTGCCATGTACACTGGCACAAATGATTATTTTTATTCTTCATGAGCTCTCTAAGATGGCTTCATGGTTGGAATATTGAAAATTCCAGAAAAAACAATGGAGAGAGTAATACTCTCCTCTTCTAACACAGAGAAATTAAAAATTCTTGACACGGGAGACAGAGTTTCCACTTGAAAACTATTTCATTAAGTTTCAATTTTCATCTTTTGGTTCTCTTTGGATAGCCTCTTGTGCCACTGCTGCTTTCTCTTCACCATTCTTCAAATCTGCTCTCATTCTAAGAGGGAACATCCTGTTCCTTGTCATCTTCACTTCAACAATACATTGTTTGCTGGGTGGTTTGTCCATGATGGTACAAATATCATCTTCAAAAAATACATTATACCCCTTTTGAACAAGTTGTCCAATACTTAAGAGATTACATTTCATTCCTGGAACATAATAAACATCTGCTATGCATTTATTTGCACCTTTCTTTGTTAAAACATTTACATTTCGTTTTCCCATAACAGAAACTTTGCTATCAGTTCCTAGTGTGACTTGTGACTACACACTCTCATCTAGCATAGAAAACATTGCTAAGTTTCTTGTCATATGGTTACTGCAACCGGAGTCTAGAAACCATAAATCCTCACTTTTTTCTTCAGCCATATTACAAGCTAAAAACAAATTATTGTGGTTGATATTTTCTCTAGTGAAATTTGCACTAGTTCTGCTTCCCGTATCATGTTGCTTCTTTATACACTCATTAGCATAATGACCATATTTTTTACAATGGTGACATTGGAAATTGGACTTATCATACCTCTGTCCTTGAGCATTATGCTGACCACTTTGCTGGTTGCTGCCTTGGCCTTGATGTTGGTTTGGATTGCTGCCTCTTCCTTGAGCATTTGCTAGACTGTTCCTTCCACCTCTATTTTGGCTTCTGCCTCTTCCTCTCTTGCTTTCTATGCCTTGCCCTCTTCCTCTTCCGAAAGACATTTGGGTCTTAAAGGCATGTTCCAGAGATGAGTTTTCACTTCCACCCAATCTCTTCTCATGAGTCATCACTGATGCATGTAGCTCATCCACTGTGAACTTTGTGAGATCCTTAGTCTCCTCTATGGTGGTGACAATCACATCAAATCTTGAGGGTAGAATCCTCAATATTTTTCCCACAATCCTCTTATTTTCAAGAGTCTCTCCATGAGATCTTATTTGTGTGACCATTCTAATCACATGAGTGAAGAATGAGTCAATAGTATCTGACTCTTTCATACAGAGAGTCTCAAAGTCTCTCTTTAGCAACTGAAGTTTTGTTGTCTTCACTTTTTCCATGCCTTGATAGGTTGTCTTGAGAGTTTCCTATGCTTCCATGGATCTCTTGGCTGCTGCTATCCTTGGAAACACACTCTCATGCACTGCTTGATACAATAAGAAGAGAGCTTTGGAGTATTTCTTCCTATTGCTCTTCAGCACCTATTTTTATGCCTGAGTTAAATCTTCAAACTCTTCTTCATTTGCTAGCTCTTCAAAGCCATCCTCAAAAAATTCCCATAAGTATTGAGAAGTAAATAAAGCTCTCATAGTTATTGACTAGTAGTCATAATTTTTCCCATTAAATAGTGGGAGGTGGATATTTCCCATACCCATACTAGTGTTGGCTCTAGCCATTCTGCACTTTTAACTATGATTCAAAAACACTTGACTGTGTATTTAAAATAGCTGACTGTTATGCAACAGTAACACAATAAACTATATAGAGAAATACCTTGAATTCTTTTTGGCTGAGTCTTCACACTGCTAGAGAAGTTGCTGCAACAAATAACTCCTTTCCTTCAGCTTCTTTGATCTTCAAAGAGCTTGGACTAGCTCTGATACCATGTTGGAATATTGAAAATTCTAGAACAAACAATGGAGAGAGTAATACTCTCCTCTTCTAACATAGAGAAATTAAAAATTCTTGACCCAGGAGACAAAGTTTCCACTTGAAAACTATTTCATTAACTTAAAAAAAAACAATTACAAATTCTTCCTCACTGAGAGGGATGAACAAGACTGCTGCAAAACACAGTGCTCTAAGAAAAAAATTCTCTGTCTCACACAAAAAAAACACTCTGTCTCTGTAATACGCACTGTTGTGCAAAAATTACCTTCACTGTCTCTTACAAAAAAAATACACTGTTGTGTGTATAAAAGAACTTTTCAACTCACTTTGCCTCACAGGCCTTTTACAATATATATGCCTCGTATATTTAGAAACATAAGAAAAATATGTATTAAAAATAAAACTAAAATAAAACAAATATGTTAAAATAGAACTTCGTCGGGGCCCACACTTTATAATAGTGTTTACATTACCAGAACTCATATGAAATATATCATGCGTAAATGTTAAAACATATGACACTCGCACGATAAAAAAAATAAAACATAATCTAACTCTGTCGTGCATAAACAAAACTTAAACCTTTGACCAAACTCTGTCGCGCAAATCATAAAACGAAAACCTTTGTAAACGTTTCGAACCCGCTGGACTTCACAATAAATTAAACTGGATTGCAAACAAATTTCGGGTGCCAAAAGAGCCCTGCTGACGTCACCTAGATTGTGACGCGAAAACCTTATGAATTCTGCCCTAATCTTTTTCGGGTCCAAATTTGGGCCTTTGGTACGGCAGAAATCTGTGACACGAATTTTCAATCAAATCCGCCCTATAAATTTTCGGGTCCGGTTTTTGCAATGCAAACGGCCCAAAAAAACAACGCGATCCAATTGGCTTCTGCCACGTGGTTTGGGGACCACTGTCCTTCATATAAAATCTCCTGCACTCACAAAAGACTCCTCCTGTGTATAACAATAACATTTCTCTATTTCGGAATGGAAAAACTCTGTTTTCTAAAAACACAGAGACTAATCACGAAAATGGAAAACTTGGTTTCAATGCAAATTACAGGGACTGATCAACCATGTTCAAGGTTTCGACAAACAATTTTCAAAATAGAAGTGGCTGATCATTGATTTTGGAAAGCAGCTCACTATCAGTTTCTTTTGAACAAACTTAGAAGGCGTTAGAATGTACAGAGGTAGGTGAAAGTAATATTTCAACATTCATGAACTTTAAAAGGCTCTGAGATTGATTATTGAAGCTCATATTACTGAGTCATTTTTTATCGGAAGCTCTTCGGATGAAATCTTCGCATTAAATAATGGTTTATCAGACAAGCTATCTGAACTTGCTTCATGAACGTGAACTATTCTTCAACTTGCTCCAAGCTATCTGAACTTGCTTGATGAAGGTGAACTATTCTTCAACTTGCTTCATGAACGTGAACCATTGGAAGGGCTTGATTATTGAAATTTTGTTTATTGGACCTCCATCCTGCATCAGGAAAATGCTACCACAGATATCAAACTTGCATTGCAAAGGTAAGAAAATAAATACAAATAGCGATATTTTATTGCATATCTTTTTCTCTTATATTCTTGTATGTACATACTTCGGGCTTAGATGAGAGATGAGATTAGATCACATTAGATCATGGACGGTAGGAAAAAAAATAAACTTAAACTGATATATATATATATATATATATACACACACACCTCATTGTCCAGTAAACCCTCATTTTCTAGTAAAGATCAACCATTAGTAATAAAATGTTACTAATTTCTCACCAAACAGTTTTTAACAAAAACAACAATTTTTAAGAGAAATAACAATTTTTGACAAAAAAAATTAAATGGTAACCAAACAAATTTTGAAACATTTGGTCATTACATGATTTTTTATTTTTTATTTGACGATTCAGCTAAATGTTGAAAAAAACATTTTGGGCTGACTTTGAAGACTCAGTTGAATGTCAATTTTTAGCTGAAACAACAATTTTTAAGAAAAACAACCTTTTTTGAAAAAACACTTTCAGCTAAGTTTGAAGACTAAGCTAAATGTCAATTTTTTTTCTTGAAAATCAGATCATACATTTTCCATCCTTTATTTTGCAAATGAAACAAAACTTCTCCATAACTTATTTTGCATATGGTACGAACATTACCACCTCCTATGACTTCAATGTAATGTTATGCTTTTGAAACGATAGTTTATCTTCAAAACTAAGCTTGCAAAATCCCAAATCAAATGGCAGCTGGCAGTTTCTGACTAGAAACCTGAAACTTGTAGTAATACTAATACACACCAAAATATTCTACGTGGAGACTACATATTTCTTCAGGAATGTTCATTTATGCCAGCACAAGGAATGTTGACTTATGCTTATATTCACAAGTGTCCCACTAAGCTGCATTCGACTAGCGATTATTCATATAACTATATATATATATATATATATATATATAGATGTGTCACAATAGTATATCATGTGTACCCATTCGTCCTGTGTCCCTCTTTAGAAACTTATATCCATGTACAACAAATTCAGATATGCATGTCTGGAACAAAAATGAATAACTAAAAGACAACAATAACTTAAAAAATTATCTATAATCAACCTAAAAAAAAGTAATGCATCTAGCAGGACAAAGTAATTCCTAAAAATAGTCCATATAACAATCATGACTATATGAGGGGACCACTACTTTATGGGTAACACCCCATTTCATTAAGAAATAAGGCTTCATTCAGAAGATAGTGTACATTGGATGCTTCTGGGGTATACCAGAACAAAAAAAACAAAATTTATAACAATTTTACTTAGAAATTAATTGGGTTTGTGTATATAGACTACTCCCTGGTATTCTAACTTCTATGAAAATTAAACATAACACCAGAATTGCTGCACAGAAGGAAGGGCCGATAACCAACTCTCACTTTGTTGACTGCCATGGAAGAGCATGATTTAATCTTTTTAATTCACCATTTTTTATTTCTTTTAGAAGCTGACAGAGAGAATGAGCTGAAAAGAGCTGACCTGTACCTAATGCAAGTTGGATTCAATGGAAATAGGGACACCTGTTCTCACTAAGGAAATTAACTCATTACCCTAGTGTTATGAGTGCCTGTAGGAATAGGTGAAAGAAAAAAATAATGAGCAAGGCGAGTAAATATCATGAGATAAAATGACAAGGGGAATCATAACAGAAGAAAAATTATAAGTAAATGAATAAAATATACCTAAATATGTGTTGGGGCTAATCCATTGTTCCATCTGCACATTTTCAACAGGTTTCGTCATCACACCAAGAGTATCACTCATAAAGAAATGAAGTAATCTTGATTACCGAGAACTAAAGACATAGAAATAAAAATTCCAGTGGCTTATAATATACTGAGAGATCTTGTAGAATGCATTGATTGAATTTACCAACTGACTAGCAAAATGAAAATAAAACCCCAACTAACCAACCATCGCATACCTGAAATTGGGGGAACGTTGGTGTTCTGTTTGGTCCAAATTATTACAGCGACCTAGTTTCCAAGGGAAATAGAAAAATAAGGAAATGCCCATTAAAATAGAGAGAAAAAAAAACACAGTTCATTTAACCAAGATGGAAACTCAAGAAATCAACTTTGTTACCTGTAAGTTAGCGTCCAATAGAAGCTGGTTAAGTAGGCTGCACATTCTGGTGTGAAAACTAATTTCTAGCCACTGAGCATAATAAAAAACCAAAAAAAGGGAAATAGAGAGAGATGTTATGTGAATAAGGATGCAAGAGTGCTCCAATTTAGCCCTATTTCACCATTCTTAATGGTGGAGGCTACGCGGTCTCGAAGAAAAGGTGAGGCTTCCACAAAAATTGAGGGAATATACCTCTGCTGCATAGCAACGTTCCTCCACAGACGCTCTACAAGTGCGTCGACGAAACAAAATAAAATGGAAGGTTGAGAGCAAGAAACTCAAGGTTAGGGTTACAAAGATTACATCTCTACCTTTAGATATGCAGAAAAAATCTCCACCGTCCACTTAGTCAAGTACCCAAGTTCATGAATCTCCACCGTCCACGTAGTCAAGTAATCAGATTCACATGAAGGTCACATGGGAAGTGGGGATGTGACTGTCATCTATTGGACACATGTTTTTCCATACCATTATTTTACTATATACACAATCCCTCCAGTACTAACATACCAACTGATAATCACAAAATGTAATAAATTACTCCAAGGTGTGCCTAGTAATGTAAACCCCTGGTAATGAAACATACAAATACCACATGGGTTGATCCTTGTACCGAGTTAGGAAGATAAAGTATGAGTTCATGAGAAATTAGAGAGGTTATAAGTATTAGACCAACCCATATTTACACCATGAAACAATTAGAGTGGTTGATCCATTCTGCATGAAATAAAATAACACTGGAGCATTTTTCATCAAGAATAAATCAGAGGCAGCTGGATGATTTTGAAATTTGTAACATTTCCATGTGCAAAAATCAACGTACAGTTTTTCAAAATAGCTATGGTCTCAGGTAGATAATAGATAAGATAAACTCTTTTGGAATTTTTAACATCTCCAAGTGCAAAAACCAACATACAGTTTTTCAAAATAGCTATATGGTCTCAGGTAGATAATAGATAAGCACTTAAGCACTTACTTCCGTTGTTTTGAGGGAGCTAAAACTAAGACTATGGAACAAGATATTATTTTGTTGATGGAAATGGAGTTTGTTCTTCTTATTTTCTAATGGACATGGCATTTTATAATTGTGTTACTTTTTATAATTGGGTATCTTCTGGGTGTAAATTTATTATCTTCTAATTCCCCTTTTGATTTATGGAATCTGTCTCTAGCATATTTGTTCCAAATTGAAACAATACTATTATACAATGTAAAGTGTTTCAAAACCCTCCTAGTCTATCTATGGAGCCAATAGTGCTTTGAGATCCGATCTTAAGAAGACATTTCTTGTTAAAATGTTACTTTCAACTGCTCATCCCACAAACAACCTCTTTCTAAATCAATCTCTGAAATTTTACTGACAAGCCGCTTTCCATTTTTTTTCTCCAGGTTTTTGTACCTTGGCCACTTACAAAAAAAACTGAACAGTCAATCTCAGCTTTGTGTTTCAGCGCCTGTCTGTTTTATTTTAAAACAGAGCCTCTATACAGTCAAAACAGAGCTTTCATGTTTTAAAGAAAAACAGAGCATTTTGTTTTAAACAACGTGGGAATTTTTTTATTTTAAGTGAAGAGCAGTGGTCCCCACGAGTGTCTTGTTGATGTGGCGAGTTCTGATGCGTTCATCGCAATCGGAATGTTTCATATACATTACCACAGCCATTTCATATCATCACCGATGAAACGTTTTATGTTATGGCCCGATCACACAGTGAAAGGAACCGGACCCGATGTGTGTTATATGGCGGAGTTAATTTTGTTCATCACGTCCATTCCTTAATCGGAATCGGAATTCTGTTGTATGGCCTGATTGCAATATGATGTTCTGGACCCGATGTTGTTATAGGGAAGATTCGATTTTGTTTTTCGCATCACAAATGAGGCTCGTACCCAAAGGGTTCTGGCGGACGCGATGAGGATTTATGCACTAGATTTGATAATCCATCACGCGCACAAAACCTTACGTCAGCATTCCAAGGTTTGTAACGCGAAATGCGTTCATGCAATTTAGTTGAATCGATTTTGAAATCCAGAAGGTTTATCGCTCGACGGAGTTTGAAGTCTTATTAAGGTTTTTGATTAATGTTTTTTTTTTTTATCGCACAAGGTTTTAAACCTTTGCAATGTTATGTTTTTAATATAACATATGTGCGCTATTGTATTGGTGGGCCTGAAAGGGCGTTATATGTTTTAAAGTCCTTTAGTTTTAGTTTTAAAGTTATTTCATATATATAGTTGTTTTATGTTTTGAAACATATGCAGCAGCATATAAAGTGTAAAACCCGAAGGCTTATGTTAATGAAAAAAAATATTACACAGCAGTGTATTTTCAAAAAGAACAGAGACCCCAAAGGCTGTATTGTAAATAGAGAATAGATTGTATTTTTCTGTGTGAGACAGAGTGAAATTTTTTATAACAGACAGTGAGACAGAGTGAAGTTTTTCAAGCATTGTGTTTATGCAGTAGTCTTGTTATTTTTTCATCCCTCTGTGTGAGGAAGAAGAAGAGTTTGTAATAGTTTTTTTTAAGTTAATGAAATAGTTGTTCAAGTGCAAAACTCTGTCTCCAGTGAAGAATTTTTTTTATTCTCTGTGTTAAAGAGGAGAGTATTATTCTCTCCATACTGTTATGGAATTCTCATAAATTCCAACATGGTATCAGAGCTATTCTAGGCTCTTTGAAGGTGTCAAAGAAGCTGAAGGAAGGATTTATTGTTGCAGCAGCTTCTCTAGCAGAGTGAAGACTTAGTCAAAAGAATCCAAGGTATTTCTCAAGACAGTTTTATTTGTGTTACTGTTTGCAGAATAGTCAGTTTATTTTAAATACACAGTCAAGTATTTTGAAGCATAGTTAAGAGTGCAAGAATGGATGGAGCCAGCACTAGCATGGGTATTGGTAATACTTAGCTCCCACAATTTAATGGGAAAAACTATGACTACTGGGCAATAACCATGAGAGCCCTGTTTTCTTCCCAAGACTTATGGGAACTTGTTGAGGATGGTTTTGAAGAACCAACAGATGAAAATGAGTTTGATGATTTAACTCAAGTAGAGAAAGAACTGTTGAAGAGAAATAAGAAGAAGGATTCTAGAGCCCTCTACTTTTTGTATCAAGAAGTTCACGAGAGTGTGTTTCCAAGGATAGCAGTAGCTAAGAGATCCAAATAAGCATGGAAAACTCTCAAGACAACCTATCAAGGCATGGACAAAGTGAAGACAACAAAACTACAGTTGTTGAGGAGAGACTTTGAGACTCTCTGCATGAAGGAGTCAGATAATATTGACTCATTCTTCACACATGTGATTGGAATGGTCACACAGATAAGGTCTCATGGAGAGACTCTTGAAGAAAGAAGGATTGTGGAAAAACTATTGAGGAGTCTACCCTCAAGGTTTGATGTGATTTTCACCACCATAGAAGAGACCAAGGATCTCACAAAATTTTCAGTTGATGAGCTACATGCATCACTGATGACACATGAGCAGATATTGGGTAGAAATGAAAACTCATATCTAGAGCATGCCTTTAAGACCCAGATGTCCTTTGGGAGAGGAAGAGGTCAAGGCAGAGGAAACAAGAGAGGAAGAGGCAGAAGCCAAAACAGAGGTGGAAGAAATAGTCCAGCAAATGCTCAAGGAAGGGGCAGCAATCCAAATCAGAACCAAGGTCAAGGCAACAACTAGCAAAGTGGTCAGCAACATGCTCAAGGAAAAAGGTATGATAAATCCAATTTCAAATTTCACTATTGTAAAAAATATGGGCATTATGCAAATGAATGTAGGTAGAAGCAGCATGATATGAGTAATAGAACTAGTGCAAATTTCACTAGAGAAAATATCAGCCAAGATAAATTGTTTTTAGCTTGTAATATGGCTGAGGAAAAGAGTGAATATTTATGGTTTCTAGTCTCTGGTTGCAGTAACCATATGACAGGAAACATAGCCATGTTTTCTATGCTAGATGAGAGTGTGAAGTCACAAGTCACACTAGGGATTGATAGTAAAGTTTTTGTTATGGGAAAAGGAGATGTAAATTTTTTAACAAGGAAAGGTGAAAATAAATCCATATCAGATTTCTATTATGTTCCAATAATGAAATGTAACCTCTTAAGTATTGGACAGCTTGTTCAAAAGGGGTACGATGTTTTCTTTGAGGATGATGTATGCACCATCATGGATAAACCACCCAACAAACAATGTATTGTTGAAGTAAATATGACAAGGAATAGAATGTTCCCTCTCGGGATGAGGGTATATTTGAAGAATGGTGAAGAAATGGTAGTAGTGACACAAGAGGCTTTCCAAAGCGAACCAAAAGATGACAATTGGTTGTGGCACTTGAGATTTTGACATCTCAACTTTGGAGGCCTTAACTTGTTGAATAGAAAAGGAATGGTAAGAGGTTTACCATTGATTGAGAAACCAGACAGCCTTTGTGAAGGTTGTATCTTGGGGAAACAACATAGAGAAAGTTTTCCATCTGGGAAAATCATAAGGGCAAAAGCACTCTTAGAGATTGTCTACTCAGATTTATGTGGACTGATGCAAACTACATCACTTACTAGCAGCCACTATATGTTAACATTCATAGATGATTTTACAAGAAAAACTTGGGTTTACTTTTTGAAAAACAAAAGTGAAGTGTTTGAAAGATTTTGCAATTTCAAAGCACTTGTAGAGAACCAAAGTGGGCTACATATCAAATTCCTAAGGACTGATAGAGGAGGTGAGTATATCTCTAAATATTTTCTATGTTTTTGTAGAGAAAATGGGATTCATAAGCACTTTACAACTAGATATACTCTGCAGCAAAATGGATTTGCCGAAAGGAAGAATAGGACAATAATGGATATGGTAAGGAGTATGTTAAAGGCAAAGCATTTGCCTAATGATTATTGGGTTGAAGCTGTACATTGTGCAGCGTACATTTTAAATAGATGCCCTACAAAAGCAGTTATGAACAAAGTGCCGAAAGAGGCATGGAGTGGCACAAAACAAGGTGTCACACACATGAAAGTTTTTCGATGTGTGGCTTAAGCACACATTCCAGATCAGCTAAGGAAGAAGTTGGACAGCAAGGGGGAGAAATTTATTTTTATTGGATACAGTGAGGAATCCAAAGCTTACATGTTTTACAACCCATCCACCAAGAAGTTTATTGTGAGCAGAGATGTTTAGTTCATTGAGGAGGAAGCTTGAGATGGAAGCATTGAGAAAACAATGAATGTTACACTGTTTATCTCATGATGAAAATGATGATGATTTGGCTGAAATACATCTCCCAATAGCAGCACCAACACAAGGGCAGCAAGAGACACCCTTGAGGAGAAATGAAAGTGCTTCTCCAAGCACACCACAAGGAGGAAATTCAAGTGCTTCTTCAAGAATTTGTACACCTAATAAAAGAGGTAAGAAGTTCAAAAATTTGAATGACATTTTTTAGCAGGAGGTAGCAAATGAAGGTATGAACTCTTTGTTTTCTTTATATTGTCATGTTGATGACTCTATTCATTTCTAAGAAGCTATTTAGGATAGAAAATGGATAGAAGCTATGGATGAGCAGATTAATGCCATAGAAAAAAACAAGACATGGGATTTAGTTGAACTACCAAAAGGTAAAGATGTCATTGGAGTTAAATGGGTCTACAAGACCAAGAGTAATGCTGAAGGAAAAATAGAAAGACACAAGGCAAGACTTGTTGTCAAAGGGTATAAGCAGAAGCATGAGATAGATTATGAGCAAACTTTCGCACTTGCTACTAGAATGGAAACCGTGAGAGCAGTGTTGTCCATAGAAGCACAAAACAAGTGGAAAGTTTACCAAATGGATGTGAAGTCAACATTCCTAAATGGAGTGTTAATGGAAGAGGTTTACATTGAACAACCTCTAGGCTATGAAAGGAAAGGCCAAGAGCACAAAGTGTGCAAATTGAAGAAATCTCTTTATGGGCTGAAGCAAGCGCCAAGAGCATGGTACAGTAGGATAGATTCCTATCTACTGGAAAATGGATTTGAAAAGTGTGAGGGATAACCCACCCTCTACATCAAAGAAAAAAATGGTAAAATTTTGATTGTGGTTTTATATGTTGATGATGTTATTTTCACAGGTAATGAGGATTACCTTATTGAAAATTTTAAAATAGTCATGAAAGAAGAATTTGAAATGACTGACATGGGTTTGTTGAGATACTTCTTAGGAATAGAAGTAGAACAAGATGAAAAATGGGATTTTTATCTCACAGGAAAAATATGTTAATGAAGTGCTGGAAAGATTTAATATGCAGGAGAGCAAAGCAGCAATCACTCCCACAGTGATGGAATTAAAACTTAGCAGAGAGGACAACAGCAAGGATTTTGATCCTAGTTTGTACAAGAGCATAGTTGGTAGCCTCATGTATTTGACTGCAACTAGGCTTGATATAATGCATGTTGTTAGTTTTATTTCCATATTCATGGAGAGGCCAAAGGAAGCACATTGGTAGGCAGCGAAGAGAATTCTGAGGTATGTTAAAGGTACTAAAAGGTTTGGTATTTTATATACTGCTTCAGCATGCTCAGATTTAATTGGTTACACTGACAGTGATTGGGCTGGAAGTGTAGATGATCGGAAAAGCACTTTCGGTTATGTTTTTCACATGGGTTCAAGAGCCATTTCATGGGCTTCTAAAAAACAGCCAATTGTAGCGTTGTCTACAGCAGAGGTAGAATATGTGGCAACTATAGCAACAACATGTCAAGCAATTTGGATGAGGAGGAAGTTGCGAAGTTTGTGCTAAGAGCAAGCAAAAGAAACTATGATTTTTTGTGACAATAGCTCAACTATTGCATTATCTAAGAATTATGTGTTTAACAAGAGAATGAAACACATTGACACAAAGTTTCATTACCTCAGGGAATTTGTAAACAATGGAGAAATTGTTTTGAGACACTGCAGAACTCAGAAGAAGTTTGTAGACATTCTGACCAAGCCATTGGGGCAGAAGAGTTTTTAGTTTTTGGGGAAATGTCTGGGTATGAATGATAACCCAGCAATTGAAATTAAGGGGGAGTGTTGAAATGTTATTTTCAACTGCTCAGCCCACAAACAACCGCTTTCTAAATCGATCTCTGAAATTTTACTGACAAGCCGCTTTCCATTTTTTTTCTCCAGGTTTTTGTACCTTGGCCGCTTGCCAAAATAGCTAAACAGTCAATCTTAGCTTTGTGTTTCGGCGCCTGTCTATTTTATTTTAAAATAGACCCTCTGTACAGTCAAAACAGAGCTTTCATGTTTTAAAGAAAAACAGAGCATTTTGTTTTAAACAACGCGGGTGTTTTCTATTTTAAGTGAAGACCAGTGGTCCCCACGAGTGTCTTGTTGATGTGGCAAGTTCCGATGCATTCATCGCAATCAAAACTTTTCATATACGTTACCACATCCATTTCATATAATCGCCGATGAAACATTTTATGTTATGGCCCGATCACACAGTGAAAGGAACCGGACCCGATGTGTGCTAAATGGCGGAGTTAATTTTGTTCATCGCGTCCATTCCTCAATCGAAATCGGAAGTTCGTTGTGTGGCCCAATTTCAATATGGTGTTCCAAACCCAATGTTTTTATAGGGCGGATTTGATTTCGTTTTTCGAGTCACAAATGAGGCATGTACCCAAAGGGCTCTGGTGGACAGGATGAGGATTTATGCATTGGATTTGATAATCCATTGCCCGCACAAAACCTTACGTCAGCATCCGAAGGTTTGTAACGTGAAATGCGTTCATGCAATTCGGTTGAATCAATTTTGAAATCCAGAAGGTTTATCGCGCGACGGAGTTTGAAGTCTTATTAAGGTTTTTGATTAATGTTTTTTTTTATTATCGCACAAGGTTTTAAACCTTTTCAATGTTATGTTTTTAATATAACATATGCGCGCTATTGTATTGGTGGGCCCGAAAGGGCATTATATGTTTTAAAGTCCTTTAGTTTTAGTTTTAGAGTTATTTCATATATATATTTGTTTTATGTTTTGAAACATATGCAGTGGCATATAAAGTGTAAAAGCCCGAAGGCTTGTGTTAATGAAAAAAAGATTACACAGCAGTGTATTTTCAAAAAGAACAAAGAGCCCAAAGGTTGTATTGTAAACAGAGAACAAAGTGTATTTTCCTGTGTGATACAGAGTGAAATTTTATGTAACAGACTTTGAGACAGAGTGAAGTTTTTCAAGCAATGTGTTTATGCAACAATCTTGTTATTTTGTAATCCCTCTGTGTGAGGAAGAAGAAGAGTTTGTAATAGTTTTTTTAAGTTAATGAAAGAGTTGTTCAAGTGCAAAACTCTGTCTCCAGTGAAGAAAATTTTTTATTCTCTGTGTTAAAGAGGAGAGTATTATCCTCTCCATACTGTTCTGGAATTCTCATAAATTCCAACATTTCTATGGAAAATTTTGAAAAAACATTTTTATCAAATATTTTTAAATCTCTAAATAAATCTAGATTTCTGAGTGGATGGGCTATGAATCATTATTTTGTTGCAATCAACTTTTCTATCAGCACAATATAGTTAATGAAAGTATGTGATCAAAATTTATGACCCCTTGTGGCTACGTCAAGCTGTATACAATTTATGAAAGTCTATGATAAAAAATTATGGCCCCCTTGCAACTACGTCAAACTGTATTTTCTGGCATCCATTATTCAAAACCCTACATGGATTAGATACATTGCTTTAGACTTGGCCAACAATAATGGAAATCAAAGGATATGAAGTTATTACAACATCATGGGTCGGGATTGCAAATTACAAAATCTGTATTATTAAGAGCAACAATAGACCAGGCCAGCAACACTGACAATCAAAGCATGAGAGAATACTATTACAATTTATAGAAACTATAATAATCTAAACAAAAAAAATCCTTTCGCGTGCATGATTAGCATTAATGCATTACAAGTACTCCCTAATTTCTCCTTTGACTCCCCTCGCAGGGACTACTGCTGCCTCCAGCTGCTTGTTTTCATAGTTTTTATGTTGAAATCATATGTCGAAACATCATTTTCATATATCACAAAACATTTTATTAATGTGTATGATCACAAATTTGTCTTGGAATTTATTTTTATAGCTAAACATGCATTTATGGTTTGACATGATTTTCAGATGTAGCGGTTGGATATCGTTATGGAGTCTCATGATGCACTCTATCAGGTGAAGAAATGAGAGCTTATGGTTGGGTATCAACCCATTGCAATGAGATATCCCATCATCTTCCAATATGCAAAATAATTTACTCAGCATCGTTCTTGTTGCAATATTTGTTGCAGTATTTGTTCTAGTTGAATGGCTTTCAAATATATGAACCCTTTTTGTTCACAACTAGTAATGTCGAAGGAAGAAAATTGTAGTAATATCATAATATCTTTTGGTCACCTACATTTATCAACAATACAGTTTCATTGATATAGATCACTATACATATTTTTATTTTTGGAGAATCTAATTCCAACTATCTGCTAGGTGTCAAAATCATCAAAATTATCCTTCCAAGTGTTTTAGTTCAGTTTCAATGAGTCTAGTTTTAGTTCAGTCTCACTGCAGTCATTCATTTATTGTTTTATTGTTCATATCTCCAATGTAATATATTTAACCATTTCAGAATATTAAGAAGAGCAATCTCTGCTCCACATTTTAGTTTTCAATTCTAGTCACTTTCACATATTCATTCTCACAACTCTAAATAAAGTCACTTTATAAGATGCAGTCGCAGACCTGGTCTTCCTCTTTAGGGAATTTCTTTAGGAGTGATGATCGCTTCATCTTGTATCTTATCAGAGGCATCAATCAACTCTTGACACAAGAATTCCAACAAGAATTCTAAAGCGTAAGTACACTATTTGAGCTTAAGGCATAACCGCACTATGAATTTGAGCTTCTGTATTGTCAAAAAGGGTTTCATATAGTAGGGATTGAAATGGAGAAGTATGACTTTGTCTTAATAGTGCCAGTAGGTTCTAATTCATAAATTGTATGGTCAATTTTCTTCGGTTGGAACAATATAGCAGTACCCCTGGAAGGTCGTAGTGTTACTAAAAGTGGTTGGTACCCAGCAACATCTGTGAGCAATAGGTCTTGGTCCAATTTAGGAGTATGATCACGAAATAGTTACTAATGTCGATGGCTAGGATTCCATTCTTATTGAGTGTGCATATTCACTCTATGTGAAAATATGGATGGGGTGGGGCTATAAGACTTAACCAGAGGGCTAGTGTCCTGGCCACTTAATGCCATAGAATAATAAGATCGTGTCTCGACTCAAGAACAAACAACGTGACCTTAATAACATGGTGGTGCCTTGCCCAATCATAAACCATGGGTGGAAAAAGGAATTTAATGGGATTGAAGATTAAGGTCGACAACTAACCTGAAAAAAAAAAGAAAAAAAATTAAAAATAAATAAATAAATAAATCGAAAATCGTTCAACCAAGGACCTAAATTCCGACCGACGTCTATTACTTGCTTCAAGAGTTACGCTAGCTGGTCCAAGAAATCAGCCGGCTAACTCCCAAACCCTTCACCAACACTCTGGTTTGACTCAAGAGCTTATTTGCTTAATGAAATCCCTAACTCCCAAACCCTTCACCAAAACTCTAGTTTGACTCAAGAACTTATCTTCTTAATGTTGGAATTTCTGAATATTCTGAACAAGCAGGGAGAATAAAATTATCCTCTATTAACACAGAGATTTGATATGGAAATTTCGAATGCTGGACAGAGATTTCACAAACTTAAAAAAAAAAAACTATTTCATTAACAAACAAAAATATTACAAAATTTCTTTCATTGAAGTGGGATTACAAAATACTTGACTGCTATAGATGCAGTGCTCTTCACAATATTTCTCTTTGTCTCTCAAAACGCACAAAACAATGCTCTTTTTGGTGTTACTTTGTTTTTCTCTGCCTGCGGGCTTACACAGCAATGCAACATCACCTTGAGCCTACGAGCTTTTACACTTTATATATATGGCATGGCGTTACATAAAACAAAGACATAAAAAAAAATATAAAATTGTCGTACATTAAATTCCTAAGCCTAAGTTAAAACTTCAGTCGCGGCGAATAAATAAAGACTTAAGCGAAAAATTCATATGCACGATTTGCGAGTGGAGCCCACATCGCAATCGGCGAGCGACGGAATAGCGGTTTTGGCAGAATGAATTTTTCTTTGGCAATGAGCGATGAGCAATGGACCCCATGGCGTAGATTGCATCGGCGCATCGACGATGGACTGGCGAAACGGTTCAACAACAAATTTGCGATGTTGCAATGAGCGATTATGGTGGGACCACATCGCATCACACCATCGGCAGTTTAAAACTTTGGCGGAACATCTCGGATGGGCAGAGTGGGTGTTAGCAACCTATAATAGAGGGGTCATAATTTTGACTTGAATATTGGTAATTTTGTAAATCTGTACATACTTTTCCTTCTGCAAGTTGTATTCACATATTTTGTTAAAAAAAAATCAAAAAATCAAAAAATCAAAAAGAGGGTAAAAAGTCCTAAAAGAATAATCAAAGGACTTAGAAAAAATAAGATACCCCAAAAGAAAAAATGAATAAAACATGAAAGTGAGCAAGCATAAATGCCACTACTTTTTACTTTTTGACTATGGCAGAGTGTCAATAAATGCCATTATTCCATGATGAGTTAAACAGTTCAATATTAACTTATCATTATTTCAATTTCCATTGTTTTAGATAGAGAATAATGAGTTGTTAGACAGTTTAATCCTAGCAATTCAGTAGTTAGGTAGAGAAATAAAGTGAATCCAACAGTTTAATCTAGATTCATGGATGACATAAGTGTAGAGTTAGATAGTTTACTTGCTTTTAGAAAAATTAAATGTTGTGAAGGTTGCTAGCTTAAATGCACCTTGTTACAAAAGAAGAAAAAATGTTAGCATGGTAAGTTGGGTAGGTAGAAAAAGGTGAAAAGTCACAATGTAAATATCATTCATCATGAGCTTCAGAATAACTAACTTCCCTTCCCCATAGTCATGAAACATTCTAGACTATCAGTCAGAAAGGCTCAAGGCATTTCCTTGACTTTTGTTGGGACTGGACCCAAGGCTCTATGAATGATTAGTTAAAAATGTGAAATGTCTATATTAATCCCTTAATCACATCATTTACCATTCATGCACTCATTTCCTCTGAAAAAATCCTAAGTAAAACTTCATTTTTACTTAAAGATACTCTAATCCTCATTTCGTTAACCTCCCACATCATTTCAAAGCATAAAGCCCTCAAAATCACATTTTATCCTAAGTCTAAGTGATGAAGTTATTATAATGCAAATTTGCTTTTTAATCTTCACTTTCTTAGTTATATTAATGTGTTTTTTAATATGCATTTTCCCCTTGTCATATTAACTCTAACTTATGTATTAATCCCCTACAATTGACCTTTTCCTATTATATAACTCCTATTATAAATAAATCCCAAAAACCAACTTATTTAAACTTAAGCCAAAGTATTTATTCCCACATGTTCAAATAAGACCCCCCTTATAACCCCTTTGGCTAAAGTCTATCCTTATATATAATCTCGCTCCTATGGTAATTAAGTCTTCTTGATTTAATTTACCGTATAAATAAAATATGAAGAAAATACATCTTAAAACATGAATTATGCGAAGTTTTGTTAAAACTAAACTTCAATAAAAATAAACCTTTCCCTGTATATTCCCGCTCCAAGTCCCTTAACCCAAGGTCAAAACCTTAACTTATTCTTCTTCCCGACATACATTCCTCCTAATCCCAGTCCCTAACCTCGGTTAATTCCTTGATTAACCCTCCTGATCATTCGATTTTTCATCAAAATAATCATTTATGTATAACCCATCAGAGTCACTTCTAACCGTCCAATCCCTAGAAATCCATTTGATCCTATAGTGAAATATTTGAGCAAAATTTAAATGCATTTATCCCTCCCCATCGCATAGAATCTCGACTGTCCGATCTCCTCTTTTATTCCTAAGATCTATGGCCCATGATTAACCCGATAATTCAACATTCCCCGCACCTTCCTTTTTAATCAGGACCATTTGCTCCCTAAGGCTAGATCCGACGACGATCATCCAGTTTCGCTCTCCAAAGATAAACGATCAAAGTTTCGGCAAAGTCACGCGAAATGGGTGGTTTTTCCAAACCACCCCGCGCTGACGTGTCGCAATCTCGTTGTTTCTCATTTGAAAATCTCAATACCATTTACCACCATTCATCAGCATGAATACCACTGGCGGTATTCCTAAAACCAACTCTCTTAACCATAGTTTAATGAAATTTAACCATGGTTTTCACCATCGGTTAGTACATTAAAATTTAAATTTTTCATTCGAATTTTCGCTATTTCCCTTTAAAACCTGTGAAAACTTTGATAAACCTTTTTTCTTCGAAATTGTGTTGTTTGAACACTGAGAAACTTTGCAGATCCATTTTCAACCTACCAGTACCATTTTTCGATGCCCATTGCCCTGAATTTCCATTACAAAGTACTACATTGTCCTCTGCGTAGCCATTTTCGAAGAATTGAAGACTGAGCACCTCTGCAACATCTTCAACCGAATTCCACTGGTTCTCTAGGTACAGTCCTTCAAGCTTTCCCTCTGAGATTTCAAAATTCATGCCGTTTTCTAATAATTACCAAAGTTACACCAATTAAAATTGCAAAAAAGTGTCCATTTTACAGGGGAAACTCTGTCAAAATTTCCCTGGAATCCCTAATTTCTCTTTCTCATAGTTTTTCCCACACCCTGGTCTGTTTTTCTATTGAAATCAATTTTAAATACACGTTCTAAGCTCTAAATCCCTTGCATTACCCAAAACCCTGCTCAGAAATCCCATTTTCCAGTAGAAATTCATCAAAAAACCCTTGTTCCTCATAAAGGAACTTAGCAAACCGTTTAAGCTTGCTTCGTTCATATTAAAAATGACCAAGAAACAGGTAACCCCTAAGAATGGAGGCCCAAAGTCTCAAAAGAAATATTCTGCAAAAATCTCCCAGCCTAAACCCTTCAAAATCGACAAACCGACCCCTGCACTCATCGCTGATTCTACAAAAGTGGTCAGACCAGTCCAGCCTCCAGTAATTTCCACAGAGAATAGCCATTTAGTTGATCTGGACTATAGAATACTGGACCCTAATGTAGAATTTAACCTGCTTGATGTCTATAATTAGAGCTATGGCAAATTAGTGGAAAAGGGTGACAAAGATATTCCAGTTTGGGAATCCAATCTGCCTAGATATATTGTCCCTCTCACTCATTCAGTTCCTGACTTTATCAGATTATGCCAAGCCTATTATATGCTAGAACAAAGATGTATTGTAAAAAAATAAAAAGATATCCTGTTCTACATCATTGAAGAATCAATAAATTCCATGCTACAAATGAATCATGACCCCAATTCTGCTTCCCTATCGATAGAAGATTTAACCCAATTATATCTTGACTTGGATTTCAATACAAGATTCAAAATATACCAGACTTTTTGTCCAAATCAAATTGATATTCCTAAGTTAAATCCTCCTTTCGACATCTTTGCTTTCCCAGATGAGACTAGATAGATTGTCTCAATGCTCTCCTTCATACTAGGATACACCAGTGATGAATTCACTGATGTGGCTATCCTAGGTTTTCTATCAACTCTAAGCTCTGGTCAATCACCATCCATTCAGTTCAATTTTTCTAGATTCATTGCTGAAATTATGCATTATTAGTTATCTAGATTATTAGAAGAAGGACTTTTCAGATACTCCTCTTATCTACTCCACCTCTTCCTATATAATCAAATAGATAAGTTTGAAATTGAATGTAAGAAAGTGGATGCAGAAGAAAAAGTTTTGTCAGTAGTATTTTGGTCATCTATTTTAAGAAAATGGAACAGAGAGTACAGTTTTGCAGATTTTAATGACTCATTTATAGCCCCTGCTATGTATCTTTTGGAAAAAGAGGAGATCCCTAGGATCAATGATGAAACAAGAAGAATTCTACAGCTATCAGAGAGCTATAAAACTAGATATTGGTATTTATATAAAATTCATACAGAAATCAGAGTGTGTGGCTCATCCCTGGCCCCATATAAGTTACCTAGATTTTTTACT
Source organism: Pinus albicaulis (assembly GCA_034641835.2). Lineage (NCBI taxonomy): Eukaryota > Viridiplantae > Streptophyta > Pinopsida > Pinales > Pinaceae > Pinus > Pinus albicaulis. The sequence goes on from CM076579.1 coordinate 786,394,084, forward strand.
ACAAGAATATTTGCTTTAGAATATCTGAGACAACTATTGAATGTAGATGAAGTCAACTTCATAGCTTCTATGAAAAAGACCCAATTTAAGCTGAAAAATCAAATTGGGCCATTCATTGTGAATAACAGAGAAGTTTCCAATGGGATAAATGTCAAACTTAAAGAGTACAAGTTCCCATGTAGTTTTACAAGGAATTATGACCCACAAGGTATTTTGAGTACAATAAGGGTAAAATACAAGTTGCTTGTTTATTTGCATGATCCTAAGCCCCATATTGAAAGATATGCAAATAAGATTGAATGGGAGCCAAACACCCTATTTGATGATGACTCACAGGTAGTACAGGTAATACAGGTAGACAGTGGCAAAGGCAAACAGATTGAACAGACACAGGTGGCTTCCACAAGCAAAGATACTGATAATGTACACAAAAGAGACAGGGAAGGAGATAGTTTCATAGCTGAAACTATTGAAGACAAAAAATTGAGAATTCCTTATAGTAAAAGAAGTAAGTTAACAGAAGAAGTAAGTTAACAGAAGAAGACAAGGATAAGGCTGTAAATATTGAAAATAATGAAACAAATGATGAAGCAACAAGAATAGTCACTGAAACATTAAAAGAGCTTCAAAATGTAAAAATTGGAACACAACAAAAAGATACAGTCATGAAGGAAAACCAGGCTACTGTTGATTTGCCTCCCTCTTCTAAGGAAACTGACAATACAGAGTCAGAGATTCAGATCAGATTCAGATAGATTAAAGAGAAGAATGAAGAGATCAAGAATCAAGCTTATTCTAGATTTCTTAAGGAAAAGCTTGGAAACAAAGACATGCTTCTTTCAGCATTTGATTATTCATCCAATAAATTGGTAATGTCATTCTTGAAACCTACAGTGGCTGAGCCAAAATTAGTGGCAGATTATTCCAAAACAGATTTTTAAGTGGATGTTGATGCCATTCATGAATTAGATCAAATTGAATTTCATAGAAGCAATACTGAAATGATATATTCCAAAATTGTGAGTAAAACTATGAAATCAATTAGGCTTGAGAAAGCAGTGCTCAACCTCCAAAATCAAATGAAGTTGGACAAGGCCTCACTATATGCTAATAATTTGAGAATAAAAGCACTAGAAGATATAGTGATTGAAGCAGGGGGTGACCCAGCCAACATTGAAGGGGAAAAAGTCCTAATTAAACATAAAAATGAGGATATAGCTGCTCTTAGAAAATAACTGAAGTTGCCTCAGAGTGAAAACTCTCAAGCAAAAGAAATTCTACAGTAAAAAGCAGAGAATGATGAATTAAAGCAGCTTGTACATCAAATGATAGATCAGATAAAAACAATGGAAAGTCAAACAGAAGCTCTAATGAAAGAGAATGAAGAACTAAGAAAAGCACAACCAGTGGTCATTCCTACAGTGATCCCCACTGTAAGCACTGCTATACCATCTACTTTGGCAGAACACTGGGTACCGAAAGGAGTATTGGCAACTGCAGTGCCAATTACTTCTCAGGAAATCTCTGTCTCTTCTTCTTCATCCTCACAGATGAGCACACTGCAAGACCAAGCAGCCGTGATCAAAGCCATGGAGGACATATCTATTAAAGATAAAGAGATTATTAGTTTGAAAAACATTATTAAAAATTTAGAAAGTTCCAAAAATGATGCCTTGATTACTTCTAAAGGACATGAGCAAAGGGCCGATCGACTACAAGAATAGGTAAAGATTCTGCAAGCACAAGTAAATCTTACAGATCAAGTGGCCTATATAAAAAATCATTTATGGACCAAAATTATTGAAGGCATTCATTCTCAATGGCCTTCAATTCGGATAATTTATGAATAGAGAGAGTTACTTCAAGTTGCTAGTGCAGAGATTGACAAGACAAAGAAGGAAATTGACAATAAACCATCCCAAGCAATCCAACTCATAGCTTTTTTAAACAGTAAAAATAGGGAAGAGTTGGAAGATTTGAAAATTATTGATAGAACAAAAACCATTCTTCAAATCAAAAAGGTCTTGAACAAAAGAAACATAATGAGTAATCTAGAGGACCGGTGTAAAGACATGAATGTATCCATCTCAAGATTTTTAGCCAAATACAAAACATTTTCAGAAGCAGGTTTGCCTGATATTCACGCATTGAATGACAAGTTAATGCCTAAAAAATATTATGATCTAAAAATCAGAAATCATGCAAAAGAGATAGCCAGACAACCACTGCCTCAAGGATCACCAACAGGAAAAATACTTCTTCAGTATTTTGAAAATCTGTTCTTTTTAGATAATGAGATTAAGCATATGTTCACTATCAAGCCTAACTTTGCCAAGTATACAGAGGAAGATGAAAGTTACAGAAAATTCAAGACTATGAAGATCCCCTCTGCAGAAAAGTGGCAATAATTCACAAATCTGTTGTGAATTTAATGGATAAAAAATAGGAAAATTACTTGGAAATTCATTTTTTATTGTTACCTCAAATGGTAAAAATACAGGGTTAAAGTGTATCAATAGGTGAAAGAGTATCAGTGAAAATAAAGTTACTGTTGGTTACTTCTTAATTACCACAGTAAAACAACTCAAATCAGATGAATAAAGAGTATCAGTGTTGAAAGTTAAAGGAAGGAAAGTTCTTCAACTACTTTCCATGATAAGATGCACCTAATGCCAGCAGTGCTCACAGCACAACAACAATCAGTTCAAATTAGAATAATTAGTTCTATTTTTTCTTGTAAAAAGGTAACAACTTGCAAACTGTTTTGTAGATGTCCCTCTTATTAAGTTTCTTTCCTATTTTTTATTAAAACATTATCTCAATTCCTGAGATATTTTCTAAACAATTTTTTGTATAAATACTTCACAATTCGAAGTATTTAGTGTGAATAAAAATTTCTCAAGACAACTATAGTCTTATTTGCTGGTTATATTGAAGTTGGCGAGTCAATTAGCGAAAGAAGCAGACTGGAAAGAGATCAGAGACATCATAGCTAAGGATTATCGTGGTGACAAGATAAGTCTCGTTCTTTCCTTGTTTTCAGTTCTCTTAAGTTTATATTCATTCATATTATGTGTTTCTAGTCTGTAATCATCATTAAGGAAAAATTAAACAATATTAGTGATGATAAGCTCCCTGTTTCGAAACTTATTGGCATTTTGGTGTTTTCTACTTGACAACCGGACCATAGAATTCTTAATTTCTCTAGGTCCCAGTTAGATCCCCTTCTTCAATCTTCTTATCTGTAGCTTAAGGATTCTTAAGTGCCCTTTTGCTCAGATTCCACCCACTCCATCAAATCAAGCCTATACCTAGCCTTAGAAGGTCACCTATCCTGCCCTTAGCACATTTGCATCTCTGAGCCTTATTTCTTAGTTCAGCTTGCCTAGAGAGTTGACTCCATTGCCCAATATTTTGGTGGATCCTTCTGGTTTACCTTGAAATATTTTTTATTCCCACCAATATTTTAAAATCAAACCCAACTGCACAATCATAGCTAGCCTAATATCTGTTACTAAAACAAAGCTAAATCATACGGAGAGATCCTTCTCTGGATTTCAAGAAGGCTAGATCTTGAATTCCCAAAGCGGTTCTTGGTTACCCTTAGTGTTCTTAACTACAAAAATCCCCATCCCACAACCTGAGAATTACTAAGGTGAAAAAAGTGGAATTTGTCACATTGCGATGTGCGATAGCGATGGTGGTGGTACCTCTTCGCATCGCGACATTGGTGGTGAACGTAATATATGGCGGATGGTTCATGCCCTTTGCGATATGCGATGTGCGATATCACAACATAACATATCGGCGAGACTTCACATCAACAAGACACGGAAATGAACATTTGAGATTTGTGATGAAGTGGTGAGGACCAAAGATGACATGGCCCAATTCAAAATGTTTAAAATACTTGGCGTGTTGAACAAAATTGGTTCTGATTGGTTGGTTAGGGCTTAAAAGCCAGAAATGACTGTTCTTTAATAAACTCTACAGTTATGTAGTTTGGACCACGAAAGTCTTCATTTCCCCAACAAAAGCGGCTATGACCCATAGAACATAAATTCATCTCTGCAATGATGGCTATTGCCCATAAACATTTAATTCATCCTTACTTCTTTCTCCATTCCTTTGTTCAATGCTCAGAAATGGACACTGCCCTTTGTACTCCGTTTTCTACTTACACAAGGTACGCAAGTGACTTTAATATTTTAAACACGTAATGAAATACCAATCGCAACAACATAAACTAATCAATTTACCTAACTCCAAATTCTAATAACAAGCTAACTTCTATACAAACTCTTTCAAAACTATGAAGCTTTATTGATGTGTCTAAGGAATACAGAAAGTTCATTGTGCAGGGTGTGCAATACCTCCGCACAATGAACTTACTTTGCACTCCAAAAATTGAATTTTTGATAATAAAAATATGTTGGGGATTTTAATGGGGAGGTGTTGAGAAAATTCATTGTTCGAAGTTCAGAGGTCCTCTCCACTCCGCATAATGAACTTATTCCGCACTCCAAAAATATTTTTTTAATAATAATTATAAAAAATAAATGGATTTGTGGAGGTGTGGCAATGTGGATATTTGGGTACCTTGCTTCGTCCTCTCGCACTCATTGCCTCATTATGGTCATTTCATTAATTACATACTTTTCATTGCAGGACTTGACTCTATTGAGAGGGGATAGGAGCAGGCTTTCAAATTGACGCCCGTATACCTGTTTTCACCTTTTTTACCCATTAAATACTGCTAATTTTAAAATAAACACGTCATTTTGAACGGGCTAATAATTTTTAAAAAGTTCATAATGACTGGCATGTAGTAAAATGACGCGTTTCAATTTTTTTTACATATATATTTTATATATAGATGTTGTTTTACCAATGACATCTAATTTATTTTTAACAGAGTCTGTTATCATTGTGTTGAAAACAAGGACGATGGATTTGTTTAAGTAAATCTTGTATTAATTATAATATATACATGGAAATATTGAATCTGCATAGAGATTGTGTTGGCATTATTTGGAGTCTGCGACTTAAAGGGAAAGTTGGTCATAACTTAATTCATATTAATGCAATTTTATAGCAGTTTGTGCCCTCGAACAACTCCGACTCAGACTCTCGAATTTGTAAAAACATTTCATATTGACCTGACCAACACCACAAACAGATCCAGAGAATATTAGTCTAGTAGCCTTAACTGCCATAAGAACCATAACCTGAACCCAAAGCACTAAAAGAAGCGGAAGGCTAACCGTTTTCATTACTAGGGAACCACGGGAGCTGGAGGCATTACAATTTGCAGAGATTGAGGAACCGCCTTTTGAAATCGATTGATGACCATTAGAACTAGAGCCAAATGAATCACAAGTAGCACTATCACTGCACATTCATTCACAATCACTCCCAATTTTTTTTTTAGTATTATATCATATCACGTGCACTTCATTATAGTTAGTTTTTGGAAAAATAATACTATTTATATTCTAGCAACTACCAAATAAATACACTATCAATTAAATCTCAAGGTGTATAAACAATATTTTTAAAATTCAAGAAATATAACAATAATTAGTGTCATTCTTTACCTTGTAAATGAAGGTAATTTAGTAAATTATATCTTCACGGACATGGTGCAACAATATAAATGATCGATATAAATAAATATTAAAGGTTATGTAAAAAGTAATTTAAAATTAAAATCGTCATAAATAAAATACTTTGATGAGCAAGGCGACCCGTCAAATTTAATCACTCGATAGGAGCAACATGGCCACTTTCCACGAAAGGGCACCACTAAGAATATTGAAAGCGGACCTAGGTTATAAACCCAAGAAGTGTATGTGATTGAATAATTGACTCCAACTGTGCAAACCAAGCAACCTGAATCACATGTATCCTTTAGCCAACAAATGGATTTTCAGTTGTGAGTGGTTGTCTCCATCTCAAGTAACGGTTGAGTGGCTGACAAAGACTCCACAAAACGACCCATATTTTAGTAAACAAATATATTTTTAACTATCACCGGTATCGTCCATCTCATATCACGCTTGAGTGGCTGAAAAAGATTCAAAGATGTTTTTTTTCACATTAAATAAAAGATAATGCTTACCACACCGAACACTTTGAACCGCTTTAACAGCTGTAAAAGCGTTAAAATTTTACCAAGGTTGTTTACAAGATTCATTGGCCTTAATGATGATATGTTGCTAATTGTGATTTCTTTAATGAATGACTTTTTTATCATTATATATCCTTTTGTAATTATATAGCTATGACAAACATATTATTATATTTATTTCCTTATAAGTTGACTTTACATGCATCCAGGCTACATAGACACAGAAGCTCTTTGACCAATTGCTACATAGACACAGATTACATTTTGACTCTTTTGATTAAGAATAGTATCTGTAGCTACTGCTGTCTTGCTGGTCTGTCTGTCCCCAATAATTAATTCTCGCTGACCACGTCCTATAGGAATCATAGAATCAATATCAATAAGCCCCGTTTGAAGTGGTTCATATACGGAACGTCTTGATATAATACCTGGAGTGGGAGATTCAATTAGTCGAAATTCGGAAGCTGAAATTTGACCCTTACCATCAATGGGTTGGGCTAGAGCATTTACAACACGACCCAAATGCGCATCACTTATTGGTATCTGAGCAATTTTTCCTGTTTCTCTCACGGAACTACCTTCTTGTATCATCAAGCCATCGCCCATTAATATAGCTCCAACATTATCCGATCCCAAATTTAGGGCAATGCCTACTGTACCATCTCCAAATTCCACTAATTCCCCTGCCATTACTTCATAAAGACCATGAATACGAGCAATGGCATCTCCTACTTGAAGTACGGTGCCAAGATTACCAACTCCTACTGCGTTGTTATATTGTTTGATCTATTTCTGTATAATACTACTAATTTCATCGATTTGAAGATTTCCCATTAGCACTTATTAATTATCTGTTGAGAAATAGGGCCTATAACAACTAACAACTAACAACTAATCTGGTGTGTTCATCATGGTTCTAAACAGGCCAATATTTTGATTGATTGTACGTAAATGCAACTCAATTTTAAAACGACTATTCCAAGTTCCTATAGTTCTTCGTAAAGCTTGGCGAGAAACTTGTTGTCGGATCTGGTCAATTGCTCTTTGCTGTTCGGAGTAAATCGTTTCATTCTTGGGATCCTCTAATTGTTCCAAATTCTCAGAAGAAGCATTGATGAGCTCCTCTTTCTCTCGTTCTACTTGGGAGTCTCCATTTACCCGGATTTCGTCCCCTATCATTTCCACTTCCCTTAAGCGAGCCCGAGCATGGTATACTGGGCTCACATCTTCTATTTGCCTCAACAGATCATTGACGAGATTAACAGAATCTCCGCGCATTTCTTATGGGGGGGCGACCATTCTGTCCACAAATACCATCTTGTAAAATGGAAATTAATTTTCCGAGACAAAGCGCACGACGGCTGGGGTATATTGGATCTCAGATCCTTTAACTCAGCGCTCCTGGTCAAGACAATGTGGAGGGCGCTGGCAGGTCGGGGTATGTGGAACAAAATCATCTCTGCTAAGTATATCACGGGGGAGCCTCTGCGACTGCTCATGAGCCATGTTTTTCATATCCCGTCTCACATATCGGCAATTTGGAGAAGTCTGTGCAAAGTTATCGATTTGGTGGCGTCCCGCCTCACTTGGCGCTTTGGTGATGGGCGGGATATCCCGCTTGGGACAAATCTGATATTTGGGGCTCATATTGACAGATCACTTCTGCCTGATACCATCCACAGATTGGCTCAAAATGGTATTTTCTTTCTCTCGCAGGCTATTCATTATTGGACCTTTGGTGCTCCTGTGTATAAATCGACTACTCAGCTACATCTAGAAGATCATGATGCTGAGGTATGGTCTAATTACACTCTGTCTCTTCGATTGGCTAGTCTTTGTTATGATGCTGGGGGTGACCGCATCACATGCGATGGCGCTCTCAATGGGGGAGCTGTTATAGTTCGCGACATGTATCGCTGCATTAATATTACACAATATTATGACAATTTTTCCACCACTTTCCATAAATATTGAGGAAATCAGATACCTACAAATATTATTCTATTTGCATGGCTTGTATGGAAAGGGAAGATCTTGACTTGGGATAATCTTCTCAAGCATGGGAAACATGGTCCCAGTAGATGCTCTTTTTGCCATATGGTGGAAGAATCTATCTCCCATATCTTCTTTCGTTGCCCTATCATCATTAGACTGTGGAGATTCTTCAGCTGTTTCTTTATGGACCCGAACTGGTCCCCATCGGATTTCATATCAGAGGCGGATATATGGGGGAAAATGAACGGAAAATACAAGCATCTCCCCTTTTATTTCATATGGGAGGTTTGGCTTGCACGAAATTGTTACATTTTCCATGATGCTCCTTTTATCCTTGCTAACACCTACTGCGCTATTGTTAAATGGATTGATGGACTGCCTCAGCTACAGGATAGGGTGGTGGACAGATCATTACGCTTGAGACACCATGAGATTTCTATTCCTGCTTTATTTTTTGATGGGGCTTGTGCTGATGGGATCATTGGCTGTGGGGCTTGGGTAAAGTTATCCATGGGGGAGCGCATTCATTATTACTGGAATGGTGGTACAGGTACAAACAATTTGGCTGAGATCATGGCCATATGGGGCGCTCTTCTTGCAGCATGTCATCTAAATCTCCCTCACCTATCATTTTATGGCGATTCCAAAATGATTATTGATGGTTTGATGGGTAAAATTTCCCTGTCCAATGTGGGCATCGAGGGCTGGTTAAATAGAGCTTCAAGTTTATGGAACAGGTTGAATCGTCCTCCTATCCATCACATATTCAGAGAGAACAATAGCAGGGCAGATGGGTTATCCAAAAAAGGCGTCCGGGCTGTTTTTGGATGCATTTATATGATCCCTTATCGAAATGGTTCTGTTATATGGCAGAACTCCATCCCTTTTCCATGATTTCTATATTTCAAACGGGACTATGAATATTTTTTTTGTTTTATTTCTCAGATTTTGTATTCGCTCTAGATTCTGTCCAAGTATCCGACCATGAAGACAGACATGTTGTCCATATATGCACCGTTTAGTTCTATATCATATTCTGTCTTCTCATCTATTCCATATCCTCGTATCTGTACAGCCGAGTCTTTCCTTTTCGGCCATGCAGGGCTGTAATTGCGAATGATTCATATGGTTCATTTTTCAAGCCATCGCACCTGTTCAATTTCATTACAAGGGAGCCAGGATGATATTATACAAGCGGGCGTTACTAATATCAAGCGAGCCTGCATATCATTGTATATTGGATGGATCGGGATTAAAATGGGCAGATCGTTGACTTGTTGTTATTCACACTATCAAGCGAGCATGCATGACAAGAAATGGTTCTTACTAGATCAAGCGAGCCTGATATTTTTTCTACTATGCTTACTTTCTATTATTCAAGCGAGCCTGGAAATATTTTCAGAGGGACCGGATTCTCAATGCCTTGGAAGATGATCTTTTCCCACAGGACTATCAATGAACTGACATATAGAATTTGTGGGGTTTTTGTATATCATTATATGTATCTATCCTATATTTTCTTTTATATCCTCTGGATTACGTTTGCAGGTTACAACAAGTGTGCCTGACATGGGTATGAGTGATCACTCCCCATTTTTGTGCCTCTTTGAATGGATCCTTTCATCTCTATGAATTGATTTCTTTAAATGATGGCATTTTGATGTTTCTCCTCTGTTTATTGAGGATCAATGTAATGTCCATGGACTATTATTATTCAATATAATACAGATGTTTTTTTTCCTCTGAAAAAAAATTCAAGATTTAGAATAAACTTGTGCCTTCTAGATTTGATTGGCTATGACTCATATAAATAATGTTATGTAGCCACCTCTAGAGCTTTGAAGTTGATGTATATCATTTATTGGCTCACATTTGAGTTAGCCATTGATAATTCCATTGGGGGTTGGTTTTAAAGTGCACTCGTAGAGAATGAGCTCATTTTTTGAATTGAAATATTCTGGTTGTTCATAAATTATGTTGATATCTCTTAGTGCATTGAAAGTGTATATAATATCTATACTTTATGTTTAGAAAGGAAGTGATGCTAATGGAACTTAAGCTTTCGATAAGAAATGCTCTTGTTTAAAAAGAAAGTGATCTTAATGGAATTCAAGTTTTCGATAACAAATGCTTTTGTAGAAGATTTTAGGTTACAAGTTGAATTATATTTGTGATTTTTGGAAGAGATTATATATAGGTTTTTAAGGATTGTGAACCTATTGCAATTTTTGAGAATAAGATTATGAGACATGTAAGTATGTAAATATATGGTTATATTTTCTCTCAAATAGAAAACTTATATTCCATGGAACATGAAGTCGATGTACTTATATTTGAAAGGGTCATACAACCACTTATTTGAAAGCCTTAGCAATCCTCTTCAACTTACAAAAAAATGGTTTTGTAAATGGAAGTCTTATTAGAAAGTTACAACTTGAGAAGTTAAGTGATCAACGGATTTAACCTATAATTAAATCATTTGATTTTTTGGCTACTAAGAAAATTAAGTGAGTAATTTGGTCCCCCTCCCTTTTTCCCATCACTTAAATTTCATATGATTAAAATGTAATGTTTTAATCATTTGAATCCATTAACATTTCTACAAACATTGTTTCTTCAATCCTACTTTTCCAATAAAATTTTCAATAAAAATGTGAACCATACCAATATTGAAATAAAAGCCCCATTATTTAATTAAAATCATCTTACTCTGGAATATTATAAAGGAAAAATTAACAACATCCAATTCATTGATCAACCCCTCTCTAGAAATATTTTGATTATCGTTGTCTAAATTAAGATTTAAAGTACCTCACTCATTTAATTGACCTTATTGGGCCTATCCCAAGGAGTGTGCTAATAATAAACGAATATAGATTTAGTAGTGTTGGGCTAGGTGTACACCTTTCAACATTGGGAAGAGGATAAGTACCATGTTGGGCAAAGAATGATGCAATGGTGTAGTGGAGTAGAGCTATAATAGGGAATACTTGTAAAGAAATGCATAAGATTAGTGGCAAGGAATAACATGCTAGTGGTTTCCAATAGGTAGAAATTATAAAGCATAAATGGTTTATGGTTTTACTATGCCTATTTATTGAATGCTTGACATCAAGAAATATAGAAGATTTTTTTTATATTTTGTTCTATAGTTGAATTTTATCTAGATTTAGGTCATTAATGAGCACTATTATAGAGAGCACATGCACCCTATATTCTAATCATTTTAGTTTTTGAATAATAACATGAGTGTGACTTACTCAAAGGGGTTGGTTCTAATGGTGGAAAGCAAGGATTTTTTTCACCATTGAGAAAGGTTAAATTCTCATGAAGGTTTAAAATGGAGCCATGGAAACACCTTGACGTGGTGGCCAAATGTGCAGCTTCACCGAGAGATACCATATAAAATGGCTTCGTGGCCCATGCACACATAAGTGGATAAAAAACCACCCGCAAGTCCTCCTTAACATTTAAGCATTGTGATTTCGAGGTCCCATGCTCAAATATTCAATTTCTTACCCATGGGCCTTTTTTTGGAGGACAACATGGTCCACCTAGGGGTATATTGGTAGTAGTAGGAATTGATCTTATGTCATGTGAGTATAATACTTTCCCAATTGTTGATCCCCCTGTTTAAAAAGAATACATTGAGTATGTTTTAACATTCGGAGTTTTTCTCATGGAAGGATTTTACCTAAGATATCATGTTGTTAAAACATTTGTTGTTTATTTCATATGTTTGCAACTATTCCTTTTTTGAATTTCTCTAAACTTCCTCTCTCATGGATTAGTACATGAAGTTTATTTCACACCATGAATTCCTTTCGTTTGGTATCAAATCTTGATCACCTCAAATCCAAGTTGTTAAGGTGATATATAGTTCTTAGGAGGCCCATTTTAGACCTCAAAATACCTTGGTGACAACTATCTTCTCATCATACTTGGTCATGGTAAATTATTGGTTAGGTTCCCTGATGGTAGAGTAAAGGGGACCATAGGAGTTTTGCACATTCTAGGTTTAGCATGAAATCCACTAATAGTACGCACACTTAATGATGTGGGTGCATAGGTTGTTTTCTCTAACAAAGGGTGAGACATGGTCTAAGGATCTATGGTACTCATTAAGGGTTTTCATGTGGGAATCTTGTTCCATATTGATGCATGCATTATTGATCATAATTATTCTTTGAATCTCTATGATAGGGAGATCTATAGGAACTCTACCTTCACAATCAAAACCTCCTAAACAATATCTTATTTCAGAAAGAAAGTTATCTATGGAGAAGACAATGGTATGTCACCAAAGATCAATCCATATAGGGGATAAGGGCCTACAACCCTTGAAAAACAAAAATCTTGTTGATGGATTGACTAACTGTTTTCTTGAATTTTATTTTTGTGAGGATTGCATATATGGAAAATAGAACTATGTTAAGTTTTATTCTAGTTCTCATATATCTTTTGGGATTTTGGACTTAACTCATTATGATATATTTGGTACATTTCAATTCCTTCAAATTATATGGCTTTATATTATGTGTCATTCATTGAAGATTATTGTATAAGAACATGGGTATATTTTCTTGGAGGAAAATATAAGGTTTTTTTTAGTTTCAGGGACTTAAAGCTCTCTTGGAAAACCATATTGGTGGGAATATTAAGGTATTGAGGACTAATAATGATGGTGATTCCATAGATTTATGTGAATTTTGTAAGGATAGTTGAATTGAAATGCATAATACAAATCCATATACCCCTTATTAGAATGAAGATGCAAAACTAATGATAGAATATTGATGGAACAAGGTAGGGATATTCTTCATTCAATAGGTATCTACACTTGAAATTTGACTAAGCCTCTAAAGATATAAGGCAAAAATACAATTACAAATTTTAACATTTTTTGTTTTGAGGCCCTTTTTTTACCTCAAAATTCCCCTAATGATTAAGGGAGTGAAATATATCTTCATTTGTTATGGTGTTGATTTGAAAAAGTACAAACCTTGGGATCGTATGACTAGAGAAAAATGGTATAGTAGAAATGTTATTTTTAGAGAAGTCAATTATTCTCCCATAGTGATACAACCAAAAGAGGATGAAAAGAAGGTAGTGATCCATCTACAACCAAAGACCAACGAATTTGAATTAGAGAGTGAATAATATGTTCATGAATGACCTAATGAGGAAGAAGGTATAGAGAGTATAGAAGAGGAGGAAGAAACTCCACATCAAACTTTAATGAGATCCACTGACAACTATATAAATATAATTATAATACTTATTTAAAATGTCTATTTTATTTATTTTCTAACATTAGTGACCCTCGAAATTTCAAATATCCAAAGGAGATGGAAGATAATGTATCTTAGAGATTGTCCATGGATGATGAAATGGATACATTAGAAAGAATGATACATGGGACTTGGCGCCATTTCTTGATGGATGGGAATTCATTGCATGTAAATGGGTATTAAAAATGAATATTGGATTAGATGGAAGTTCTGATATTCATAAGATGAGGTTGGTAGAAAAAGGATATTCTCAAGTTGAGAGGACATACTTTCGTGAGATATTTTCCCTAGTTTCTAAGTTGACAACTATTAGGTTCTTATTCTTATTATGTATAGTAATAGCCTCTTATTAGGGATAGAAAAGATGGATTTCAAAATTGCATTCATACATGGTGACTTGATGGAGAGATCACTTAGCCAAAGCACTAGGTTGAAAAAGGTAAATAGTCATTGATTTGCAAGTTAAAAATTTCGTTACATATAATATCAAGGAGTCCTAGAATCTGCTACCAAAATTTTGATTATTTTACTTTGGGACTAGAATTTCTAAGATATAAATGAGATCACTATATGTATTAAAAATAATATGGTGATTATTTCCTTGTTATCACTTTATATGTAGATACCATGTTATTATTTGGTAATAGTAAAGATGCAATTTGTGATTTGAAGTATCAAATTTTAGCACAATTTATTATGAAGGAATCGGAGGTTGCAAAAACATATCTTAGCAATGGAGATAAAGAAAGATAGAGCGAATAGAAGAATTTTATTGAGTTAGAGTAATAATGTAATTGTGTACCACGATGTTTTCAGATGGTTTATTGCAAATCATTTTGTGTTCTAGTTTTTTTGGGGAATAAGTTTTTATTTTAGTGTTCTACAACACCTGCAAAGATGGAGGATATGGCCTCCGTTCCTTTAGTGTAGTTGGTAGTATTAAGTATGTTATGGTTTGTACCAGACTAGACTTTCCCTTGTAGGAGTTATGAGTTGATCCATGGCTAATTTTGATGTGAACACTAGGATGAAGTGAAGAGAGTATTCATGTGTTTTTGAGGCACCTCTTGATATTCAATTTATTATCATAGTGATGTTTCAGGGGACCCACACTCAATGGATATATAGAATTATCTGGATTTTGATTTACTAGAGGATGCAGATAGAAATATATCTATAAGTGGTTACATGTTTCAATTGTTTCATGGAGTAGTGTATTAGATGATCAAGCGACAAGATGTGGTTGCTTTGTCCACTACAAAGACTAAATATATGGAAATTGTTCATTCCTTTAAGGAGGCCATCTAGTTTATGAAACTTGTTCGTGTTAGATTTGAAAGAATTCAGAGTGATAGAAAAAGTTTGATTTGATTAGCTATGAACCCAACCGTTCATGTAAAGACAAAACATATATATATATATATATATATATATATATATATATATATATATATATATATATATATATATATATATATATACACACACACACACACATATATCCAATACTATTTTGTTATAGAGGATGGAAAAGTGATATTAGAGAAATTTGGCACCTTAACTATAACTATAATTATAGCTATCTATCTAACTAACTACCTAACTATATAGAGAGAGAGAGAGATGGGTGTTTATGTAGAGAATAATACAATGTTACATTAAAACAGAAATATAACACAATTCTTCAATAATAATGACAAAGAACGATTTATTAGTAATTTCTAATATATACAAATAGTGAACCATAAATAATGTATGGTTTTACAATAAGATTCATAATTATTTATTGAATGTTAGGGAAGAGAAATTACAATTTTTTTTTTATAAAACACTAGTGAATCTTTTTAGTCACTAAAGTAACTTTAGGTGTGCTTTAAACTGTATGGTTTAATGGAGAAAAAACAACTATTTTACGTGACTTTTCATTCATTAATATGTTTTCAACTATTTTATTTTTAATAGCTGCTCAATATTTTACACATTTGGCTACTTTACTTTAAAGTAATGGAGACTATTTGACTTTATTATTTTTAAAAGAGGGAGAGGCATATCAGAAAATCGAGGTTTTCTTTAACTTTAAACAGTCATCTGCCCTTGTAAGAAAATTAGACTCAATTATCTCATTGGGCTACTTTACTTTAAAGTAATGGAGACTATTTGATTTTATTATTTTTAAAAGAGGAAGAGGCATATCAGAATATCGAGGTTTTCTTCAACTTTAAACAGTCATCCGGGCTTGTAAGAAAATTAGACTCAATTATCTCATTGGGCATCTCTTCAACTTTGCACAGGAATATGATTTTGGACTTTGTACCTTTTAGAATTTAGATAGTTTATATCCGATAAAATACGACGACTACGTAAAAATTATCTGAACACTTTTCTATTCATGCAATCACTGCACCCAATTTGTGATTCTAACACTCAAAACAATCAATCATCAACACCTTGACACAAATCATGTGTTGTGTCATTGAAGGATGCAACCACGTAGCGATCGAACTTCATGGGTGCGTGTATTCAGAGAATCCTTTGATTACCTTCTATTCATCTTTTTCGATGGTTGCACTATCATTGGTTGTGGTAACTTTTCTTGAAGTTGTCATGACAGATGATTGTAAGAAAAAGATTCCAAAAGATACAGTCAAACCATCAAATGTTAGGACTACCATTTCATAACAAAAGAAGTATTGGGTTGGGAGGCTCTGATTATGCTCTTGTTTAGATAAGTGTCTGTCATTACAATCCACCTTATTCTATTTTTGGCTACCTCATTTATGTAAAAGCAGAGATATGTATCAACCCATAGAACGTAGTTTGGAAGCTTGGAAATATGACACAAGTTGGAAGAAAACTGGAGAATTTATGATTCTTGCTAAACGTGATTCTATATTTTGAAATATTTCAGAAATCAAACTTGGAAATGGAGAAAGGATTCATTAGGTTTTTTTTTTTTTTAATTCTGTTTGTATTTAGGATTTAGATCCTATTTTGTGGGAGTTTCTTTGATCTCCCTATATTTCTATATAAGTATTATTTGATGGATTCATTTAATTAAAGTGTTTTGTTGTTTGGCAGCCTCGAGTGCTTTCACCCGAGAGATGTGAGATTCATTCATTAATAATTGTGTCTTTCTAAATTTGTTAAAGAATGTAATCTCAACCACGTGCTAGGTGTCGAAACCGTCAGTCCAAGCGTAATAGGTCAGTTCAGTATGAGTGAGTCCAGTTTAGTCGAGTTTAACTCCAGTTATTTATTGTTGATGTTTCCAATGTATTCCTATTTAACTATTTCGTAATATTGAGATAAGCAACTCTCTGCTCCAGTTTACGTTTCAGTTTCTCAATTCTTTTCATGGTATCGGAGCTAGCTTGCATAAGCCTCACTGGAGAGCAGCAACAGAGCCAAGAGCAGTAGAGAGGAGAAGCGAGCTTGCATAAGACTCATTGAAGAGCAGCAAAATTTTTGAAAAAAAAGCTTTTGGTTGGCGCGACTATTAAGGTAATACATGTGCCAACGCCAACGTGTTGAAACAAGAAATGGACGCCAGAATACAAGCCATATCCGCGCCATTTTTTTTGACTCACGTACAATAGTCACGACTATTCAAATCGGGACTGCGCCAATCAGTTTAGTATCTATGGCCTGCAGCAAAAAAAAATATGCGTGAAGGTAAAAAAGCTTCAAAGTGATTTTAAAAGTCAACTTATTGAAGGGTTTATATGAATTACGAGAGGTTTATATGGCATGATTTTGCGTTAATATGAATTATGAGAGGTTTGTATGGCATGTGAGTTTGTTTTTTAAAAAAGGCTCCACGTTGATTTAAAAAGGGAAAAAAGCCCTTTCATATGAAGAAAATGTTTTTTTTTTAAGTTTTTTTAAAACTTCAAATTTTGAATGTGTTTTATAGAAGGAAAAAGGGGCTCGAAAAGGAAAGGATTTAAAAAGCGAAGAAGCCCATTTATAAAAAAAGGTTTTTAATTTTTTTTTGCCATGAATTTTAAAGAGCATGTCTGAAGTGTTTTGTAAAGGGAGATTTAACAGAGGGCTGCAATTTTTAAAAAAGATATTTTTCAGGTTTCAAAGAGATGAGATTTAGTTGAGAAAATGAAATTTATTTTTTTGGAGGTTTTTTTTTTTTTAAATTTAAAAATTGTGAGAGCCTTGTGAAAGTGAATGTTTAAAAGGAGATTTTTTTTTTGAGGAAGAGAATTTTTAAAAACAATGTATTTGATGCATATGTAGACTCGTCTGTTTGTGGAAGCCAAGCAACGAGGTCATGGGAAAAGCGAAGAGGCTAAGCAGAAACACAAGATGTTCGAGATCTTTTTAGATCTGGAAATAAGAAGGCAAAAAGATGCCTATGCATTAAGATGCATAAAATGATCAGTCGATGAAAGTATACTTCCCTTAATCTTAGATTCCAAGACAGCCAAGGAGGCATGGGATACCCTTGAGAGATGTTTTGGTGCAAAGGGGAGCATTGAAGTTAAATATCAAGGTGGATCTGTAGTAGCAGATCTAAAACAAGATGAAGGTTTTGTTGAATCCCATTATGCTTAGTCACAGGTGGATGATGTCTGCAAAGAAATTGTAGAAGCAACATAAAAAGAGCACGAAGATGCTTGTGAAACCCCCTATACACAACTACATGCGGACACTAATTTGATGATTCGAACAATGGAGCTTGCTAACGATATTATGACGATACTAGCAACAGAGCTTGCTGAAGATGAAATAGTGAATACAACAACAGAGCTTGCTGATGATGTTTTGATGAATCCAACAACACAACTTTCTAATGAAGACTTGATGATTCCGGCAACAGAGCTTGCTGATGATGACTTGTTGAATCCAACAACAGAGCTTGCTAATGATATGGCGATTCCAGCAACTGAGCTTGCTCATGATATGGTAAATCCAAAAACTAATATTGTTGATTTTGACAAAGAAATTTTGGCTAATTATTACTCGTTGTAGATGATGCAACAAAAATATGATATCGATATGATGCTATTTGGTGAGATAATCCCACTTCAGTCAGTGGAAGACAACCTGTTTGGAGTAGCACAAGTTAGTGATGAAAAGACAGAGACCGAAAAGATAGAGACAAAGGCAGAGACAAAGACAGAGACAGAGACAGAGGAAGATGCAGCGAAGGAAGCGCAAGATCAGAAAGCTCTCATTGCAGAGCAGAAGGAAGAAACAGAGAAAGAAGAAGAGACAGAAGCAAAGAAAGAAGTCTGCAAAGGGAAAGAAGAAACAGAGAAAGAGGCAGAGAAAGAAGCAGCAAAGAAAGGAGAAGAAAAGGAAACACAACAAGAGAAACCTCTCACTGAAGAGAAAAAAGACCAGAACCAATGTCATTCTGAAAATATTTTTAATTCTAACATTGATTTTCAGTGTGCAGGTACAGAGATTGATTATGAAGAAGAGTTAAAGTTTATTGAAACATGGATTACAACACCATGTCTGGATGAGGTCTACACAGAAGATGTAGATATGAATGATGAAGATGACATGTATGACGAACATGTCAATGATATTTTCAGGTATTGGAGTTTTGAGGAAATAGGATATTATTCTAATCTTATGTTGCAGCAGATTGATGATGAAAAGCACACTAAAAAAGACAATATGTGGTAGCAGCCCACATACAAGTCAATTTTTGAAGATGTCCAGAACATGCTTAGACATACTAGAATAATAGAAGACCTGCACCAGCAAATGAAGAAACCGAGTTCTCAAGGATACAACAAAGTGAAAAATCTGAAACAATTCAGAGGATACAGAATCTGGAAAAAGAGAAGAAGAAAACCAAATCTAATTGAAGTCATTTTTTTAAATTGTAAGTCTCACTGAGACATAGACCAGCAAGTATCTGAATTAAATTTTTATGTGGTTGAAATTAAAGGGGAGTGTTAAAGAACATAATCTCAACCACCTGCTAGGTGTCGAAACTGTCAGTCCAAGTGTCATAGGTCAGTTTCAGTGAGTCCATTTTAGTCGAGTTTAACTCTAGTTATTTATTTCCTATGTTTGCAATGTATTCCTATTTAACTATTTCGTAATATTGAGATGAGTAACTCTCTGCTCCAGTTTACGTTTCAGTTTCTCAATTCTTTTCAAAAATTTTAAATTGGTATCAGATCTCGGTTCATGAGCGAGGGCTCATAGGAGCATTGAGACTCTACATGCAGTGTATTGAAGCCTGAGTTCAAATTCAGGGTATTATCATGGTTGTCGTGAAGCATTGTGACGATCTGGTGTCGACAGTGGAGAGCCATCAAGACATCGTTCAGAAGAGCCAGCGTTCACTGGCATGTTGTGAAGAGTTATGACTAACACCGGGGTGGAAGTTCTCGCACTATGGGGTTTATTATGGTTTGTGTCACAGTTGTATATCGAAAAATTAATTTGGGTGTATGGGGATTCGAAGGTTTTGATCAAATATCATAAAAATTTTTCTCTTGGACATTTGAATTTTTAGCTGAAGCGCATAAATTTGTTGAAGTTTTCTTTCGATGAACTAAAATTATAGCACATCTTCAAGGAAAAAAATGTACAGGCAGACAAGCTATCAAAGCAAAGACTAAGTGGTGTTTCTGTAGTTATGAATTACGAGCTGAAGGACTATGATGGTCATGGCCCTATCCGCTCGGTCAACATTATCTAATCTCGGTTCTCGATTCCATATTTTTAGGCTTTTACATCTTACTTTCTGTCCTGTGAATCTACCACCTACAGGATTGGTTTGTGTTTTTTGATGAACAGTTGACTGTTATTTTTAAGATCATAGGAAGTTAATGTCACTTTTTTGAATTAGATTGTTTGTGTTTATACATAAATCTGTGTATCTTCATTAGGTTCGGGGTTTTCACATGAGATTGATGTATATCTTCACCTTCATATGGAAGGGTATAGCATTGGAAAGACCCACATTTACTGTTTCTGGATCATGAGGGAAGTTTCCAGAAAGATTATAGTCAATTTTGCATCTAAATTTGAACTGGCACATAATATATGCTAGAGTTTTTTCTATCTGAAAAAAATGTTGTGAAGATTTATTGAAGAGTTCTCTCTGCCCATCGAGAGGTTTCTCTTGGCGTTATAGTCGTTGGAGAAGAAGAAGCACCAACATGCCAAGAGGTTTCGTGTGTTGTGTCATAGAAGAGTCGAATTGTTGGCGTGGAGGAGACTGTGCAAACTGTTTGGGCTCAACCTAGTCTCCTAAATTGAGTTCATTTAATTGTCAACCAGGGTTGGTAAACTGCTGAAGTGAAGTGCAGTGTATGTGCCTAGGTGTTTGTTTCTTACTGCGTTGTGTTTAGTGTTTTATGATGTTTTTGTTCTTTTGATGGTTTTATGTTCACAAGGAAAAGAACTAAATGTTGGTGGAAAGAAGCTATTGGTTAAAAATAAAGCAAAGCCTAAGTTATGAATGATAAATGACAAATGCAAAGATTGAAACAGTATCAAACCTAAACTATGACTTAAGCAGAATACAAAGCTTGATAATGACTTCAAGAAAATGAATCACAACATAAACTTAACTTGTCCAATCCATTTATTAAGGATATTTTGGAAGAGCTTGAGGAATGGGCAACTAAGTGTAAAAATTCTCCTAACTAAACAATTAAACAATCAGCTTATAATGATACAACATCTTATCCATGATTAGAGGTTTGTTGAAACATATTTGGAGAAGAACATTGGTAACATCATAAGATCTCTACTCTAAAACTAGCTCCTAATTATATTCTGCAACTTAGTTTAACATCACTAAACCTTACTCAAAAGTTATAGATTTCTTTTTAGAGTAGTCTTTTGAGGAAAGGCTTTGTTTATGAAATGGTAAAAAGGTTGCAAAAGTACTCCAGGCCTTGGACTGATATTATCTTCTTTTCAGATGATTATGATTCAATATATGTTTGGAACAAAAGAAATTTTGTAAATAATGAAGGTCGTGGTATTTAAGTTTAACAACTAATGTAATTTAATATGCAATAGATGACAACTAAATGTGGAACGTAAATACAGTGGGCTAAGCTAGAACTGAACTAGAGTGCTACCAGTCTACAATAAACAGTGCTAAACTAACAAGTCATTATCAAACTTAAAACGAAATAACAGAGCATGAATTGAATGCAATTTGACTCCGGAGTGCCCTAACTAAGTTATCATGCAATTAATCTATGGAATTCTATAGCCTATTTTGTCCATCATGAATGGTATTTTGGAAGAGCTTGTTAGAACAATCCTGGCTGTACAATTCAATGCAAATGCAAACATAAAAACTGAAAGCAATTACAATTAAAAACTAAGACATCACAACTATTTCCTACCCATTGTTATGATATTTTGGAAGAGCGTTTTAAGAGTAAGATCAGCTATGCTACTTAGTGTAAACAAGCAACTGAAACCTTCAGTATCACAGTCATGCCTTAGTCATCATAATGATTTTTTGGAAGAGTTTACTAGAATAAGTTCAACTGTGATAATGAACAAAAGAAATTGCAATTAAAATCTATAACACTACAGCCATTTCTCATTCATTATAATGATCTTTTGGAAAAGTTTCTTAGAACAAGTATAGCTATAGTGACTAACGAAATTAACTATGAACTCAAACTTCAAAAATGTGAAAACGAACTAAGATACTTATCTAAGTTACGAAAGTAAAGCCGTTCAGGAGGCAGGGGCCCTCTACCACCAGACGGAATCTAACTCAAAATCAACTCAACGCGTTCAAAGCAATGCTTTCTTCTTCTTTAAAGGAAAATAACTTAAAACAGAGTATTCTCGATCTTCAGAAAAATAGCAGTCAATCCATGAAATCTAATGAAAATCTAGAGCTTGTCTCTCGGTTTCCCGAGTGCATTTATAACAAATCTTTATAACAGAACTTGCAACAATACGGGGATCATTGTCTTTTCATATCAAAATCATACTAGGACTCTAAAGATGGCAGCGTAAAGGGACAAAGGACATCTGGACTGTCCTTGTCCTATTAGAATTCTGCCTCCTTGAATGAGTTCCCACGTACAAAACCACGTCCAGAATTCGGTTCATTCTTCATGGTGAGCAACAAACATTGAGGACATGATGTGGAATATACCCATGTGTGGCTTTCCCTGAGAGGACACTTGGAACATGCTTGAACATGAAGACAACTATAGAATTGGTGGTTAGCTACGGAATGTCTACATTCTGTAGCTAGTTTCAGTTCAAAATGCATTACAATGACAAAATCACAAAACTTAGCAAGTTAGCCATGTTATTCATTCTAAAAGTAATTTTAACTAATTTCATTGATCATTTGGGCCTGGGATAACAATGGACAAAGGAAAATGGAGTGAAGTAAGATAAAAGAAAGAAAAATCTTGGGGCTCAACATACCCCCACTGCTGACTTCTTGCATGTCCTCATGCAACTTATTCCATAAACTCAGAGACTTCTGCAAGAACATCCAACCCTCTTCTTCTTCTTTGCCTGGAAGTTAAAGGTCTTCTGGGTTTCCTGATGACTAACTTAAATCTTAAATTGGTAAGTGCCTTGATTAGCTTCTTGTTCCTTCTTTTCAACATTTCATTAGCATTTTCCACTTTGTCCATTTGTAGAGACAGGGTTGAGTTCATACTGGTTTTGAGTTTGACTTGTTCCTTCATAATATCATTCTCAATTTTGATATGTCTATTAAGTACTTCCAACTCATACCTATCTCTTCTTAACACATCTATTTCGGACAGTGGAGGACTAGGGGTTCTATCTCTACTCTTTGAAGCTTTCCTTTCCAATGTTTCAACATAGTCATAAACTTCTTGCTGTGCAGGGTCAATTTCAGGGATTTCTTCATCAAAATCTTCTTCAACATATTCTTCAATAGAGGTTTCCTCATCTTCTATGTTTATCACCCCGGTTTGTTTGATCTGTGTTTTCCTTAGTTTCCCCCTGAGTCTATGGCTTCTTCTTGGCTGGGATGATCCCTCTCCTTTTTCTGTGGCAGATTTTCTGATTACCCTCTCTTCCTTAAGTTGTCTCTTAATCTGAGTCAACTTCTCAGAGATTATTTCTTCACTACTTTCCTGTACTGTTTTGTCAATTTCAATTTTAGAGGCTCTCCATTTTCTGCTTCTCTTTGTAGACTGATGTTCAGGTGAAGGCTCTTTTGGTTCCTCAAAGTGATTTCTCACCAAGAAATTATCCCAAGTATCTTTTTTTTTGGCTAAATGGTGTTCAATTAAAATCTTAACCAAGCCATGATGGTATAGAGTTGTCTCTAGGAATTGGACTCTCCTTTGAACACTTGAAGCCATATTTTTTAAACTTTGAAGCAAGAAATAGGGAAAATTTAGCTCTTCCTCTAAGAAATGCATTATCAACCTAATATGGTAAACATAGAAAGTACCATATCTACCTTCACAAGTGATAAATTTTTGTAAGATAAGCAATATGTTTCTCCATTTATTCTTTAATGCAGAGCTTGGAATTCCATTTTTAAACACAGTGACATCCATACCTGGTGATTTGAGGATCTGATTCCATGATTCATTATGAAATTCTCTGTTTTTAAACC
Source organism: Pinus albicaulis (assembly GCA_034641835.2). Taxonomy (NCBI): domain Eukaryota; kingdom Viridiplantae; phylum Streptophyta; class Pinopsida; order Pinales; family Pinaceae; genus Pinus; species Pinus albicaulis. The sequence goes on from CM076579.1 coordinate 786,418,079, forward strand.
ATCTTTCTCCATTTCTAAGCAATCTTGTTGCTTCTGCAATAAAAACGTTTGTGAAAGTGAATTTAACATCTCCAACTTCAACCTCGGCTCCTTTGAATGTCCTTGCAAATGTTTTAGTAACTTCTTTGTGGAAGCCATTAAATTTCTCGAGGAATTGTAGCCATCCTGCATGTTGCAACATGTCTCTGCTTTGAGGGTATCCTTCCAGGTATTTTGTGCCCACTGGTTCAGTTCTCACGATGAGGCCCATAATTTCTTCTTCAATCTTTGGATTAGTACTCTTTCTGCTCACGGAGACAATGACTTCAACCTTCAAACTGATATTCCTCTGCTTCACGGTGATAGTTCTTCGATCTTCAAACTGATATATCTTTGCTTCACGGTGATAGTGGCTTCAAATTTCAAACTGATATACCTATGCTTCATGGTGACAATGGCTTCAACTTTCAAACTGATATACCTCTGCTTCACGGTGACAGTGGCTTCAACTTTCAAGCTAATATACCTCTGCTCACGGTGATAGAGATACCTCTGTTTTACAGAATTAAATGATGAAGGGTTGGCTACGGGATGGAGTAATAGGGAGTGGTTATGGAACGAGTTAATGAAGTGAGGTGAAAACAAATCAATGAGTGAAAAGACTGCGAAGATTTTTTTACAATGGATTCAAAAATCATCATTAAATGATTTGGCTGGGTGACGTAAGAAAATCAAACACTTCAGCCTTTTAACCGCTTAAATGATGATCGGGTATAGAATTTGAAATGAAGGATTTTTATCCAAAGTTTTGCGGAGGGTATATTTGGCATGATCAATAAAAATAATCAAAACAACTTTTCGAATGATTCATAACTAAAACTATACTAAATTTTATGATATGCCATTATAATCAAAACTTGTTACCTTTGCTTTTCATCTGCTTTTTGTGGTCTTCATATACTTTGTTCTCCTCTGGAAACCATTACTTTGTGAGTCTTCATAATCCTTATTGATTTTGCTTGTTCATGGATATACTGGATCATATTGTTGCAATTCAAATGTTTGTTGATCAGTGCCTTCAGGATCTATAGCTGCGGAATGACTGTCTGGCTGCGGAAAGTCTGATTAGCTGCAGAATGTTTGTTTAGCTGCAGAGTGTACCTGTAGAGAATTTTAATCATGGAATGGAGTGGTTTGGAATATACATGGAATATTTTATGGAATGGGTGAAGATAGATGATGAAACATGGTATAATGGAATATGTATAAAGTGAATGAAGGAATGGGATGGATTACAATTTATGAAATGGAGTGGAAGAATATAAGAAATGGCCTGCAATCCATGACATGTGTTATTCATTTGCAAAAAAACATCAAACTTTAAATTTTGATATGGAAATGAGGTGGATGAAGTATGGAATGAGATGAATGAAATATAGAATGAAGGGAAGTATGAATGAATGAATGAAATGGAGTATGGATGGATAAGTAAATGGAATGAAATGAGATGGATCATAAGTGAAATGGATCTGAACTTATGATTTTGTAACAGCTGGTTGCAGAAACAAAATGGAAAAGTTAGAGTGTCAGAAAGATTCTGATTTTCACCCTATCTTTTCTGTATAAACATGCCAATCAATGATTGGTTTTCATGTTTATACTTTATTTATTTATTTATTATTATTATTATTATTTTTTTTTCAAAGAAATGCTTCAGAAAATTCAATCAAGTTGATGAAGAAGAAAGATTCTTCTTCATTAACTTCACATCACTGTTTTCCTGGAACTTCTTGACAAATTCTTGTCTTGAGAGTGGTTTGTGATACAGCTTCAATATATGACCATTCACAAGAAAAGTGACCTCTTCTTCATTTATTGTCTTGATTTTCACTGCTCCATTGTCAAAAATTTCAACAATTTCATATGGCCCAAGCCAATGTGTTTGAAATTTACCTTGAAAATCCTTGAATTTTGAATCAAACAAGAGAGCCCAGTCACCTTCTTTGAACTTCTTCTCTTTGATGTACTTGTCATGCCATCTAGTCCTTTTCTGTTGGACTAGACTTGTTTTCTGAACTGCATCTTATCTGATCTCATCCAATTCATTAATTTTCTCCAATCTATGCTTTTGTGCCTTCATTAAATCAAGTCCTAGCTGAACTGCCATTTTGAAAGTTTGAATCTGGAACTCTATGGGAAACAAAACTTGCTTTCCATAAAAAAGTTCATAAGGAGTATGACCTGTTGTGTTTCTCCATGTAGTTCTGTAGGCCCACAAGGCTTCAGGAAGCCTATCTACCCAATCTCTTCTATGTAAATGAACGGTCTTTGTTAGGATTCCTTCAATGACCTTATTAGTAGATTCCACTTGACCATTTGCTTGTGGATGATAAGGAGTAGATTTTCTATGCCTGATTTTGTACCTCTCCATCATTTGTTCCACTAGCCTTGATGTAAATTGAGCTCCTTGATCTGTAACAATTTCCTTTGGGACACCAAAACGAGTAAAAATATCCTCAAAAAGAAAAGTAACTACAGATGCTTCATTAGAAAAAAGTAATGGCTTGGCCTCTACCCATTTGGTAACATAATCAGTGCAAACTAATATATATCTCTTTTGTCTTGATGGACTAATAGGTCCTACAAAATCCAAAGCCCATTTTTCAAAAGGTTCAATATGTACCTGAGGTTGTAATGGCATCTCACCTGAAGGAGAAGGTTCCCCTACCCTTTGGCAACTGTCACACCTTTTGACATACTCTTTAGCATCTTTAAACAAGGATGGCCAATAATATCCTAAATGAAGGATCTTATAAGCTATCTTTTTATCAGCAAAGTGTTCGCCACAAGGTTCATCATGACATGCTTTGAGAATCTCAGGCATCTCATCTTCCTGAACACATCTTCTAATGATCAAATCTGGACTTGTCTTGTACAACTCATTAGCAACCCATGAATATTTTGCACTGTCAAAAATGATTTTTCTTTTATCTCTTGCATTCATTATTGAAGGAAATTTTCCTAAAACTAAATAATTAGCAATGTCAGCAAACTAAGGAGTTTGAGTAGAAATTGAAAAAAGATATTCATCAGGAAATTGATCTTTAACTAGAGTGTCATCTTTAATGTTTTCGAGTCTAGATAGGAAATCAACTACTGTGTTTTGTTTTCCAGGCCTATCTAGAATGGTAATGTTGAATTCTTGTAAGAGCACTAACCATCTTATGATTATTCCATTAGTAATTGATTTGTTCATTAAGTATCTAATTGCAGAATGATCAGTGTGAACAAAAGTTTCATAGCCTGTTATATAGTGTCTGAATTTGTTTATGGCATGAACAATAGCTAAAAACTCTTTTTCAGTTACAGTATAGTTTAACTCTGTAGGAGTCAAATTTTTACTGGTATAGTAGATGGCATAAGGAATCAAGTCTTTTTGTCCCAATACTGCTCCTAGAGCTGTATCAGAAGCATCTGTTGAGATATGAAAAGATAACTTCCAGTTAGGTCCCCTTAAAATAGGTGCTTCAGAAAAAAAAAAAATCAGGGTTTCAAAGGCTAACTGGCAATCAGAATTCCATTTGATTTCGCAATCTTTGGTAAGTAATTTGAAGAGTGGAGATGCTATCTTGGTGAAGTTTTTTATAAACCTCCGATAATATCCTGTAAATCCTAGAAAACTCCTAACATCTTTTTGACAACTTGGAATAGATAAGTTAGAGATGACTTCAACTTTTGACTCATCAACTCTAATCCCATCCCCTGAAATATGATGCCCCAAAACAATACCTTTAGTAAACATCATGAAACATTTCTCATGACTAAGTGAAATATTTGCTTCTTGACATCTCTTTAAAACTTTTTCCAAGTTTGCTAAAGCTTCTTCAAATGTGTTTCCATAAACTGTGAAATCATCCATATATACCTCTACACAATCATGTATTAGATCTAAAAAAATTCCTAATACTGCCCTTTGAAATGTTGCAGGTGCATTGCATAATCCAAATGGCAATACTCGGTAATCATAGGTACCCCAAGGACAGGTAAATGTGGTTTTGTCTTGATCTTCAAGTGCTACTTGGATTTGGTTGTAACCACTAAACCCATCTAAGAATGAGAAGTACTTTTTGCTAGCTAATGTATCTAACACTTGATCTATGAAAGGTAAGGGAAAATGGTCTTTAAGAGTAGCTTTGTTTAATTCCCGGTAGTCAACACATACCCTCCATTTACCATTTTTCTTTGGCACAATTACCAAAGGAGAAACCCACTGACTATCTGAAATAGGATAGTGAAGTTAACATTTAACAATTTTTGCAATTCTTCTTTAACAATCTCCCTAAGATTTGGATTCATCCGTATTTGAGGTTGTCTGATTGGTTTACAATTTTCCTCTATATAGATGTGATGAGTGCAAGTCTTGGGGCTTATCCCTTTCATGTCAGCGTACTCCCATGCATATGCAGAAGAATGTCTCTGTAATATCTTGACTAACTCTTCTTGTTGAGATTTTTCTAGGTTCTTGTTTATGTTCAAAGTTTTGCCTGGAAATATCTCACTTGTAGAGCTGCAAAATTTATCCATAGAATGAAGAGACATCTGCCTTGATGACAAAAACTCAATGTTGGATCCCTCTTGAAATGTTTCATGTTTGTATTCTGAAGAGGATTCAAAGTTTTCTAGAGTATTCAGAATTTGATTATCTTCACCAATTTCTGAAATTGTGAAGAGGGGTTGTAAATCTTCTTCATCCTCTATCCATTGAGTATCATCTAAATCTGTAATTGTCCTAGTTGGAGGATACAAAGTAAATTTCTTAGTTGAACTACCATCAGAGATCTACATATCACCAGATCTACAACTAATAAAAGCATCAGCTGTAGCCAACCAAGGTCTTCCTAATATAACAGGATGTCCTCCTAGATTATTCTTGGGAGTTAGGATCATGAAATCCATAGGGTACTCCCAAGAATCTAGGGACACTGGAATGTCTTATATTACCCCATCAAGTTTGATCACAGATCTGTCTACTAATTGTAATAATGTGGGTGTAAAGAGAAGATTAGGAAGTTTCAGTTTATCCATGATTTGTCTACTCATGATATTGATTGTTGCTCCTAAATCAATGAGTGTGTTTTTTATTTCAATTCCATTGATGTGAATTTTAACAACTGGATTTCCTGGGTCAAGATACTTTGGAATAGCAATCTTGCCCATCATAATGTCTGCTATTTTTCCTGCCAGTTGAATTTTCTTTGTTTCTCTTATTCTTTTTCTTGTTTTCTTCATACTCGACTCCTTTATTGTTTTGGCTAAAATTGGAATTTCCTTGATGGCTTGTAATAATGGAATTTTAATGCAAACATTTCTCAGCTCATCTAGGAAATCATAATTAGGCACCATAATTTGTTTTTCTACACCTCTATCAATTTGTAATCTTTCTGAAAAGGGAGGTATAGAAGTAGATGTGGATGGTTGCTCTAATACAGGAGTTGAAATTATTGGATCTTTTTGCTTTAATTTTTCAGTGTTTGGGTCTTGAAAAGATGTATCTTCTTCAAGACTTTTATTCACTCGTAGAGAATCTTCCTCAGAGTTATCTTGTTCTTGTATGATCACAGAAGGTTTCCTCTTTTCAAGTATTCTTCCAGACTTAAGTTGAACATCACTAAGGTCTAAAGGAGTAATTAGATAAGTTGGAAATTGTTGGCCTTCTATCATGTATGTGTTCTGAGGATTTTTATTATTGGGGTTTGGTATGGGTTGAGCAGGCAACTGATTTGATTTTTGAGGAAATGGTAATGGAAGTGGTTGATTTTGATGTGGTAGGTTCTGATGATGTTTTTGAGGATTTTGTTTAAAATTTTGTTGAGGATTTTGAGGATAAAAATGTGCGTATGGTGGATAGGATGGTGGATACTGATAGTAATGAGAGTATATTCCATAGGGATTTTGTTCTCCTTGTGCCCAAGCTTGAGATTGATTTTGAAATTGAGGCCAAGTTTGATGCCAAGAATTCCAAGGTGGAGGTTGGTTATACATTTGATCATGGAATCCTTGTGTTTGAGGTCCTTGCCAAGGCCTTCTAGAGACAAAATTGAGAGATTCTGTGGAATTTGTAGGAGTTTCCTCTTGAAAGACAGCTTTGAGACCAGGAAGGGAAGGAAAATTCTTAGTCTCATGTTTTTTAGAACAAATGACACATGTCTCTACAAATTTTACATCCAAAGGGCATTCTCTCAAGGCATGTTTCTTTCTACATTTGGGACAAAATATTGCTAAGGCATCAAATTCAGCCTTTTGCATGTTTTGTATCTTAAGGGTGTTTATTTGTTCACTAAGACTCCCTAAGATATTAGATTTGAAATAATTAAGCATATGTCATATTTCTGACCTACTTACTGTCCCAGAAGCAGACTTACTTGCCCTTGCAAGAGCAGGATCTCTTGGACCTTTTACAGTTTTAGATTTCCCTCTTAAAAGGTTGATACATTACTCAGATATTTCAGGTAATGTGAGCTGTGATATATCCCCTTTTCCCATCATGTTAAGGATATCCAACCATTCATCCCTAATTGTTTTCAACAAAAGAGCTTTTAAGGTGTCTTGCTCTAAGTTTTCCATTTTTGCTCTTTTGATGTTGTAATGAAATCTCTCCAAAAAATCTTCCAAGTTTTCATCTTCTTTTTGTAACATCTTAAACACTTCTTCCTTATGATTGACCGGCATACAATAATCCAAATACCTCTCTAGAAATGCTTGTTTCATGTATTCCCATGTCCTAATAGAACTGTTGATCAAACTCATAAACCACTTCAATGCTGCTCCTTTCAATGTTGAAGGAAATAGTTTAAGTTTTTGAGCATCTTGTAAGTAGTCATAAGTTCTACACAGGATTTCAAATTCAAATAGGAAGGTTTCAGGATCTTAAGTTTTAAGTCCATATAAGTTTGGAAGGACAGAGGGTGAAATGTTTTTCATGGTTGTGTTGGTTTCTTCATCTATTATAGGGAACCCAAAAGAGCTTCCCATTTCTCTTCTACCTCTTCCTCCTTCTACACCTCTACCTCCTTCTCCTCTACCTCTACCTCTACCTCCAAATAATGTGTGTTCTCCATTAAAGACTCCTCCTCCCCCTTCTTCTGCTATGGTTGATTCTCCTGTGGAAGTGGAAAAGTTTGTGTCCCTAACAGGAGTCTTTGGATCTTCTTCTAAGGCAGGTTCAGTGGATGAAGTGGAAGGTTTCTCTAATGGAATATCTGATCTTAGGTCTTCTAGATGTCCAGGATCAGTAAAGGATGGAATGTGGGTCTGAGTTGAAGGTGTAATAGCTCTTGGTCTAGGTGAAACAAGTGGTGTTATAGGAATCAAACTTCTGCTTCTGCTGCTTATGAATCTACCCCTTGAGTCTCTCTCTCTACGCATATAATTGTTTTTGGGAGTTAAGAAACAAAGGTTACCTAGTTTTCACTTCCTCGGCTCAACCTAGTCTCCTAAATTGAGTTTATTTAATTGTCAACCAGGGTTGGCAAACTGCTGAAGTGAAGTGCACTGTATGTGCCTAGGTGTTTGTTTCTTACTGTGTTGTGTTTAGTGTTTTATGATGTTTTTGGTCTTTTGATGGTTTTATGTTCACAAGGAAAAGAACTAAATGCTGGTGGAAAGAAGCTACTGGTTAAAAACAAAGCAAAGCCTAAGTTATGAATGATAAATGAAAAATGCAAAGACTGAAACAAAACCAAACCTAAACTATGACTTAAGCAGAATACAAAGCTTGATAATTACTTCAAGAAAATGAATCACAACATAAACTTAACTTGTCCAATCCATTTATTAAGGATATTTTGGAAGAGCTTGAGGAATGGGCAGCTAAGTGTAAAAATTCTCCTAACTAAACAATTAAACAATAATCTTATAGTGATACAACATCTTATCCATGATTAGAGGTTTGTTGAAACATATTTGGAGAAGAACATTGGTAACATCATAATATCTCTACTCTAAAACTAGCTCCTAATTCTATTCTGCAACTTAGTTTAACATCACTAAACCTTACTCAAAAGTTATAGATTTCTTTTTAGAGTAGTCTTTTGAGGAAAGGATTTGTTTATGAAATGGTAAAAAGGTTGCAAAAGTACTCCAGGCCTTGGACTGATATTATCTTCTGTTCAGATGATTATGAGTCAATATATGTTTGGAACAAAAGAAGTTTTGTAAATAATGAAGGCCGTGGTATTTTAAGTTTAACAACTAATGTAATTTAATATGCAATGGATGACAACTAAATGTGGAATGTAAATACAGTGGGCTAAGCTAGAACTGAACTAGAGTGCTACCAGTCTACAATAAACAGTGCTAAACTAACAAGCCATTATCAAACTTAAAACGAAATAACAGAGCATGAATTGAATGCAATTTGACTCTGGAGTGCCCTAACTAAGTTATCATGCAATTAATCTATGGAATTCTACAGCCTATTTTGTCCATCATGAATGGTATTTTGGAAGAGCTTGTTAGAACAATCCTGGCTATACAATTCAATGCAAATGCAAACATAAAGACTGAAAACAATTACAATTAAAAACTAAGACATCACAGTTATTTCCTACCCATTGTTATGATATTTTGGAAGAGCGTTTTAAGAGTAAGATCAGCTATGCTACTTAGTGTAAACAAGCAACTGAAACCTTCAGTATCATAGTCATGCCTTAGTCATCATAATGATTTTTTGGAAGAGTTTACTAGAATAAGTTCAACTGTGATAATGAACAAAAGAAATTGCAATTAAAATCTATAACACTACAACCATTTATCATTCATTATAATGATCTTTTGGAAGAGTTTCTTAGAACAAGTATAGCTATAGTGACTAATGAAATTAACTATAAACTCAAACTTCAAAAACGTGAAAACGAACTAAGATACTTGTCTAAGTTACGAAAGTAAAGTCGTTCAGGAGGCAGCGGCCCTCTACCACCAGATGGAATCTAACTCGAAATCAAGTCAACGCGTTCAAAGCAATGTTGTCTTCTTCATTAAAGGAAAGTAGCTTAAAACAAAGTATTCTCGGTCTTCAGAAAAATAGCTGTCAATCCATGAAATCTAATCAAAATATAGAGCTTGTCTCTCGGTTTCCCGAGTGCATTTATAACAAATCTTTATAACAGAACTTGCAACAATACGGGGATCATTGTCTTTTCATATCAAAATCGTACTAGGACTCTAAAGATGGCAACGTAAAGGGACAAAGGACATCTGGACTGTCCTTGTCCTATTAGAATTCTGCCTCCTTGAATGAGTTCCCACGTACAAAACCACGTCCAAAATTCGGTTCATTCTTCATGGTGAGCAACAAACGTTGAGGACATGATGTGGAATATACCCATGTGTGGCTTTTCCTGAGAGGACACCTGGAACATGCTTGAACGTGAAGACAACTGCAGAATTGGTGGTTAGCTACGGAATGTCTGCATTCTGTAGCTAGTTTCAGTTCAAAATGCATTACAATGACAAAATCACAAAACTTAGCAAGTTAGCCATGTTATTCATTCTAAAAGTAATTTTAACTAATTTCATTCATCATTTGGGCCTGGGATAACAATGGACAAGGGAAAATGGAGTGAGGTAAGATAAAAGAAAGAACAATCTTGGGGCTCAACACAGACTGTGCAGTGCAGTTGGAAGCGTTGAAGGAGGCTCAAGTGGTCATGGTAATGTGAATTTTTCGCTGACTTCATTTTAGGAGTTTGTAGGTTTAAGCCATCCCTTGGCGGCAATGGTGCATACAGTAAAATTCCTCTGCCTCCCTTTGACTGTGCATTTCACTGTTGTTTCGAGAGCAGTTTATATTTAATTGGATTCTTGTGCGAGGATATAAGCCTTGAAGGATTTTGCTAATATGATCGATCTCTACTGGGGTTGGAGCCGAGATCCATGTCATAGGTGAGCTGATTCTGGTGTCGAGATCCGTGTCACAACACTGATTTGTGATTTTAATCGTGTTGGTTCATCGTGTATACATGAGTAGCATGTGTGTCTCCATCATCGTGAAGGGTTAAGCGTGTTTCCCGCAGGACCAGTACATATTTTATTAAATGAGATCAATGCACCCTCTATTAACCATGAAGTGTGTCTATTATACAGGATTTAATATTATATGAGATTTACGATTGCCGACACAAGTATCTCTCTTAGGTTTGGTGATCAACTTAGAACCAGAGAGAAATAAGGAACCTAATGCTTTTATTTAAAGTAAATATATGACGGAGTGAAGCCTACTTGGAACCTATCGCACACTTCGCTCTTTCTTAAGCTTGGAATCTCCAATTCTTTCTCTAATTGCCAAAATTAGAACCTGCATAGTCAAATAACACAAGCCAAGAAACTGCGAGATCTATGTAGTATCATTTAAATTCTTTATTCAATAGATCAACATGATATTTTAATACATGAATCAACATCACATGTATTAAAATAGAGAATTATTTGCATTAACATAAATAGAAGGAGATTACAACTATAAGTAGTAGTTGATCTTATAGAAGAGCTCCTCCAAGTTATTGACTTGTCATTTCCTTGTCACAATATGCATCTCCAATCACCCTAATGCATGAGATGATAACCAGACACTACAACAACACAAGGGCAGAGTTTCTCCAAAGCCAACTATTCATTCATTCTTCATTCTCACCTTTGCATAGGCAAGATGGTAAATATATAGGAGTGATGGGTGAGTTGGGATTTCTTATCCAATTATCACTCTAAGGCTTTAGATCCACCTTTGATGGAGGAATAGGATAAAAGGATAAGTGGTGAAAACTCCAAAGTAGGGTAGGATAGGATCCAAATGCTTAATCCAAGGTAAGCGGTTGAAAAAAATTCCGGAAACTCCTAGAAAGTGAAGCTTTCAGAATCCAAATCATTCTCCTAGATTTATAGAACCAATGTAGGTGCAAAGGGGAGCAACCTGCTAGTGACCAACACTAGCCACAGTGGAGAAACCTATAGGTGGTTGCACCTTAGTAGGCTTACATGGACAGTTGGTCCTAAAATTGACTCAGATGATGTCATTTTGGGCTAAAAATATGGGGGATGAAAGGTACATGCTTAGGGATTTGTGCGAGATGATGAAAAGAGGGAATAAGATGATGATTGGTCCCATTATAAGGCTCACTGATCGGATGTGAAAAAATGGCCTATAACCAAATTCCCCTTAAAGCACAAAGTCAGAGGTGAAGACTGATAACTGAAGTGATTTACCTTGTGATAAGTGGGGATCAAGTACAACCAGTGAGCTTCATTTGGTAAAATACATTTATCATGGCATCTTATCCCTGAGGGAGGCATACCCATACTCAGCTCATAAGCTAAAATAACATGTACAATGATCAAAATTTTCATCCACAAATGCAACTAGTGGACCCATGACTCGATAACCATTTATATGATCACAACCATCATAAATTGTGATCTTTATATAACTCCTAAAATCACAGCCCGAGTAGATTAAACTAGATCTGCGGTATTCTATCTCGTTCACACAAGCAACTAAAGTATGAGTCTAACCATGTGAATGAATGAGCTGGAGTCAAACATGGTAGACACCATCTGATTACTGACCAATGATGTAAGATGTTAACAGATGCGAGAGAAACTATCGATGATGATAATGGCTCTCAAGGTATAACAATACAATCGGTATGGTGAGAGTAAATGAGTTGATGTTGAACACCATACAGAATATTTCAGTCAAAATCCATTGATGTAAACATGTCACTAAGAGCGAGGAAAATTTCCCTTGATATCTGTAAGGACCAAAGTACCTAATGGGTGTTCCTAAGTGAACTTCCTAGATGATATGCCGATGTTGACAAGAAGCGACCTGCCAAAGTAGGGCATTGATGTGTCCCCAATAAATGATTTTAACGAGTATCATGATTGAGACATAATGATCATAATGATGCTAATATAAAACTAGATCAGGAAATGCAGACATGAAATTAAGGCCTAAGAGTATTGTATTGGATATCAACTGAATGAATTCTCTTGAACACCGACGACACTAAATGGATTTTGCAGCATTGACCCAAAATTGAAATGGAGGCTCTGAAAAATGGTATGATAACCAAGATACAAGTAGATTACATAACCCAATGGCCATGGAGATGAAGTGTAAAAATTGTCGTGTTCAAGAGCAAGTCATTGCCATTAGAAAAATGGAATCCCATGTTTTCCCAATTTCCCCAACCATACTGGTCAGGAAATATTTATTTTTTAACAAGATTGATGAGGATAACATATGCTTGATCTATAAGTTCATCCTTTGGATGAATTCCTCCAAGTATATTTAACGAACCCTAAGAAGGATCAGTTCGGCCTTGTCATGTTCGACAAGTCCATCACTGTTTGATGTTTTAATGAGTCCACCGAAGGTAAAAATCGACATCTTTTTCATGTTTATAAAGTTTGAAAAAGAGGTAGAAAATAAAAATCCACATGTCGCTTTCATATATAGTCTCTTATTTCTGAAAAGGTAGAAAAAAATACTCAAGACATGACTCAAGAGAACCTCTTATCCATGTTCGACCAAGGTATTCCTTTTTGCAGCTAGTCTATCCTAGTCTGGAAAAGGGTTTAAATTATACTATGTAGATGTATTTTCATTTATTTTTACAAGTTCAAAAAGGAAAGTGCTAAAAAATAATTTCATTCTCTTAGAGTCTAAAAAAAGTTGAAAGAGGACTCCAAAGAGTTTCCTTTTTCATTGGTTTATAGAGTCTGAAAAATATATAAAAGTATACTCTTCCATTAATGTAACCTTTTAAGACATAATAAAAACCTGCTAACAGCTGTTGACCTACTCAAAACACCACAAGAAGGATTAAAAATACCCGTTTCATAGTAAAAATGAAGCATATCTAGGTCAAAATATTAAAAATGAATAAAATAATGAGAAAATGACCATAAATATTCAAAATGACTTTTCATTTTTTCCATTTCACACTTTACCTTCAATAGTGAGTATTGGAGCTCTTTTTCCCTCGATCTTCTGTAGCTGATTGCAACAAATCAATGGAAATATTTCGATATTTTTCGGATCCAGGTAGGAGCTAAAACCCTTCTCCATCTTTCCATGGTTTATTTTTGTATTTTCATGAAAAAATTTCAAGGTTTTGAGGACCCTCGGGTTCATAAAAAATTCCTTGGGACCAACGCACTCCCTCTATGTTGAAAAGGGAATTGCATCTAGGCATAGAAACAATGCAAACATAGGTGCAATGCTCTATCATATACTTCCGGGGACCAATGGGCGCAAATCTCCAAGTTTTTTTTCATTTTTGACTCATTTTTTTTTATATTTTTTACATGGGAAAGAGCCTAATGAATCCCTTTTTGAAATTTAAGGTACCCAGTAGCATAAAATTTCATTCATTTGGAGAGAAAGAGAACATAATCACAATATATAAATGCAGAAAATGACCCTGCTACCATCCAAGCCCTTAAAAACTACTACTTTTTAAAATTCTTTTGGATTCTTGTTATGAGGCAACAAATGGATTTGTTGAAATACCTTGTGTGTTCATGGGATGTTCAGGCACAAGCATTCATTTTTTGGGAATATCTACTCAAGATACAGGTAGATGATATTTACTTTCTGATAGGTTTGTCAAAGCGAGGTGCCCCCATCTCTCTTATAGGTGGAAAAAGTGGTGGTGAGACAATCAACTACTATATCGCTACCTATTGCAGACCTCGAGCCCTTCCTACGAGGGATGTGAATATTAACATAAAGGATGTGACCAAGTTAAAATTAAGAGCAATCTTGTTCATTATCGCAAGATTGGAAAGCAGCTTGACACTACATGTAGCGAGCATGTCATACATGCAGTATGGAATAGAATGTTTAGAGACGACAATATTAAACTGGAGCAAGGGTGTCTTGGTCAACTTGAAGGAACATCTTACTAAAGAAAAGGAGGGGAAGTTGAAGAAATTTGGTTATGGTTCCCTCTTAGTCTCTTTTTCATTAGAGTGGGTACCATTACTACAGCCTCAGCAGATTGTATGTGACCCCATCGATTTCAAGGTTCCATGGATGAGGAGGTGGATAGACCACATGGACATACATTCAGGTCCATCAACTATCAACTTTTCTCTAGCAGTATTTGGATGGTTGCACAGACAGTTCATTGTGATCGATGAATATATTTAAGCAAGGATGGATTTCTGTGATGATTCCAAGCTTGTGTTGCCTGAGGGTGAGCAATGGGATGCTACAGGTAAGATACCTTGACCATTAAGTTTTTGAAAATTTTTGAAATTTTTTTCTTGTTTTTTCGTGTTTTCGAGACTAAACTATTTTATGTTTTCATGCAAATATTGGACTTGTTCAACCAGTGGGTGCAACATATCTCTATCGCATAGAGAGACAGTCATAGGAGTGTTGAGAATTTGGTAGGGAAATGTTTAATTCAATTCTATTACTTTATAACTACTGAAGTAATACTTGTTATGCTCCTCTTACTTAGATATTATCTTTGTTATCTTATTATGTCTTTCATAAAGTACTTATCAAAACACAAGAGACACAAAGTTTAGGCTTTCAAGATAGGGCTAAAACCTCTCCCTCTTGGAGAGGAAATCATGAAAGTATTTATTCCTATAGATCTTCAATTAACAAGTACCATAACATTGACCCTTGACACCAGTATGCCTCCAAGACCTTGTCATTGCTCCTTTTAGGCTGCCTATGTTGATCTCCTTTTCTGCACTACTTTGCACTAGCCCTAGGGAAACTTGGTTCCTAGCCTTCTATTCTCTCTTCCTTGATCTAGCCTTGGTCACCCAAACACTTCCCTTTGTTCTATGCTTTCTTAATCCTTTAGACAAATATCTCTTTTACGCTATATGTATTTATAAGATATATATCAATGGTTATATATAGCCTTACCTTGCTGTAGTAGTGATCCTTGATTAGCAAGTTGTATGAATGTTCTCCTTCTTTAGTAAGAAACCATTCTTATGCACTATATTACAAACTCAACCTTTGCTAAGGTAGCCCTTGGTCTACTTTATTCTCTACCCTTTTTTATTGTCCTTATCTCGCACTATACTGTAGACCCTATACTGAGATGAAACCTACTTAAGACAAAGTATAAGAGATAACTTTCACTTCGTCGTAATGAGACCTTTCTTTGCTGACTTGTCTCCTTCTTATGCACCTAGAAACATACTCTTTCTCCCACTATAATCTCATAGCTTAACCAAACTGATCTCTCCAAATGAGGCCACATACCCTTCTATTTATAGAGGTTAATCCACTTTCTTAGACCGACATATCTTGTTGAAGGTGATTCGACTTCTTAAATGAGATATTTTCATCATATTTGAGTCGACTTTGTGGAGCATATTGACAAGGTATTTAGGCATACCTTTACATCAATAATTTGTCTTTACAAGGGTAACAAGAATTAATATACATGACTCTAAATTATAAATTTATGACAATATGAAAAACCCCTAAAGACACCAGGAGGAAGTCTTTGGCCTATAATAAAAACTCTTTGATCATGAAAACCATGATGCAAGTATTACAAAACATGTTTTATTATCTTTATATTATTCATTACATAAATTCATAATTACAAGTCATTATGAAGATCAAACCTAGTTACACTTTTCAACATTCCCTCTTAAATAGGGAGGTATTCATAGTGGTACATGGTCACTCTCAATCCGAAGAATCTCATAAGAAGAACATGATTGGTAATCCCATCTATATAGCATCATATTAACCACCATTTTCATAGTGCAAGGATTTGAATAACAACTCCATCTCTCCAGGAGATCTTTTAGCTACAACTTTGGTGAGACCAATGATGAGTAGACACCCCCATGATTGTTTCTCTTGGGTCATATCCCACTCGGATTCATTCAGGATATGTCCACCAGGACTACTATTAATGTTGGATTCCCAGTCCTCAAATAATATTCATCCTTCCATGACTACTCTTTTCTTATATTCCCTAATACATCCAAAAAGAGTATTAGATGCTAGATGATTACCCAATCATCCATTTTTTCTTCCCCGATGAAGACCAGAATGACGTGTCTATCTCTCACTATCAACTAGGGAGGACATATTCCACAAAGGAATGTACAACATAGGATTGATAAAACAACATAGGATTTATTATCTTCATTTGATCCTACATCAATTTTATCTTTTAATCTAGTCTCTTCTATCTTACATAGAGAACATCGATCCTAGAATGGTTTTCTTTCTTTCTTCCCAGAGATGCCTGAAGATAGTTTCCCAATCCCTCTGGTAGAGAATTCAACACCACAGTAGTCATTTCTCCATCAGACATTTCTTCTCCTAATTCTTGTTGTATAAATTATACAACATGCATGTATATCTTGGATTCACCTGATCTAACAATGTACTAAATTTATTTACTGAATCTCTTCTAAAAATCTTTTGCAGAATTAAAAACACAATCACTAATCACATGAACATGAAGAAAGATCAATCACACACAACATATATAATTTCTCGAGGACAGCTTACAGCTAAAAACCCCACTATCTTCTATTGTATATTAAGGATGGATCATGAAAAAATTACAAACAAAACTCTTCTCACAAGAGCCCTTCAGTAATCAGCTAATTGTCTCACACTGTCATATGCAAAAAACTTAGCCAATTCTTAGCCTCCAGACAACTTTCCTTGCCTGTTCAATCCCTGATGGTAAAGATCCCTAAAATATAGGAATTATTGCCTTCCTTGACTATGCAAGAATCATGGGCACCCCAATGGGTGTTTTACTACATGTGTGAAAGCAGATAATCCTACAACTGATAGTCAACCTCCATTTCACCTAGAACTCAACTGGGTTTCCACTGGATCTAATATGCATGCAACAAATAATAGTAAATCCTTAGTTGCATGTGATACACTGATTGTGAATTAATTAATATTTAATTCACTATATCTCTCACTGGTGTATCTTCAATTACAACTAGAACAACTGAGTTTAAGTCGCTTAACTGAGTTAAAATGATTTACAACTTGCACCAACTCATGCACCATTGAACTTCGAACTCTGTTACAACTAGAATTACTTTGCATTCCTCACCAACAACCTCTAACTCGAAATCTACTAGCTAACTGAAATTATCACTCTCAGTTAACGCATTCAAGTCCACGTTGAGATTAGATTACAAATTATTTTCCATCTTAAAAAAGGGATAATAAAAATAGGCATGCATGCAAAAATAGCACTGTGGGCCCCACCCTAGTCTGGGTGCTTAATGCAACCATGTTCTAAATGCACTAGGCGTGGGTGCTGAATATTATTGTTGAATCTCAACACTCCCTCTCAAAAAGAAAGGGATTATCCTTCACCCTAATCCTATCTCTATGGTATTCAAATTTTCTCCTGTTGAGCACCTTTGTCACAGTATCTCCATCCTGATCTTCTCTGGGAATGTACTGAAGCAACATGATCCTCCTCCGCACACAATATTTGAGATGATGGTACCGAATATCGATATGCTTGGAACTACCATGAAACACAATATTAATCGATATTTAATGCACAGACAGTTCATCGTGTCCCATCGGTATCTGAGGACATGCTTCCTCGCCTTCCAAAAGAGCTTGGTAGGTTTAACCATAGCTTGAATCAGTTGGTTAACTGCATAGAAAATGTCTGGTCTCATGTTCACTAAAGACATTAGCAAACCCACTAACTGTCGTTAGACATTAGCATCCACAACCTCTCCAGAAGTAGCATCCTCTTTCCTCCAATTTCTTGGAAGAGGAGTATCCATGGGTTTACAGCTCTCCATGTTAAAATTACCCAATAAATCCTTTACATACTTTCCTTGAGACACAAAAATTTCACCATCCTACTGCCATATTTCAAATCCAAGGAAATAATGAAGGAGTCCCATGTCCTTCATTTTGAACTCCCTTGCAAGATCCTTCTTGCATGAGTGTATCAGCTGCTCATCACTAGTCAAAAGTAGATCATCAACATAAAGAACAATGATCATTAGCTTATCCTCAACCACAATCTAGTATAGGTTTGCATTTGCTTCACTTTTGGTGAAGCCTAGTCTGGTGAAATAGTTGTCTATCCAAGTGTACCAATCACGGGGTGCTTGCTTCAGTCCATACAACGATTTTTTGAGTCTACACACATGAAACTCATTGTTCAAGATATCGAAACCTTCAGGTTTCTCTATGTACACTTCTTCCTCAATAATATCATTGAGAAACACGGTTTTCACATCCATCTAATGAATGTGTCGACCCATCTTTTTTGAGAGTGAAAGGATGGATCTTATGGAAGAGTACCTTGCAACAGGTGCAAAAGTATCATCATAATCTATCCCCATCGACCTGTCAGAATATCTAGGCCACAAATTTGGCCTTTTATTTCTCCAAACTCCCATAAGTAGCTTTCTTTACCTTGTAGATCCATCTCGATCTAACCATTGATTTGCCAACTGGCCTTGGGACTATCTCCCATGCACTGTTCTTAACAACGGAGTCATACTCCTCCACCATTGCATCAACCCAAGTAGGTTTTTGCACTGTTTCCTGAAAGGAAGATGGTTCATTCACAATGCATTTGATTATAAGAGCCATGTATCTAGTAAATCGACCAGGAGATTGTCTCTGTCTGCTCTGTGAAGTAGGGGCTCCTACATTCTTTGCAACATCAAGTCTCAGCCTATCAGCTTCCATGGTGTGCCTTCTACCATTTCTGATGGATGGCTTTGCATGAGTGTTTTCCTCCACTCCATGAACCTCCTCATGTGGCTGATCCACATCTCGAGACTCATCCTTGGGAACCAATAGTTCCTCCTCTGCATGCATTTCCAATCCCCTCTTTAGGGAAAACTGCATGGTTATCTCCTCATCAAATTTGATATCTCGTCGCACAAAATTTATTCTATTGTTTGGAAAATACACATGATAATTATGGGGTGTTTTAGTGTACCCCACAAAAATTGGAACCTTAGCAGTCGGTTCCAGTTTCTTCCTGACGTCCTTGGTCACATGCACATAAACCGATGAGCCAAAAATTTTAAAGTGTGAAACATCAAGTTTCTTACCAATGAAAGCCTCTTCAGGTTTACTCAAGCCAAGTACTCTATCAAGACAACGATTTTGCAAATGTATCATTGTATTGCATGCTTCCACCCATAAATGCATCAGTAGGCCTTGATCATGCAAAATTTCTCATGCTACACCCACAATAGTTCTGTTATTCCTCTTTGCGACCCAATTTTGATGAGGGTTATGAGGCACTATGATTTATCATAGAATTCATTCTTTGCTGGAAAAGTTCTTGAATTCGTTAGAGATGTATTATCCACCATTATCGCACCTAAGAGCCTTCACTTGCTTCCCCGACTCTTTCTCCACCAGTTCTTTAAACTCACAAAAATTAGATAATGTTTGATATTTCTTCTGCATGAAGAAGATTCAGCACTTACGAGAAACTTCATCAACAAATATTACATAGTACTTATGCTTTTCTATTGAAGAAATTGAGAAAGGACCACACATGTTTGTGTGAAATATTTCAAGGATCCCCGAAGCTCAATTTTTCTTCTCATGAAAGGTGGCCTTTAAATATTTTCCCATAGTACATTCCTTGCATGTTTCTCACTGCGTAAGTGTACCCCTGGGAAGACCAGTAGAAATATGTTGCATGACTTTCAAGGCTCCATGGTGAAGATGGCCCAATCGCCTATGCCATAATTTGCACTCATCTTGGCTTACCACTTGATCTTCCATGCCCATCATTGTTACGTAGCCATCTACCTCCATCTTGTAGAGATTCTTCACTTAAATCTCTATCCTCTTGGCTTTACCCATTTTTTTATGTCACAAGAAATCTTTTCCATCACTAAAAATAATGTCGTAACCTCTATCCTCCAACATTGCAACTGAGACCAATTTTTTCTTCAGACCTGGTACTTGCATTACATATTTTAATTGAAATGGTTTACCTAAATCCCTCTGAAAGGTAATGGTACCAATGACAGTAGCACTGTATCGTTCATCATTTACCATATCAATATGCATCTGGAGATCTTTCTCCTCCAAGTCACTGAAAATTTCATTATCTCTTGTCTTGTGAAAGGAAGTGCCACCATCCAAATACCAGACAGATCCTAATGCACTTGACATAATGCATGCGATCAATGAGAATTCAAGCTCAAATTTTGAGGCAAGGACCTCACCAGCTACAGATCCATCAACCTTCTTATTCTTCTTCTTTTTTGGACAGTTAATAGCAAAATTTCCATGTTCGTGACTGTGAAGACACTTCATCTTGGACATGTCCTACTTCTTTCCATTGTTGGTCTTGAAATTAGAATGGAATTTCTTCCCCTTCCCCTTCCTCACCTTGGAAACCAAAGAAAAATCCTCTTCATCCTCATTCTTATATGAAGATCCATCTATGGTGTTCCATCTGAACTCCTCCTGCACTAAATCTGACCACAGTCATTCCCAATCTGGAAATTGTTCCCTTCCATTGACAGAGCCTTGATAATTGTTCCAACTCTTGAGAAGTCCTAAGAGAGCCAAGCTCACCAAATAATCATCAGAAAATGTTATTCCAATGCTCCCTAGTTCATCCCAACATTGGACAAACGTTGTTAGATATTTTGGAATGATTTCGCCCTTTTCCATCTTGATCTTCCTGAGTTTATCTTTGAGTGCCACTTTCTTATGGTCATTGCTGCTTTAGAATATATCCGTCAAATCCTTCCACATTTCATATGGTGTGGCTTTCAGATGGAGGCTTGAGAAAATGTGGTTTCATACTCCCTCCATCAGGATCATCCTCGCCTTTGCCACCTTATTTTTCCATGCATCAAGATTTGCAGCATATGGAGCATCGGGTTTAGGAACATCTTTGTCAATGAATTCCTTCAACCCATTTCCTTTGAATACTTCCTCCATCCTGTGCTTCCAAGAAATGTAGTTCGAGTTTCCCTCAAGTTCATAATCTAACCTCAAGCCATTGAAAGCTATCTCGATCTTGAATCAGCTGTAGCACCAAGACAGTATTTCAGCAAATTCGAATTCTATCCAGTCAAAAACTCAACTCCTCCTTCACTTCTACAATTTCCTGTGCTCTGATACCATGTAGAAATTATACAACATTCATGTATATCTTGGATTCACCCAATATAAAAATGTACTAAATTTAAATACTGAATCACTTGTACAAATCTTTTACAGAACCAAAAACACAATCCCTAATCACATAAACATGAAGAAAGATAAATCACACACAACACAGATAATTTCCTGGGGAAAGCTAACAACTAAAAACCCCACTATCTTCTATTGTATATTAAGCATGGATCATGGAATAATTATATACAAAAATATTCTCACAAGAGCCCTTCAGTACTCAGCTAATTGTATCACACTGTCATATGCAAAATTGACCAGCACATAGCCAATTCTCAGCCTTTAGACAGCCTGCCTTGCTTACGCAATCCCTGATGGTAAATATCCCTAAAACACAAGAATTCTTTCCTTCCTTGACTGCGCAAGTATCGTGGGCACTCCAATGGGTGTTTGCTTGCATGTGTGCAAGAAAATAATCCTTCATCTAATAGTAAACCTCCCTTTCACCTAGAACTCAACTCGGTCTCCACTGGATCTGACATGCATGCAGCTAATAATAGTAAATCCTTAGTTGCATGTGAGATCACTGATTTTGAATTAATTAATATTTAATTCACTAGAACTCTCACTAGTCTATCTTAAGTTACAACTAGCACAACTGAGTTTAACTCACTTAACCGAGTTAAATTTATTTACAACTTGCACCAACTCATGCAAAACTATACTTCAAACTTTGTTACAATTGGAATTACTCTGCATGCATCACCAACAACCTCTAACTTCACATCAGTCTTATTTTGACAACTTCAACTTGTATATTTCTTGTCTCAGAGATATTACTTCCCCTGCAGTACTCATCAAGAATAGCTCCAGTAATTTGTTATATATTTCTTTTGAAGATTCTAGTTTTGATATATAGGGAATGAGAGAGTCCTTTATAGATTCTATAAGAATACTCTGGGCTCTTATGTCTCCATTCATGTATTTTTCATGTGCTTGAGTATCTTCTTTTGAACGTTTAGTCATTGACCCTTTGATATAGTCCATGAATTCATTTTCAATCAAATTGTTTCTCTTGGATCATATCCCACTCGGATTCATTCAGGATATGTCCACCGGGACTACTATTACTGTTGGATTCCCAGTCCTCAAATAATATTCATCCTTCCATGACTACTCTTTTCTTATATGCCCTAATACATCCAAAAAGAGTATCAGATGCTAGATTATTACCCAATCATCCATTTTTTCTTCCCCGATGAAGACCAGAATGACGTGTCTATCTCTCCCTATCAACTAGGGAGGACATATTCCACAAAGGAATGTACAACATAGGATTGATAAAACAACATAGGATTTATTATCTTCATTTGATCCTACATCAATTTTAGCTTTTAATCTAGTCTCTTCTATCTTACATAGAGAACATCGATCCTAGAATGGTGTTACTTCTTTCTTCCCATAGATGCATGAAGATAGTTTCCCAATCCCTCTGGTAGAGAACTCAACACCACAGTAGTCATTTCTCCATCATACATTTCTTCTCCTAATTATTGTTGTATAAATTATACAACATGCATGTATATCTTGGATTCACCCGATCTAACAATGTACTAAATTTATTTACTAAATTGCTTCTAAAAATCTTTTGCGGAATTAAAAACACAATCACTAATCACATGAACATGAAGAAAGATCAATCACACACAACATAGATAATTTCTCGAGGAAAGCTTATAGCTTAAAACCCACTATCTTCTATTGTATATTAAGGATGGATCATGAAAAAATTACAAACAAAACTCTTCTCACAAGAGCCCTTCAGTACTCAGCTAATTGTCTCACACTGTCATATGCAAAACTAACCAACACACAACCAATTCTCAACCTCCAGACAACCTGCCTTGCCTGTGCAATCCCCGATGTTAAAGATCCCTAAAAGATAGGAATTATTTCCTTCCTTGACTGTGCAAGAATCATGGGCACCCCAATGGGTGTTTTCCTACATGTGTGCAAGTAGATAATCCTACAACTGATAGTCAACCTCCATTTCACCTAGAACTCAACTGGGTTTCCACTGGATCTAATATGCATGCAACAAATAATAGTAAATCCTTAGTTGCATGTGATATCACTGATTGTGAATTAATTAATATTTAATTCACTATATCTCTCACTGGTGTATCTTCAATTAACTCTAGAACAACTGAGTTTAAGTCGCTTAACTGAGTTAAAATGATTTACAACTTGCACCAACTCATGCACCATTGCACTTCGAACTCTGTTACAACTAGAATTACTTTGCATGCCTCACCAACAACCTCTAACTCGAAATCTAATAGCTAACTGAACTTATCACTTTCAGTTAACACATTCAAGTCCATCTTAATAAAGGGATAATAAAAATAGGCATGCATGCAAAAATAGCACTGTGGGCCCCACCCTAGTCTGGGTGCTTAATGCAACCATGTTCTAAATGCACTAGGCATGGGTGCTGAATATTATTTTTGAATCTCAACACTCCCTCTCAACAAGAAAGGGATTATCCTTCACCCTAATCCTATCTCTATGGTATTCAAATTTTCTCCTGCTGAGCACCTTTGTCACAGTATCTCCATCCTGATCTTCCGTGGGAATGTACTGAAGCAACATGATCCTCCTTTGCACACAATCTTTGAGATGATGATACCGGATATTGATATGCTTGGAACTACCATGAAACACAAGATTAATCGAGATTTAATGCACAGACAGTTCATCGTGTCCCCTAGGTATCTGAGGACATGCTTCCTCGCCTTCCAAAAGAGCTTGGTAGGTTTAACCATAGCTTGAATCAGTTGGCTAACTACATAGAAAATTTTCGGTCTCATGTTCACTAAATACATTAGCAAACCCACTAACTGTCATTAGACATTAGCATCCACAACCTCTCCAGAAGTAGCATCGTCTTTCCTCCAATTTCCTAGAAGAGGAGTATCCATGGGTTTACAGCTCTCCATGTTAAACTTACCCAATAAATCCTTTACATACTTTCCTTGAGACACAAAAATTTCACCATCCCACTGCCATATTTCAAATCCAAGGAAATAATGAAGGAGTCCCATGTCCTTCATTTTGAACTCCCTTGCAAGATCCTCCTTGCATGAGTGTATCAACTGCTCATCACTAGTCAAAATTAGATCATCAACATAAAGAAAAATGATCATTAGCTTATCCTCAACCACAATCTGGTACAGGTTTGCATCTGCTTCACTTTTGGTGAAGCCTAGTCCGGTGAAATAGTTGTCTATCTAGGTGTACCAAGCACGAGGTGCTTGCTTTAGTCCATACAACGCTTTTTTGAGTCTACACACATGAAACTCATTGTTAAAGATCTCGAAACCTTCAGGTTGCTCTATGTACACTTCTTCCTCAATAATATCATTGAGAAACGCGGTTTTCACATCCATATGATGAATGTGTCGGCCCATCTGTGTTGAGAGTGCAAGGATGGATCTTTTGGAAGAGTACCTTGCAACAGGTGCAAAAGTATCATCATAATCTATCCCCTCGACCTGTCAGAATATCTAGGCCACAAATTTGGCCTTGTATTTCTCCAAACTCCCATCATCAGCTTTCTTTACCTTGTAGATCCATCTCGATCTAACCATTGATTTGTCAACTGGACTTGGGACTATCTCCCATGCACTGTTCTTAACAACGGAGTCATACTCCTCCACCATTGCATCAACCCAAGTAGGTTTTTGAACTGTTTCCTGAAAGGAAGATGGTTCATTCATAATGCATTTGCTTATAAGAGCCATGTATCTAGTAAATCGACCAGGAGATTGTCTCTCTCTGCTCTGTGAAGTAGGGGCTCCTACATTCTTTGCAACATCAAGTCTCAGCCTATCAGCTTCCATGGTGCACCTTCTGCCATTTCTGATGGATGGCTCTGCATGAGTGTTTTCCTCCACTCCATGAACCTCCTCATGTGGTTGATCCACATCTTGAGACTCATCCTTGGGAACTAATATTTCCTCCTCTACATGCAATTCCAACTCCCTCTTAAGGGAAAACTCCATGGTTATCTCCTCATCAAATTTGATATCTCGTCGCACAAAAGTTATTCTATTGTTTGGAAAATACACATGATAATTATGGGGTGTTTTAGTGTAGCCCACAAAAATTGGAACCTCAATAGTCGGTTCCAGTTTCTTCCTAGCGTCCTTGGTCACATGCACATAAACAGATGAGCCAAAAATTTTAAAGTGTGAAACATCAAGTTTCTTACTAATGAAAGCCTCTTCAGGTGTACTCATTCCAAGTACTCTATCAAGACAACGATTTTGCAAATGTATCATTGTATTGCATGCTTCCACCCATAAATGCATCAGTAGGCCTTGATCATGAAAAATTTCTCATGCTGCACCCACAATAGTTTTGTTATTCCTATTTGCGACCCCATTTTGCTGAGGGTTATGAGGCACTATGATTTCTCTTAGAATTCATTCTTTGCTGGAAAAGTTCTTGAATTCGTTAGAGATGTATTATCCACCATTATCACTCCTAAGAGCCTTCACTTGCTTCCCCGACTCTTTCTCCACTAGTTCTTTAAACTCACAAAACTTAGATAATTTTTGATATTTCTTCTGCATGAAGAAGATCTAGCACTTACGAGAAACGTCATCAACAAATATTTCATAGTACTTATGTTTTTATATTGAAGAAATCGAGAAAGGACCACACATGTTTGTGTGAACTCTTTCAAGGATCCCCGAAGCTCAATTTTCCTTCTCATGAAAGGCGGCCTTTACATATTTTCCCATAGTACATCCCTTGCATGTTTCTCACTGCGCAAGTGTACCCCTGGGAAGACCAGTAGAACTATGCTGCATGAATTTCAAGGCTCCATGGTGAAGATGGCCCAATCGCCTATGCCATAATTTGCGCTCATCTTGGCTCACCACTTGATCTTCCTTGCCCATCATTTTTACGTATCCATCTACCTCCATCTTGTAGAGATTCTTCACTTAAATCCCTATCCTCTTGGCTTTACCCATTTTTTTATGTCACAAGAAATCTTTTCCATCACTAAAAATGATGTCGTAACCTCTATCCTCCAACATTGCAACTGAGACCAATTTTTTCTTCAGACCTAGTACATGCATTACATATTTTAATTGAAATGGTTTACCTAAATCCCTCTGAAAGGTAATGGTACCAATCCCAATAGCACTGTATCATCCGTCGTTGCCCATATCAAATGCATCTGGAGATATTTCTCCTCCAACTCACTGAAAAGTTCATTATCTCCTGTCATGTGAAAGGAAGTGCGACTATCCAAATACCACACAGATCCTAATGCACTTGACATAATGCATGCGATCAATGATAAGTCAAGCTCAAATTTTGAGGCAAGGGCCTCACCAGCTACAGATCCAACAACCTTCTTATTCTTCTTCTTTTTTGGATAGTTAATAGCAAAATTCCCATGTTCGTGACAGTGAAGACACTTCATCTTGGACAAGTCCTGCTTCTTTCCATTGTTGGTCTCGAATTTAGAATGGAATTTCTTCCCCTTCCCCTTCCTTGCCTTGGAAACCAAAGAAAAATCCTCTTCATCCTCATTCTTATATGAAGATCCATCTATGGTGTTCCATCTGAACTCCTCCTGCACTAAATCTGACCACAGTCATTCCCAATCTAGAAAATTTTCCCTTCTATTGACAGAGCCTTGATAATTTTTCCAACTCTTGGGAAGTCCTAGGAGAGCCAAGATCACCAAATCATCATCAGAAACTGTTATTCCAATGCTCCCTAGTTCATCCCAACATTGGACAAACGTTGTTAGATATTTGGGAATGGTTTCGCCCTTTTCCATCTTGATCTTCCTGAGTTTATCTTTGAGCACCAATTTCCTACGGTCATTTCTTCTTCAGAATATATCTGTAAAATCCTTCCACATTTCATATGGTGTGGCTTTCACATGGAGGCTTGAGAAAATGTTTTTTCGTACTCCCTCTATCAGGATCATCCTCGCCTTTTCCACCTTATTTTTCCATGCATCAAGATTTGTAGCATCTGCAGCATCAGGTTTAGGAACATATTTGTCCATGAATTCCTTCAAGCCATTTCCTTTGAATACTTCCTCCATCCTGTCCTTCCAAGAAATGTAGTTCGAGTTTCCGTCGAGTGCATAATCTAACCTCAAGCCATTGAAAGCTATCTCGATCTTGAATCACCTGTAGCACAAAGACAATATTTCTGCAAATTCGAATTCTATCCAGTCACAAACTCAACTCCTGCTTCACTTCTGCAATTTCCTGTGCTCTGATACCATGTAAAAATTATACAACATGCATGTATATCTTGGATTCACCCAATATAAAAATGTACTAAATTTAAATACTGAATCACTTGTACAAATATTTTGCAGAACAGAAAACACAATCCCTAATCACATAAACATGAAGAAAGATAAATCACACACAACACAGATAATTTCCTGGGGAAAGCTTACAACTAAAAACCCCACTATCTTCTATTGTATATTAATCATGGATCATGAAATAATTACATACAAAAATATTCTCACAAGAGCCCTTCAGTACTTAGCTAATTGTCTCACACTGTCATATGCAAAATTGACCAGCACATAGCCAATTCTCAGCCTCTAGACAACCTACCTTGCTTATGCAATCCCTGATGGTAAAGATCCCTAAAACACAAGAATTCTTGCCTTCCTTGACTGTGCAAGTATCGTGGGCACTCCAATGGGTGTTTTCTTGCATGTGTGCAAGAAAATAATCCTACATCTAATAGTAAACCTCCCTTTCACCTAGAATTCAACTAGGTCTCCACTGGATCTGATATGCATGCAGCTAATAATAGTAAATCCCTAGTTGCATGTGAGATCACTGATTGTGAATTAATTAATATTTAATTCACTATATCTCTCACTAGTGTATCTTCAGTTACAACTAGAACAACTGAGTTTAACTCACTTAACCGAGTTAAATTTATTTACAACTTGCACCAACTCATGCAACACTATACTTCAAACTTTGTTACAATTGGAATTACTCTGCATGCATCACCAAAAACCTCTAACTGCACATCAGTCTTCTTTTGACAACTTCAACTTGTATATTTATTTTCTTAGAGATATTACTTCCCCTGCAGTACTCATCGAGAATAGCTCCAGCAATTTGTTATATATTTCTTTTGAAGATTCTAGTTTTGATATATAGGGAATGAGAGAGTCCTTTATAGATTCTATAAGAATACTCTAGGCTCTTATGTCTCCATTCATGTATTTTTCATGTGCTTGAGTATCTTCTTTTGAAAGTTTAGTCATTGACCCTTTGATATAGTCCATGAATTCATTGTTTTCTTTCCAAAAATACCTTTTGACAAATTTAGATGAATTCATAAAGATACTTACTTGATTATATTCTTTTATTCTTCTACCAGCATCCTTGTTGATGATGATGTAGATAGTAGCAGGAGCTCCCTCTTAGATAGACTTCTTCAAGAGTAGTGTCAAGAGGTATATTACCTTGGATCCTTGATGATGATGATGATGATCAAGGATGGCTTGATGATGGCTCCATCAATGTTGACTTGGCTTCAATCACAAGATAGCTTTAGATTATTTGAAAGATAAAGTTCACCTCCTTGATCTTGTTTTTATTCTTGAAAGGAATTTAATGTATAAGTCCTTTAAGTAAGGTATTTAGTCTTATTTAGATGGCTTGAGGGTTTCACCAATTCCATACAAGCTGCTCCTTCTTCAATGAATGAATATATTCTTAGATCTAGAGATTGGATTTGCTAAGTATACCCTTCTTTCAGCCTTGATGTCTTCTTGAAAATTGATCCTTGATCTTTTGATCCTTGTGTTTATTCTTTCCAAATAGCCCTTTCTTTTCTTCATCACCATAGCTCTAATACCATGTTGAGAATTTGGTAGGGCATTTTTTAATTCAATTCTCTTACTTGATTATTGCTTGGGTTATACTTGTTATTATCCTCTTACTTAGATCTTATCTTTTTTAGCTTATTATTTCTTCCATCAAGTCAATTATCAAAACACAAGAGACACAAATTTTATGCTTTCAAGCCAAGGACAAAACCTCTCTCTCTTGGAGAGGAAAACCCAAAATTATTTCTTCTTATAGATCTTCAATTGACGAGTACCATAACCATGACATAGACCCTTGACACCAGTATGCCTACAATACCTTGTCACTGCTACTTTTAGGCTCCTTATGATGATCTCCTTTTCTGCACTAATTTGCAACAACCCTAGGGAAACTCATTCCATAGCCTTCAATTCTCTCTTCCTTGATCTAGCCTCGATCACCCAAACACTTCTCTTTTATCTACCTTTCATCGTTCTCTATCCAAATATATCTTTTACGCTATATGTATTATTGAGATATAGATCAAAGCTTATACATAGCCTTACCTTCTTGTTGTAGTGATCCTTGATGATCAAGGTGCCTAACTGTTCTCCTTCTTCAATAAGTAGGATTTTTTACATATTGTATTACAAATTAAAACTTTTCTAAGGTATTCATTGGTCTACATTATTCTATGCCCTTGTTTACTATCCTTATCTCGCACTATATTTCATACCCTATACTGAGATGCAACCTACTCAATACCGAGTATAAGAGATTCCTTTCACTTTTCCATAATGAGACCCTTCTTTGCTAACTCGTCTCCTTCTTACGGACCTAGAAAATATAATTTTTCTCGCACTCTAATATCAAATAATAACCAAACTGATCTCTCCAAATGAGGTCACAGACCCTTGTATTTATAGAGTTTAATTCACTGTCTTAGGTTAACATATCTTGTTGAGAGTGAGCCAACTTCTTCATAGGGCCAACTTCTTACATGAGATATTTTCATCATATTTGAGTTGACTTTGTGGAGAATCTTGACAAGGTCTTGATGCATACACTTACATCAATAATTTGTCTCTACAACTGTACCAACACTTCATATACATGAATCTAAATTATACATTTAAGACGAATCCCCTAAAGACATAAAGAAGAATTCATTGACCTATATTAAAAAATCAGTCCTCATGAAACCCATGATGCAAGTATTAAAAAATATATTTTATTATATTTATCTTCTTCATTACATAAATTCATAATTACAATTCATTATGAATATCGAACCAAGTTACACTTTTCAACACTCCCTCTTAACTAGGGATGTATTGATAATGGTACATGGTCACTCTCTATATAAATAACCTCATAAGAAGAATATGATTGGTAATCCCATCTGTATAGCATCATATTAACCATCATTTTCATAGTGCAAGGCCTTAACTAACATCTCCATATCTGTATGAGATATTTGAGCTATAACACCGGCGAGACCAATGATGACTAGACACCCTCATCATTGTCTCTCTTGGATCATATCCCACCCGGGTTCATTCAGGATATGTCCACCAGGACTATTCTTACTATTGGATTCACAGTCCTCAAAGAATATCCATACTTCCATGACTACTCTTTCCTTAGATGACCTAATACATCCAAAAATAGTATCGGATGCCAGATGATTACCCAATCCTCCATTATGTCTTCCTAGGTGAAGACCATAATGACGTGTCTATTTCTCCCTATTAACTAGGGAGGACATATTCCACAAAGGAATGTACTCATTTCTATACAAGGAATATACCTAAGCTCCCTCTCAGCTTAGAAATTACCAATTTTATTCCAATTAAGAAAATCATTACCAGTCTCCCTCTTAATCGAGGACCTACAGTTGCAATGATGAAAACACCCAACTGCTCATGAAGAACTCCATCCTGCAATGCCATGATATCCTTTTTTGTTGAGGAGTCTTCATCTTTGGGATCTCTTCATAGGTCATAGTTAATCCATCACTTTCATCCAAGATTCATGTCTTCTATCAGAAATTGATCTATCAAACTTATCATCTGATCTAGCTTCATGCCATGTTGCTTTCCTTCAAACTATAGTTCTTCCAAGGATATTTCTTCCTGCCATATGGTTATCAATATATGGAAGACATATTTTTCCCTTTGAGAGACCTACATAATATCATCAGATATTAACTAATTATATATATGAAATTTTAAATCAAAATTTACCTTAGTGATGATGTTTGACCATGGCATATTCTTGTAGGCATTGACATCCTCCTTTTACAGATTGACACATTTCCTAAAAATGTGTATTTCCAAGGGTAACCATCCTTTCCATACTTCTAACAGAGTCTACATATCTTTCTAGGATAATTTCTAGTCAATTATTCTTGCCTTCCTTGGATCTTGACTGCTTTTGATCATGGTTTCACTTCTCACGATCTCTTCCTTTATTTCTCCACGAAATTTTATTTCATTCCCAAGAGATTCAGTATGATGTTCCTTGATTGTGCACAACCACCTCATATTATATATGAGGAAATATTATGTTGATTTCATCTGGTGTGGATCATGTCTTTTGGAAACATGTGCATTAGAGGAAATTTTATTTTCTTTTGATCATACTTCTAAAGATAGAAGTATACTACTTGCAACCATATTATATAACTTCATAACATCCAGTGTCAGCATATATATACATGTACCTCATCTCTTTTGAGTTATCCTGCAAATTTTTTTCCTTATAATGAAAATTTTCATTCTCTTGATCCACTTCATCAATATGCCATCATATCATAATCCCATAATTCTACAAGTTAGAATTATTGCTGAAATTTTTTTCTTTCCTTGTAACCATTAAATCCAAAGAGGACTTCATTAGAAAAATGTCAGCACCTATTTCTTTATTGATTAATTAATAATGAGCCATGATCTAGATAACTGCCTTCTTGTGAATGTTATATATATTGAGGTTCCCAGGAGCCATTTTATCTCATAGCATAGATATCTCTTAAATTTTTTTCGAGACATCCTTCTATGAAAAGTACTCCTACTTTTAATGCTTCTAATTTGAAAATGATGCATCTATATAATATACAATGCTTCCTAACATACTATTTTATAGTTTAGATATACCTCTTAAAAAGGAAGATGATCTCAATCATAGTATAGATCTTTCACTTCTTATTTCTTAGGTTTCTTTGAATCTGGTTCTTCTATTTCTCTAGCGACGCGGGCTTATTCCTTTTTCCTCTTGTACTTATTAGATTTGGGGGAATCCTTCTTGTAATTCCAAAGCTCATTACATCCATAACATCATATCTTATCCATGATTCTCCTTTTATTCTGAGGACCAAACTTACCAAATTTTCGTTTCCTTCTTGATACAACAACATAGGCTTAATTATCTTCATTTTATCCTACATCAATTTTAGCTTTTAATCTAGTCTCTTATATCTTAAATAGATACCATAGATGTTGGAATGGTGTTGCTTCCTTCTTCCCATAGATGCTTAAAGAGAATTTTCCCCATCCCTCTGGTAGAGCATTTAAAAACAATGTATTCATTTCTCTATCAAACATTAATTCTCCCAATTTCTGCAGTTGATCTCTTAGTTCAGAAATCTTCATAAAATATGAAGTGATTCCTTCTTATTTGGATAACTTAAACTTGTATAGTTCTTGTCTCAGAGATATTACTTCCCTTGTAGTACTCACCGATAATAGCACCACCAATTTGTCATATATTTCGTTTGCAGATTCTAGTTTTGATATATATGAAATGAGAGAGTCCTTTATGGATTATATAAGAATTCTCTTGGCTCTTATGTCTCCCTTCATATATTTGGCATGTGCTTTAGTATATTATTTTGAAGGTTTAGTTATTGACCCTTTGATATAGTCCATTAATTCATTTTCAATCAAATTTAGACATGTCCTTTTCTTCAATGCAAGAAATTTTATGACCCTGACCAATTTGTTGCTTTCTTTGCAAACATACATTTTGACAAATTTAGATGAAGTCATAAAGATACTTGCTTGAGTAGATGTTTTTTTTCTTTTACACGCTTCCTTGTTGATGATGATGTAGATTGTAGTAGGATCTCCCTCTTAGATAGACTTATTCAACATGTGTAAAGAGGTAGATCACCTTGGATCCTTGATGATAAGATGTATATCAAGGATGGCTTGATGATGGCTCCAACAATGTTGACTTTCCTTCAATATTGAGATAGATTTATATCCTTTGAAAGATACATATCACCTCCTTGATATTTTTTTTCTTCTTGAAAGGACCTTGATGTATAATTCCTCTAAGTAAGGTCTTTGGTCTTCTTGAGATGGATTGAGGGTTTCACCAATTCCTTGCAATTTGCGCCTTCTTGAATGAATGACGATATTCTTAGATATAGAAAATTTCTTTCCAAAGTAGATCCTTCTTTCAACCTTGATGTCTTCTTGAAAACGAATCCTTTATCTTTTGATCCTTATTTGTCTTATTTCCAAATAGCCCTTTATTTTCTTCAGCACCTTAGCTCTAATACCATGTTGAGAATTTGGTAGGGAAGTGTTTAATTCAATTCTCTTACTTGATATCTGCTTGATTTATACTTGTTATTATCCTCTTACTTAGATCTTATCTTTGTTAGCTTATTATTTCTTTCGTCAAGTCAATTATCAAAATGAAGGAGATACAAAGTTGAGGCTTTCAAGCCAGGGACAAAAACCCGAAAGTAATTATTCTTATATATATATTTAATTGACGATTACCATAACCATGACATAGACCCTTGACACCACTATTCCTCCAAGACCTTGTCACTGGTCCATTTAGGCTCCTTATGTTGATCTCCTTTTCAACACTACTTTGCACGAGCCCCAGGGAAACTCTGTCCTTAGCCTTATATTATCTCTTCCTTGATCTAGCCTCGATCACCCAAACACTTCTCTTTGATATACCTTTATTTTTTCTCTAGACATAGAACTCTTTTACGTTATATGTATTTCTGAGATATAGACCAAGGCTTGTATATAGCATTACCTTATTTTTATAGTGATCCTTGATGAGA
The DNA here is from genome assembly GCA_034641835.2 of Pinus albicaulis. NCBI lineage: Eukaryota > Viridiplantae > Streptophyta > Pinopsida > Pinales > Pinaceae > Pinus > Pinus albicaulis. Next base: position 786,452,202 of record CM076579.1, read on the forward strand.
AAGGTGTATGATTGTTCTTCTTCTTCAGTAAGTAGGTTGTCTTATGCATTGTATTACATATTCAAACTTTGTTAAGGTATCTCTTATTCTACCTTATTATTTTCCCTTGTTTACCATCTTTATATCACACTATATTGTAGACCCTATACTGATATGCAACCTAATCAAGAACGAGTATAAGATATCCCTTTCACTTCGATTTAATGAGACCAGTATTCACTCACATGTATCCTTCTTACACACCCAAAAACATACTCTTTCTTGCACTATAATATCAAAGCATAACCGAACTGATCTCTCCAAATGAGGCCGTAGACCCTTCTATTTATAGAGCTTAATCCACTGCCTTAGGCCGACATATCTTGGCGAGGGTCAGCTGAATTCTTCAAGGGTATAGGTCGACCTCTTGAAGGAGATATTTACATCATATTTAAGTTGGATTTGTGGAGCATCTTGACAATGTCTTTGTTAACTCCCTGTAATTTGTAAGATTCACAAGAAAAAATTCAATAGTCTTAGCAAATCAGAGTCTAAACAAAGTCTAGCTAACCAACCAACAAAAAAAATAAAAAAAACAACCCCAACCTTTATAAATAGCATAAAATCAGAAAATATAGCCCTAAAGCTAAATCAGTTAATCATAAAAAACATAGAGAGCCCTATCTGAGCCCAAGAAGGCTAGGTCCTGGACTCCAAAGTGGTTTGATGTGGTTCTCTGCTATTTTCTCTTGCCAGTCTTACAAATTACATGGAGCTAATAGTCTTTAGGCATACATTTACATCAATAATTTGCATTTACAAGTGTACCAAAACTTCATATACATGACTCTAAACTATACATTTATGGAAAGATGAAAAACCCTGAAATACACCAAGAAGAAGTATTTGACCTATAATAAAAACTCCTTTCTCATGAAACCCATGATGCAAGTATTACAAGATATATTTTATTATATTTGTTTTCTTTGTTTTCTTAATTACATAAATTTATAATTACAAATAATTATGAAGACCAAACCTAGTTACACTTTTCAACACTCCCTCTTAACTAGGAGGTATTTATAATGGTACATGGTCACTCTCATCCTGACGAATCTCATAAGAAGAATATGATTGGTAATCCCATCTGTACAGCATAATATTAACCAACACTGTCATACTGCAAGGCCTTGACTAAAAAATCCATCTCTCCATGATATATTTCACTAAAACACTGGCGAGACCAAAGATGAGTAGAAACCCTCATCATTGTCTCTCTTGGATCATATCCCACTCGAGTTCATTCAGGATATGTCCACTAGGACTATTCTTACTGTTAGATTCCCAGTCCTCAAATAATATATGTCCTTCCATGACTAGTCTTTCCTTGGATTCCCTAATACATCCAAAAAGAGTATCGGATGCTAGATGATTACCCAAACCTCCATTATGTCTTCCCAGGTGAAGACTAGAATGGCATGTCTATCTATTCCTATCAACTAGGGAAGAAATATTCCACAAAGGAATGTATCTAATCTCCCTCTCGGATTAGGAATTACTAAGTTTATTCCTCTTAAGAAACTTTTTACCAGACTCCCTCTTAATCAGGGACCTATAGTAGCAATGATGAAAACACCCAGTTGCTCATGAAGAACTCCTTATTTAAATTTCATGAATTTATTTGTTGTTAAGGAGTCTTCATCTTTGGGATCTCTTCATAGGGCATAGATCATCCATCACTTTCATCCAAGAGTCATATCTTCTATCATAAATTGATCCATCAATATTCTCATTGGATCTAGCTTCATGCCATGCTACTTTCCTTCGAACCATACTTATTCCAAGGATATTTCATCCTGCCATATTATAAATTTGTGGAAGACATATGTTTCCCTTTGGCATCCCCACATAAGTTCATCAGATATTAATTAATGATAAATATGAAATATTGAATCAAAAGTTACCTTAGTGACGATATTTCACCATGAAATATTCTTGTAGGCATTGAAATATTCCATTTATAGATTGACACATCTCGTAAAGATATGTACTGTAATGGGTCTCCATCATTTCTACACTTCTAAAAAAGTCTACATATCTTTCCAGGAGAATTTCCAGTCAAGTCTTATTGGCTTCCTTGGATGTCGATTACTTTTGATCATGGTTGCACTTCTCACGATCTATTCCTTTATTTCTCCACACAATTTTATTTCAATCCTAGGAACTTCAGTATGTATTTTCTTGATTATGTAGAACCACCTCATATTCTATATAATTACATATTATGTTTTTTTCATCTAGTGTAGATAATGGCTTTTGGAAACTAGTGCATCAAATGAAATTATATTTTCCTTAGATCATACTTCTAAAGATAGAAGTATACTAAATGCAACCATATGAAATGACTTCATAGCATCCAATGTCAGGATATATATACATGTACTTCATCTCTTTTGAGTTATCCTACAATATTTTTTCCTTAGAATGAAACGTTTGATTCTCTTGACTTGCTTCATCAATATGTCATCATATCCTAATCCGATAATTCTGCAAGTTAGAATTATCGAGGAAACCTTTTTATTTCTTTCTAACCATTAAATATAAAGATGAATTCATTACAAAAATTTCAGCACTTATTTCTTTATTTATTAATGAATGATGAGCCATGATGTAGATAAATTCCTTCTTATGAACATTATATACAATGAGGTTCCCAGGAGCCATTTTATCTCATAGCATAGATATCTCTTAAATGTTTTTCCAGACATCCTTCTATGACAAGTACTCCTATTTTTAATGCTTATAATTTAAAAATGATGCATCTATCTAATATACAATTCTTCCTAACATACTATTTTATAGTTTACAGATACCTGTTAAAGAGGAAGGTGATCTCAATCATAGTAGATATCTTTTACTTCTTATTTCTTAGGTTTCTTTGAATCTGGTTCTTCTATTTGTCCAGCAACATGGGCTTCTTCATTTTTCCTCTTGTCCTTATCATATTTGGGACAATTCTTCTTATAATTCCCAAGTTAATTACATCCATTGCATCGTATCTTATCCATGTTTCTCCTTTTCCTCCGAGGACCAAAATTACCAAATTTTCCTTTCCTTCTTGATACAACTGCATAGGCTTGATTATCTACATTTGATCCTACATTTATTTTAGCTTTAAATATAGTCTATTATATCTTACATAGAGACCATAGATCCTTGAATGGTGTTGCTTATTTCTTCCCATAGATGCTTGAAGATAATTTTCCCCATCCCCCTGGTAGAGAATTCAACACCACTATAATCATTTCTCTACCAGACATTACGTCTCCTAGTTCATGCAGTTGATATCTCATTTTAGAAATCTTCATAAAATATGAAGTTATTCCTTCTTATTTTGAAAAATTCAACTTGTATAGTTCTTGTCTCAAATATATTACTTCCCCTGCAATACCCACCAAGAATAGCTCCACCAATTTTTCATATATTTATTTTGAAGATTATAATTTTCATATATAGGGAATGAGGGAGTTCTTTATGGATTCTATAAAAATTCTCTGGGCTCTCATGTCTCCCTTCATGTATTTGGCATGTGCTTGAGTATATTATTTTGAAGGTTTAGTCACTGACCCCTTGATATAGTCCATGAATTTATTTTCAATCAAAATTAGATATGTCCATTTCTTCCATGCAAGAAAGATTGTGACCCTAACCAATTTGTTCCTTTCTTTGCAAAAATAAATTGTGACAGATTTAGATGAAGTCATAAAGATACTTACTTGAGTAGATTCTTTTATTATTATACTAGCTTTCTTGTTGATGATGATGTAGATAGTAGCAATAGCTCCCTCTTAGATAGAATTCTTCAACAGTGGTGTAAAGAGGTAGATCACCTTGGATCCCTAATGATGATGATTATGATCAAGGATGGCTTGATGATGGCTCCAACAATGTTGCCTTGGATTCAATCATGAGATAGCTTTAGATTCTTTGAAATATAAAGATCACCTCCTTGATCTTGTTTTTATTCTTGAAAGGACCTTGATGTATAAGTTCTTTAATTAAGTTCTTTGGTCTTCTTCAGATGGCTTGAGGGTTTCACCAATTCCTTGTAAGTTGCTTCTTCTTGAATGAATGAAGATATTCTTAGATCTAGAGATTGGTTTTACAAAGTATATCATTTCATTAAGCCTTGATGTCTTCTTGAAAACAGATCCTTAATATTTTGATCCTTTTGTATCTTCTTGCCAAATAGCCCTTTCTTTTCTTCAGCACCTTAGCTTTGATACTATGTTGGGAAATTGATAGGGAAGTTTTTAATGAAATTTTATTACTTGATAACTGCTTGAGTTATACTTTTTATTCCCCTCTTACTTAGATCTTATCTTTTTTAGCTTGTTATGTCTTTCATTAATTCAATTATCAAAACACAAGAGACACAAATTTTAGGCTTTCATGTGAGGTCCAAAAATTCTCCCTCTTGGAGAGGAAAACATGAAATTAATTCTTCTTATAGATCTTCAATTGATGAGTATCATAACCATGACATAGACCCTTGACATCAGTATGCCTCCAAGATCTTCTCACTGCTCCTTTTAGGCTCCTTATGTTGATCTCCTTTTTTTCACTATTGTGCACCAACCCTAGGGAAACTTGGTCCCTAGCCTTCTATTCTCTCTTCCTTGATCTAGCCTTTATCACTCAAACACTTCTCTTTGGTATACCTTTCTTTGTTATCTAGACAAAGATCTCTTTTACGCTATATTTATTTCGGAGATATATATAACCTTACCTTGTTGTTGTAGTGATCCTTGATGAACAAGGTGTATGATTGTTCTCCTTCTCTAGTAAGCGGGAATTCTTACGCACTGTATTATAGATTCAACATTTGCTAAGGTGGCCCATGGTAAACCTTATTCTCTACCCTGGTTTATTATCCTTATATCACAGGATATTGAAAACCATATACTGAGATGCAGCCTACTCAAGACTGAGTATAAGAGAGCCCTTTCACTTCGTTGTAATGAGACCCTTCTTCACTGACTTGTCTCCTTCTTACGCACCCAGAAAAAATACTCTTTCTTGCACTATAATCTCAGATCATAACTGAACGTATCTCTCCAAATGAGGTCGTAGACTGTTAGGCCTCCGTTTTGTCTTTATTTATATCACATTTTACTCGGAATCCCTCTTGATTTTGTTTAGTTTGAATGTTTATTGTCGTGGTTGTGTGCATTCTCGGAGACAATAGAGTAAGTATTTAATATTTTCCATGATCCCCTTGTTCTGATGAGATTTAAATATTAAAAGCATAATTAATAATAGTTTGTGTGTTTGTAGGTTTAAAAATGAGTTGATAATATTTTTATGAGTATGCCAACAAGCCTTGATCCTGCATTCACCTCCCTGTACTATGCAGCAAATTCCTGTACCAATTAGGATTCATGCACTAGTTCACTATGGGATTCCCGCACTCTGAAGACTTCGTATACTGGGCATCAAGTTCCTGCGCCATGCATCAATTCTTGTATCGAACTCACGTTCCTGCACTGGAGTCAATGAATGCATAGACTACTTTAATTATTGAAATTCGGTTGACATTACTTAGTTTATTGTTTGAACAGAAGTTAGAGGATATTTTTGGAATTAATTTTTGGTTAACATTGCACTTAGTTCATCATCAGCCTCAGACCGAGAAAAGAGAAACCATTTACCAAAACATTCCCTCATGTACCAGATTCAACTCCTCTATTCGAAATTCAGTTGCACCATAACCAAATCTGATTTTATCCATGGAAATCTATTATGATTTGTAATTTATTCCTTTTGTATTTTGATTGGGTTGTTAATAGCCTGATTTGTAATGTCAATATCTATATAAACTCAGAGATCACCTGGAGCCAGGCATGATAATGAAGGAGGGGAGGAGATGGTCCCAATGTAGAATTACGTGAGTATCGTTAGTCTACATATTTCTCCCTATGTTTGTTGGATTCCGATCTTTTCCTGCACCATTTAAAGATTGAGATTTCAAAGATTAATCAAGGATTTAAATCTATGTTATACTAAATTATTTTATGCATTTTATTATTATAATATCTTTGTGAACTAGATCGTTGACAGAGGGTGTGAGCTGACTGGGTTGGCCACCAGATCAGCTCGACACCACTATGAATTATTCAGGATTAGGTTGGATTTTGGTTTACTAAGTGAGTGCATTTGATTTATCACTTACAGTGTGACTAGTGTATGTAGAACTAAATCAAGATATTTTATTTCCAAAACATTTTTATCAGTCTTTTTGATCTATGTCATGCTTTGAACGTAACGTTGGGAAGATTTATTTTGTGAAAAAATGGATTTTTATAACAAATTATTTATTGATTACCACAGGGTAAGCGAGTTGTTCAAATTCCAAATGATTTGTTTTAGGATATTTTCCCTCTACAAGTTTTGATTGCATAATATTAGTCAATGATGGGAACTTGTGACCTCGTATTCCAGAAATACAAGACTTACTCCTATCTTTCGAATTCACTTTAATTATAATGATTGTGATATGAGGTAAATATGTATGGATTGAGAATCGATGCATGAATAAATTGAATTCTAAACAAACCTAAAGCTGCATACTCATACTCATTAGTACATTAGGAACAAAGGTCTCATATTTCTATTATTTGATCATTTCTAATCATGGTTAACAATATTTCAGTGATGGGTGAAAACACAATTAAGGCTTAATATTGGAATATCATGGTTCTATCAGTCATTTAATTCTTTATTTTATTCCCATAAACAAATATTTTCTTCCCCAATATTATTTTCAAGTCATTTGAGAGTAAGATTTTTTTATGTTTCGACCTTATCCACACAGTGAATGTATTTTAGTTTCTTAAAATATTTTGTTACATAGAGGCGAACTAGACAAAATTAGTACAAATTAAAGTCTTTTTATTTTCTTTAACTTTCCTTTACATGGATAATGGTGTGAATTGATCTTGAGTTTCTTTCAGCATTTGCACTTTTCCATTTTGATGTTTTTCGAGCATTGCTTGGTTTCTAGTCAAACAATAGTTAGGATTTACCTTATGTTCGCCAATAATTAGGATTTCCTTTCACAATTTTTAATAGTGCAGGTTTTCTTTTTATTTTTCAAATGTTTGATCGAAGTTGGTTTTCAATTTTCGAGATTGGTGTTTATGCTTTCTCAAGTTTCCTTTGAAATGCAGGATTCAATTTAATTTGTTGAGGTTGATGCACAAGTTATACTAGATTTTTATTTGCAAGTTGTTGGGGGCTCTCTCTGGCTTTTCCAGTGCCGCGCATCGAAGTTTACAAACTCCCAAATTTACAATTAAATTTTGTTAAATTAATATGCACTATAATGCTCCCAACATTTTGGCGTCGTTTCTGGGGAGGCGCTTAGGGGATTGACCTTGGTGACCTGTTGCATTTGGTTTTTTTTTAACCTAGTTTCTCTTGAAAATTTATGTTCTTTGAATTTGTTTATTTCTTGCACATCTTGGTTATTTTAAGGTTTTTCACTTTCTCTGGTGTTGTAATATCTCCCCCTACATATATATACATTATTCATGTCCTAAAAAATGTACCATTTGGCTTATTAAAAACAGGAAAATGGAATTTTTGAGGAACCATTCAATGAGGAGTGTTGATGCTGCTAAATACATATACAAATCATCCAACATTGAACTCATAAGTGGAAAATTTAGTATTATATAATATTTGATTTCAAAGTTGGATGATTTTTTTATGAAACCAGCTTCAAAAATAGAAGAAAAGAGAGATCAACGGCTTAGAAATAAGCCACTTCGAGGGGGAAATCTCCTTTACATTACATAAATGAACAATTATTCGATGATACAAATGAAAAAAACTCCTTTCTATATATAGGAGTCCATGGGGTCACAATATAATCCTATTTGACCTAACAATAATAATGTAAGGGCACAATAGTAACAATATAGGGGTTACAAGGTTACAACAATAACAATAAGGGGGGATACACTAACATAATAAGGGACTACACTAGTAATATAGGTACATAACATGCATCTCTCCTTCAAAAAGTGTTTTCCTCAATGCTTGATTATTTCTTGATGCTTTTGTATAAAATTCTCATCCTCCCATGTGGAATCTTCAACGAGAAAGTTCTTCCACTTGTTGAGATACTCTAAAATCAATCGATTTCATACTTTTCAAGTTCTTTTTTTTCTAACTGCTTCAAAAATTATTTCACTATGATGTTGATATTCTTGTTGTTTCATTCGATTCATCACCAAAGTTATGTTATCCTTTCAGATTTGGAGAACTTGTTGTTGATTCTCTATGTGATCTTCCACTAATTAATTATCCATATTATCTTTCATTTGTTCCTTCAAACTACTCAACTTAGCCTTAATTTTTTATTTTAAACCATCTGTGTAATCTTTGATTGCTCTTTGTAAGATCAAAATTTGTTGCATTTGGTACCGTAATTTTGATATCTCGTACTGCAATTCTTCCTCTTCATGCATCATAGTATAGCTTTCTGAGGGCTTAATGGGTATGAAATTATTTTTTGGAGGCATTATAGAACCCAATACTAATAAAAATTATTCAATATTCCCTTGGAATAACTGCAAACTGCTTTTTTAGAAAAACGTTATGCAATTTTAAAAAACAAATACAGACCTTTTTCTTTCTTTTTAGGAACTCGATATTGAAACTGAATTATCTTTGTTATTTTGGATCTTCAATATCTGCAATTTGGTGCTGCAGTAGCCCTCTGAATCTTCTTTGAAATTCCACAGGTCTGACTTGATTTGGATTCTTCAAGGCAAAGTTATGCCCAATCTCTCACAATAACTTAATTATGGACTCGTTTAGTAGAGCAAACTTGTACGATGTACCACGTGTTACTGTTTCCTCCTTTGGCTCTAAAACTAGTACGCAGGAAACTAAATTTTGTGTACTTATAGCCACTTTTTATAGAATTCCAATCCGATGCTCAAAGAGAGAGTTATGAAAATTTTCCCATGGTCAACTCTTTATGATGAAATTCGGAGCCTGAAAAAAACCTAAATTCCATAGATCATATTTCCGAAAATATTGTGAACCCAAATCTAAAATTTTTACACGATGTTCCTCAGGATGTTAGCTTCACTCTGTAAAAATTTCAGCTTATGAACCATCGTATAAAACAAGTTATGGCGAAAATTCCATAATGACCTATTTAGGTGAAATTTGGGAGCTTCAAAAAACCTAACTTCCACAAATCATATCTCCGAAAATATTACGAACCAAGATCTAAAATTGTTACACGATGTTCTGTAGGTTTTATTCTTCTCTCTATAAAAATTTCAGCTTTTGAAACTTCGTAGAAGAAAATTTATAGCGAAAATTCCACAATGACTTGTTTGGAGTAGCAAAACCCTAGAATCCAAAGTTCTGATACCAAATGTTATGAAACCAACTCCAAAAATAGAAGAAAAGAGAGATCAAAGGCTTAGGAATAACCAACTAAAAGGGGGAAACCTCCTTTACATTACATAAATAAACAGTTCCTCGATGATACAAATGACAAAACCTCATTTCTATGTATGTCCACGGGGTCACAATATAATCCTAGCCAACCTAACAATAATAATGTAAGGGCACAATAACAACAGTATGGGGGTTACAGGGGTACAACAATAAAAATAAGGGGGGATACACTAACATAATAAGGGACTACACTAGTAATATAGGTACTTAACAATTTTTCACAAAGAACATAAGAAGGATGAAGAACCACTGTTAATATTTTTCGCCAACTGTATGAGGAAGCACTTCCTTGGAATGTGTCCAGTCAGTAGCCCAAAAGTTTACAAAATTTATGAGGAGGCTCATTCAACTGAACATTTCCCATCACGACCAGGATTACTAAAGGTACTCAGGAAATCAAGTAAGGAATAAAATCAATTTCCAGGTATAAATCAAAACATATTGTCATTCAATACTTGGATTAATGTTTACTATCTTGAGCAGGTTCCTCAGCATGTTTATAACCCTGCAATTTCATGTAAAACTTTTAATCTTCCTCCAATTGAATACCATACTTCATGGCCGCATTGGCCCTCTCCATGTCCCTTTTCTTCGAGTCAGATATCCTCTTGTCCTCAAGAATTGTTTGGATCTTTTTCTCTATACAAGTCTTTCATGCAAAATCAATTACTTAATCAACAAAAACAATCACAATTTTCATTCAATGCACTATCAATTCATTATCCTCCATGGTCTTAGTTACCTATGCAATATTACCTTAATCCATACCCTACACCATATCCTAATCCATACCCCCACCCCTTATCCTAATCCATACCTTATTCCTTATACTTACCCATACCCTAGCCCTGATCCTAACCCTAGTAAAAACATTAATCCAAACCCTAGACCTAACCCTAGTCAAAATCTTAATTCAAACCATAAACCTAGCCCTCATTCAAACCCTAAACCTAGCCCTAATTCAAACCTTACACCTAGCCCTTATTTAAACCATAGCCCTAACCTTAATTTAAGCCCTAGACCTAACCCTAGCCCAAACCCTAACCCAAATCATAAGCCTAGTGTAAGCCTTTTCCCAAACCATAGCCCCCCAATCTAAACCAGTAGGTTGCACATCAATTTGAAACACCTATTCTTCCTATTGATTCCCCTATTGAACGAAATGTTACATTTTCCATATTGGGGAAGGGAGTGAATTTGGAAAATTTCCTTACCACAGAACCTTCACCTCAGGAAGAAGCCTTGATTCAAATACCATTAAAGGAGAAATATATAGTTGAAACCTATTCTAAATTTTTTGTTGAAACTTAAAACCCTAGAATTTTCCTTAGCAATTATTTTCAATCTGAAAAGAAGATATTTGAGCCCAAACTTGAGGGATTTTTGTTGTCTTTCACCTGATTCAGTGTTCCCCCAAGAGAGTGTTCATCAGGCTGTGGAAGATTTGTACGAGTTCGAGAATCATGAATATGTGGATCTCATTGAGTCATGGTTTCAAGCAGTCATCAACACACATCATTCCATCATCATTCGACAACTCTTGGTACCATATCAATTAAAGCAATTGGTTTCTCATACTTTGGTATGTCTTGAAGTTTATTCTTTAAAACTAAGTGTGAGTATATTCATAATTATGTTACACACATGGCTACATTGGAAATATGCCTACACTTGAAAGTGATATTCCTCTCTTTAAAATAGGGTAGGGTAATATAAGAACAATAAAGATGCCATCTGAAATAAAGTTGTATAGTAGCACTCTTTAAATTTTTATTCCCTAAGGCACAACTATTGAGATATTTTTCATTAACCACTCTCGTGGTAAGACTTGTCAGATGCAATTCACTCTTAATGCCTCTTATCTTATAAAGTGACTTTGTTTATTGACCAATACGTCAGTAATGGATATTGTTATAATTATGTTTAATAGTTCCTAACATACTTCTCACCTATTCATTCTAAAAAAATTATCATCCAGGAAGCCTTTTCAAGTTCATCTTCGAAGGTATTGATGAGAATCCTCCTATGGTGGACCATGCCTAGAAAACTCTAACAAGATTCATAAGAACCCTGACATGATAAATTTGAGGAATTATTTTAGTCATTATCTAATATGTTTTATTTAAAATGAGTCTTCAGACTAGAAAGACCAACCAGTAAATATTAGTAAGTAAAAAATTTTCACGCCATCCTGTGTTCTTAAGGGGCATAATTTCCTGCCCACCTATTAAGTAACCTATTTAAAGGTTGATTATAATCATATTTTTTTTCATAGGAAAAATTAATTGATTGATAAGAGGTCTCACTACGAGCCGACCTACTATGGTCATGGGTCCTAACAAGAATGCCATTACCACAATTGGTCACCAAGCCAAGGTAATGGCTTTTAGTTGAAAATCTGGAAGACAACATGTCTCATCACAAGTCGACTTGTTCTTTCTTGTTAGCTCTTGTGAATGGCACTATCATCAGCTAGTTACCAAGCCATGACAATGGCCTTCAATTAATTTCAAAACAAATGTGAATTCTTTCAAATTACTCTGAATCTATATCTAATAGATGGGACATAGACATTTCGTGGGGTTAAAAGGCCTCAATGTCAAGTCTATTGATGCCTACTGGAAACAGGGCTATGCCCTGTGGTATTAAAGTTAATTTTATGTTATGGTTTACTTGGTTGCTTTTGTATTTCCCTGAATTCATTATCATATTTTTTTGAGAATGACTTTAATATGGTGTTATGCATTGGATTTATATCTTTTTGGAATATTTTTTTTTTATGGACGTGGGACCCTTAGTGCAGGTAATTCACTTTACCCAGAAAAGAGGAGCTTCAACTATATGTGGATAATGGTAAGATGGTCACTGTGGGAAGGCATTATTCTGTCTACTTTTAATACCATGGCTTTCAATCATGTCACTCATATTTACAATGAGGATATTAAAGTGAAACTTCTGATCAAGGACGCCCCCGAGATGTTTGTGGAAATTTTAAAAGTTGGTTATTTTATTCAAGTAATAACACCATCCTTCAAAATTTAGTATTCTATGGCAGCCCTTATGTTAAAATTTATTGAAATTAGTCTCAATAAATGAAGAGTTCAACAAAAACTCTATTTTTAGAACAAATTCTATCTAGCGAATGAAATGTTGATCACACAAAATTGCAAGAACATTATTACAAGTGTCCACAATTGTTTTAATCATTTTTTTTGCAATGGAGCGACAATAAAACAACTGGTTTCCTTGCATGAGGACATGCAGGATGTTCATCATGGGGGGATGTTAGGCCTTCATTTTGTCTTGCTTTATATCACGTTTTACTCAAAATCCTTGGAGCTTTTGTTTATTTTGAATGGTTATTGTCATGGTTTTGTGAATTCTCAGAGACAATAGAGTAAGTATTTACTATTTTCCATGATTCCCTTGTTTTAATGAGGTTTAAAAATTAAAAGAATAATTAATAATAGTTTGTATGTTTACAGGTTTAAAACTAATTTGATTATATTTTTATGCATATGCCAACATGCCTTGATCCTGCATTCGCCTCCATGTACTATGCAACAGATTCTTGTACCAATTGGGATTCCTACACCAGTTTACTATGGGATTCCAACACTCTGAAGAGTTCCTACACCAAGCATCAACTTACTACACCACGCATCAAGTTCCTACACCAGGCATCAATTCTTGCACTGCAATCACGTCCCTACACTGGAGTCAATGAATGTGTAGACTATAATTATTGAAATCTGGTCGAAATTACTTAGTTGAATGTTTGAATAAAATTTCGAGGATGTTTTGGGAAGTAATTGTTGGTTAAAATCGCACTTAGTTCATCATCAATCTCACACCGAGAAAAGAGAAACCATTTACCAAAATAGTCCCTCATGTACCAGATTCAGCTCCACTATTTGACATTCAGTTGCACCATAACTAAATCCAATTTTATCCATAGAAAATTGTTATGATTTGTAATTTTTTCCTTTTGTATTTTTATTGGCTTGTTAATAGCCTGATTTTTAATGTCAATATATATATATAAACTCAGAGATCTTCGGGGGCCAGGCACGACAACGAAAGAGGCGAGGAGACAGTCCCAATGTAGAATTACGTGATCATCGTTATTATGCGGATCACTCCCTCCGTTTGTTGGAGTATGATCTTTCCATGCACCATGTAAATACTGATATTTCAAAGATTAAGCAAGGCATTTCAATCTATGTTCTACTAAATTATTTTATGCATTTTATAGTTATAATATCTATGTGAACTAAATCATTAACAGAGTGCGTGAGTTGGTTGTGTTGGCCACCAGATCAACTCGACACCACTCTGAATTGTTCAGGATTAGGTTGGATTCTTGTTTGCTAAGTGAGTGTGTTTAATTTATCATTGATTGTGTGAGTAGTGTACATATAACTAGATCAATATATTTTATTTCCATAATATTTTTATAATTAATTTTGATCTATGTCATGCTTTGAATGTAAATTTGGGGAGGTTTCTTTTGTGAACAAAATGGATTTTTATACTAAATGCTTTATTGATTACCATAGGGTAAGCAAGTTGTTCATATTCCAAATGATTTGTTTTAGGATATTTTTCCTTTACAAGTCTTGACTGCGTAATATTAATCAATGATGGTAACTTGTGACCTCATATTCTAGAAATAAATGACTTACTCCTATATTTCAAATTCACTTTAATTATAACAATTGATATGAGGTAAATATGTATGGATTGAGAATCGTTGCACAAATAAATTGAATTCTTAACAACTTTGAAGCTGCATAATCATACTCATTAGTACATTAGGAACAGAGGTCTCATATTTCTATTATTTGATCATTTATAATCATTGTTGAGAACATTTATTGATGAGTGAAAACTCTATCATACTTAAGATTGGAAGGTCATGGTTCTATAAGTCATTTACTTCCTTCTTTCATTCCCATAAACAAATATTTTCTTCTCCAATATTATTTGCAAGGCATTTGAGAGCCAGAATGTTTTATGTTTCGATCGTTTCCACACAGTGAATGTATTTTAAGTTCTTAAAGGATTTTGTTACATAGAGGTGAACTAGACAGAATTAGTAAAAATTAAAGTCTTGTTCTTTTCTTTAAATTTTCTTTACATGGAGAATGATGTGAATTGATCTTGAATTTATTTCAGCATTTGAATATTTGTTTTCGATGTTTTTTAGGAATTTATTGGTTTCTAGTCAAACAACATTTAGGATTTACCTTCTGTTTACCAATAGTTAGGATTTCCTTTTGCAATTTCTAATAGTAAAGGTTTTCCATTTATTTTTCAAATGTTTGATTGAATATTTTTTTCCATTTTCAGTTTGGTGTTTATGCTTTCTCAAGTTTCATTTGAAATGCAGGATTAAATTTAATTTATTGAGACTGATGCGCAAGTTAGACTATAGTCTTATTTGCATGTTGTTGGGGGCTCTCTCTGGCATTTACAGTGATGCGCCTTGAAGTTCACAAACTCTCACATTGGAAATTAAATGTTGGTCCATTAGTATGCCCTATACTAATCCCAACACAGACCCTTCTATTTATAGATCTTAATCCACTATCTTAGGCCAACATATCTTGCTAACAATGAGCCAAATTCTTCAAGGATATAGGTTGACTTCTTCAAGGAGGTCTTTTCATCATATTTGTGTCGACTTTGTGGAGCATCTTAACAAGGTATTTAGGCATAAATTTTCATGAATAATTTTTCTTTACAAGTGTAACACCACTTCATATACATGACTCTAAATTATACATTTATGACAAGATGAAAAACCCTAACTACATCCGGAAGAAGTGTTTGACCTATAATAAAAACTCATTTCTCATGAAACACATGATGTAAGTATTAAGAAATATATGTTATTATATTTGTCTTCTTCATTACATAAATTCATAACTACAAGTCATTATGAAACACTTTTCAACACTCCCTCTTAACTAGGTGGGTATTCATAATGGTACATGGTCACTCTAGATTTAAATAATCTCATAAGAAGAATCTAATTTGTAACCAAATTTTTATATCATCATACTAACTAGCATTGCCATAGTGCAAGTCCTTGACTAATAACTCCATCTTTCCATGAGATCTTTGAGCTACAACGCTGGCAAGACTAATGATGAGTAGACGCCCTCATCATTGTCTCTCTTGGATCATATCCCATAGGGGTTCATTTAGGATATGTCCACTAAGAATATTATTAATGCCAGATTCTCAATCCTCAAAGAATACCATTTCTTCCACGACTACTATTTCCTTGGATTCCCTGATACATCCAAAAAGAGTATCGGATTCCAGATAATTACCCAATCCTCCATTCTGTCTTCCCAAGTGAAGACTATAATGATGGGTCTATCTCTCCCTATCAACTATGGAGGACATACTCCACAAGGGAATGTACTCATTCCTATATAAGGAATGTACTTAATCCCCCTCTTGACTTAGGACTTACCAAGTTTATTCCAAGTAAGAAACTTAATATGAGGCTCCCTCTTAATTAGGGACCTGCATCAACAATGATGAAAACAACCAACCTCTCATGAAGAAATCCTTCCTTCAATTTCATGAATTTATTTATTGTTGAGGAGTCTTCATCTTTGTTGAGGAGTCATGTCTTCTATCATAAATTGATCCATCAATCTTCTCATCTAGTCTAGATTCATGCCATGTTGCTTCCCTTTGAACCATACTTCTTCCAAGGATATTTCATCCTGTCGCATGGTTATAGATTTTTGGAAGATATATGTCTCCCTTTGGCATCCCTACATAAGATCATCAGATATTAATTAATTATAAATATGAACTTTTAAATCAAAATTTACCTTACTGATGATCTTTCACCATGACATTTTCTTGTAGGCATCAACATCCTCCATTTACAGATTGGCACATCTCCTAAATATATGTATTTTCAAGGGTCTCCATCCTTTCTAGAATTCTATCAGAGTCTACATATCCTCCTAGGAGAATTTCTAGTCAAGTCGTCTTGGCTTCCTTGGATGTTGATTGCTTTTGATCATGGTTTCAATTCTCACGATCTCTTCCTTTCTTTATCCACACAATTTTATTTCATTCCCAGGAGATTTAGTATGCAGTTCCTTGATTTTGTACAACCACCTCATATTATATATGAGGACATATTATGTTGATTTCATTTGGCATGTATCATGCCTTTTGGAAACCTGTGCATCAGAGAAAATTCTATTTTATTTTTATCATACTTATAAATACAGAATTATACTATGTGCAACCATATTACATGACTTCATAGCATCCAGTTTCATCATATATATACATGAACCTCATCCCTTTTGAGTTATCCTACAAATTTTTTTCCTTAGAATGAAAAGTTTCATTCTCTTGACCTGCTTCATCAATATGGCATCATATCCTAATCCCAGAATTCTGCATTTAGAATTATTGATGAAACCTTTTATTTCTTTCTAACCATTAAATCCAAAGAGGAATTCATTAGAAAAATGTCATCAATTTTTTCTTTATTGATTAATGAATGATGAGCCATGATCTAGATAACTGCCTTCTTATGAATGTTGTATACAATGAGGTTTCCAGGAGCCATTTTATCTCATATCATAGATATCTCTCAAATGTTTTTCTAAACATCCTTCTCTGAAAAGTAATCCTACTTTTAATGCTTATAATTTTAAAATGATGCATCTATATAATATAAAATGCTTCCTAACATACTATTTTATAGTTTACAGATACCTCTTAAAGAGGAAGATGACCTCAATCATAGTAGGGATCTTTCACTTCTTCTTTCTTAGGTTTCTTCGAATCCGGTTCTTCTATTTCTCCGATGCTGTGGGCTTCTTCCTTTTTCCTCTTGTCCTTATTATATTTTGAACAATACTTCTTGTAATTCCAAATTTCATTACATCTATAGCATCGTATCTTATCCATTTTTCTCCTAAATTTTTCCTGAGGCAATTCTAAAGATAGAAGTATACTACGTGAAACCATATTACATGACTTCATAGCATCCAGTGTCAAAATATATATACATGAACCTCATCTCTTTTGAGTTATCCTACAACAAATTTTCCTTAGAATAAAAAGTTTCATTCTCTTGACCTACTTTATCAATATGGAATCATATCATAATCCCAGAATTCTACAAGTTGGAATTATCGATGAAACCTTTTGCTTTCTTTCTAACCCTTAAATCCAAAGAGGAATTCATTATAAAAATTCCAGAACATGTTTCTTTATTGATTAATGAATGATTAGCCATGATATAGATAACTAACTTATTATGAATGTTATATACAATGAGGTTCCTAGGAGCCATTTTATCTCATAGCATAGATATCTCTAAAATGTTTTTTGAGACATCATTATATGACAAGTACGCCTACTTTTAATGCTTCTACTTTTAAAATGATGCATCTATATAATATACAATGCTTCCTAATATACTATTTTATAGTTTACAGATACCTCTTAAATAGGAAGATGATCCCAAACATAGTAGAGATCTTTCACTTCTTATTTATTAGGTTTCTTCGAATTTGATTCTTCTATTTCTCCGGTGACATGGGCTTCTTCCTTTTTCCTCTTGTCCTTATTTTTTTTGGGACAATCATTCTTGTAATGCTAAATTTCATTACATCCATAGAATCGTATCTTATCCATTTTTCTCCTAAATTTCTTCTGAGGAAATTCTAAAGATAGAAGTACATTGCGTGCAACCATATTACATGACTTCATAACATAAAGTGTCAGCATATATATACAATACCCTCATCTCTTTTGAGTTATCCTACAAAATGTTTTCCTTAGAATGAAAAATTTCATTCTCTTGACCTGCTTCATTAATATGGCATCATATCCTAATACCCAAATTCTGCAAGTTAGATTTTTTTATGAAACCTTTTGCTTTCTTTCTAACCATTCAATCCAAAGAGGAATTCATTAGAAAAATTCCAGCACCTATTTCTTTATTGATTAATGAATAATGAGCCATGATCTAGATAACTTCCTTATTATTAGTGTTATATACAATGAGGTTCCCAAGAGCCATTTTATCTCATAGCATAGATATCTCTCAAATGATTTTCTATACATCCTTCTATGACAAGTAATCCTACTTTTGATGATTCTAATTTTAAAATGATGCATATATGTAATATATAATGATTCCTAACATACTATTTTATATTTTACAAATACCTCTTAAAAGAGGAAGATGATCTCAATCATAGTAGAGATCTTTCACTTCTTCTTTCTTAGGTTTCTTCGAATCTGGTTCTTCTATTTTTGTAGCGACATGGGTTTCTTCCTTCTTCCTCTTGTCCTTATTAGATTTTGGAAAATCCTTCTTGTAATTCCAAATTTCATTACATGCATAGCATAGTATCTTATCCATTTTTCTCCTAAATTTATTCTGAGGACCAAACTTACCAAATTTTCCTTTCCTTCTTGATATGACAACATAGGCTTGATTATCTTCATTTGATCCTATATCGATTTTAGATTTTAATCTAGTCTCTTATATCTTACATAGATACCATAGATCCTAGAATCTTGTTGCTTATTTCTTCCCATATATGCTTGAAGAGAATTTTCCCCATCCCTCTGGTAGAGCATTCAACACCACTATAGTTATTTCTCTATCAGACATTACTTCTCCCAATTCCTGCAGTTGATCTCTTATTTTAGAAATACTAATAAAATATGAAGTGATTCCTTATTTTTTTTTTTAAATTCAACTTGTATAGTTCTTGACTCAAAAATATTACTTCCCCTATAGTACTCACCGAGAATAGCTCCACCAATTTGTCATATATTTCTTTTGAAGATTATATTTTTGATATATAGGGAATGAGAGAGTCCTTTATGGATTTTAAAAGAATCCTTTGGGCTCTTATGTCTCCCTTTATGTATTTGGCATGTTCTTGAGTATATTATTTTGAAGATTTAGTCACTGACCCTTTGATATAGTCCATGACTTCATTTTCAATCAAATTTAGATCTCTCCTTGTGTCTTCCATGCAAGAAAGTTTTTGACCCTAACTCGTTTGTAGCTTTCTTTGCAAAAAGACATTTTTCCAGATTCAGATGAAGTCATAAAGATACTTACTTGATTAGATGATTTTCTTCTTATACTAGCTTCCTTGTTGTTTATGATTTAGATAGTAGCAGGCGCTCCCTCTTAGATAGAGTTCTTCAAGAGTGGTGTAAATAGGTAGATCACCTTGTATCCTTGATGATGATGATGATGATGATGATGATGATCAATGATGGCTTGATGATGGATCCAACAATGTTGACTTAGCTTCAATCATGATATAACTTTAGATTCTTTGAAATATAAATATCACCTCCTTGATCTTATTTTTCTTCTTGAAAGTATCATGATGTATAAGTCCTTTAGGTAAGGTCTTTGGTCTTCTTGAGATGGCTTGAGGGTTTACCAATTCCCTGGAAGCTTCTCCTTCTTGAATGAATAAAGATATTCTTAGATCTAGATATTGGATTTACAAAGTAAATCCTTCTTTCAGCCTTAATATATTCTTAAAAACTGATCCTTGATATTTTGATCCTTGTGTGTCTTCTTGCCAAATATCCCTTTCTTTTCTTCAACACTTGAGCTCGGATACCAAGTTGAGAATTTGGTAGGAATTGATAACTACTTGACTTAAACTTGTTATTATCCTCATAATTATATATTATCTTTGTTAGCTTATTATGTCTTTCATCAAGTCGATTATAAAAACAGAAGAGACACAAATTTTGGGCTTTCAAGCTAGGGCCAAAACCTCTCCCTCTTGGAGAGGAAAACCCAAAAGTAATTATTCTTATAGAAATTCAATTGAAAAGTACCATAACCATGGCATAGACCCTTGACACCAGTATGCCTCCAATACCTTTTCATTGCTCCTTTAGGCTCCTTTTGTTGATATCCTTTTCTGCACTACTTTGCACCAACCCTAGGGAAAATCGGTCCCTAGCCTTCTATTCTCACTTCCTTGATATAGCCTCGGTCACCCAAACACTTCTCTTTGGTCTACCTTTCTTCGTTCTCTAGACAAATATCTATTTTACATTATATGTGTTTCTGAGATATAGATCAAGGCTTATATATAGTCTTACCTTGCTTCTGTAGTGATTCTTGATAAGTAAGGTGTATTATTGTTCTCCTTCTTCAAGAAGCAGGCTTTCTTATGAATTGTATTACAGATTCAACATTTGCTAAGGTAGCCCTTGGTATACCTTATTCTCTGCCCTTATTTACTATCCTTATCTCCAACTATATTTCAGACCCTATACTGAGATGAAACCTACTCAAAACCGAGTATATCCCTTCACTTTTCCAAAATGAGACCCTTCTTTGCTGACTTGCCTCCTTCCTACGGACCCAAAAAACATACTCTTTATTGCATTGTAATCTCAGAGCATAACCAAACTGATCTCTCCAAATGATGCCATGGACCCTTCTGTTTATAGAGGTTAATCCACAGTCTTAGGCCAACATATCTTGTTGACGGTGAGTCGACGTCTTCAAGGGTATAGGTTGACTTCTTCAAGGAGATATTTTCATCATATTTTATTCGAATTTATGGAGCATATTGAAAAGGTATTGAGGTAGAAATTTACATCAATAATTTGTCTTTAAAAGTGTAACAACACTTCATATAAATTACTCTAAATTTTACATTTATGACAAGATGAAAAACCCCGAAAGACATCAAGAAGAAGTATTTGACCTATGATAAAAAAATATTTCTCATGAAACCCATGATGAAAGTATTACAAAATATATTTTATTATCTTTGTCTTATTTATTACATAAATTCATAATCTCAAGTCATTATGAATACCAAAGCTAATTACACTTTTCAACAAGGAAGATGCAGTGGGACTAGTACAGGTTGTTGCGGTAGGATGAGATGCACTACGAGATCTTGAGGTAGTTGAGGTCCTATCAGAGGTAGAGTGCCACATTGATGGATTGAAACATGGGATTAATGAGAACGTGGTCTATCAGTTTCCATTGCGACTTCAGCGACACACTATTGGATTTCCTAGCCGTATTGGCTTATTACTATGCAAGATAGCTCGCGTAGTATAATTTTTGTAGAAATTATACAATATGCATGTCTATCTTTGATTCTCCTGATCTAAAAATTATATGCCACTGTTAAATACAGAATCGCTTCTACAGAAAAATCTTACAAAATTTAAAACACGATCGCCAATTGCAATATCAAGAAGAAAGATCAATCACACATAACACAGATATTTTTACCGGGAAAGCATAAAGCTAAAAACCCCACTATCATATATTATGTATATATCATGGATCATGAAAAAATCTCATACAAAACTATAATCCAAGAGCTCTCATACAATATACAATCGTCTCACACTGTCATACAGAAATTGGCAAATTCATGTGCCAATTTACTACCTCCAAATAGTCTGCCTCAAATGCGCAATCCTTGATAGTCAAGAAGCTCTGAATGATTGATTATTTCCTACCTTGAATGTTAAATCCTCATAGGCACATCCAATGTGTGTGTGGTTGCATGTGTGCAACCGATAATTTCACAACTGATAGTCAATCTGTCCCTTTCACCTACATCTCAACTGGGTCTCCACTGGATCTAGCATGCATGTAGTTAATAGTAGTAAATATTCAGTTGCATGTGAGGCCACTGACTGTGAGTTAATTAATAATTAATTTACTTGATCTCTCACTATATTATCTTCAATTACAACTAGCACAACTGAGTTTAACTCACTTAACTAAGTAAAACTATTTTACAACTTTCATAACTACACTTCCAATTTTGTTACAACTTCAAATCACTCAATTACAACTAAGTTCACTTGCATGTCCCATCAACCAACCTCTCAACTCGAAATTCCTATAGCTAGCTGATTTTCCACTTCAATTAACTATTTCCAAGTGCTCATTGAGAATAGATTATTGTTTATTGTCCAACTAATATTAAGGGATAACAATAGTCGACTTGCATCTATAAATAGACATGAAAATTATAAATAGAACTTGTGCATACATCTACAAATAGACCTCATCTATAAATATAATTTTCTCATGCATCTATAAATAGACATCCACCTAAAAATAGCCTATGTGGGCCCCACCTAGTGTAGGTGCTTAATTTTCACTAGGATCAACGATGTTGTTTCTGGATGCCAATTTCATTGTTTCTTGTTGCAAACTTCAACACTCCCTCTCAACAAGAAAGGAATGTCTTTGCATGCGACATGAAACTCCATGCATTTGCCGCAAAACCTTTGCATGCACCATGCAACTCCATGCATGCGCTTTACAACTCTTGTATGCAACACTTCTCTAGTGTTTCTCGCACATGAAATACTTGCATGAAACAATTCCGAAATTGAATAGGCTCCAAAAAACTGAATCAATATAATGCATATGTCATCAAATTCTTCTGACTTCTACTGGTACCAACTACACATGTCATCTAGATCCACTACGTTGTTGACCTCTGCATCCATGCACTTTGCACTTGCTGCCAACTCTGATCTGCACTCTAGCATCTGAAACTATCACTTTTATTTCATGTCCTCTCGACATCTAACTGCCTCAATCCAGCTGATCCTACTACTGTTGTACTATGGGCTCCTTGTAGCCAGGTTCAATTCATGAGATCCACATCATCTCAATGAATCCTGTCCATAAATTTCTTCTTGGGATTACTCATGCATGTTGCCCCACCTCTCACCTGGTGGTATAGTTGCATGAAATCCCTCTGCCCATCTGGCACGAAATTTCTCTGCATGAGTGGTTGCTCCCACTCCATGATCCTCATCTTATGGCTGCTCCACATCCTGAGGTTCACTCTTACTTGCATGCAAATCTAGCTCCCTCTCAAGGGTCAATTGCATGGCTTTCTCACACTTCCCAACTGTAGGAATATTTGTAGAAATCCCATCTACATAAAGTCTATATATATTATTAGCTAGAATCCCAACCTTCTTGGCTTGCCCTGTTGCTTTGTGTCACAGGAAAAATTTTACTTCACTAAAGACAATATCATTGCCTCTATCCCATAACATTGCGATCGAGACTAATTTTTTCTTCAAACCTGGTACATGCATTACATATTTTAAATGAAAGAGTTTACCTGACGCCCTTTGAGAGGTAATGGTACCAATCCTGGTCACACTTTACCGTTTGTCGTCACCCAACTTAATATGCATCTGGAGATCTTTCTCCTACAAGTCACTAAAAATTTTCTTATCTCCCTTCATGTGAAAGGAAGCACCACTATCCAAGTACCACCCCGATCCCAATGCAATTGAAACCATGCATGCGATCAATGAGAATTCAAGCTCAAATTGCAAGGAAAGAGCCTCACCAGCTTCAGCTCCAAAATCCATCTTGTTATTCTTCTTTTATGGAAAATTTGTGGCAATATCTCCATGCTTGTGACAGTGAAAACACTTCACTTTGGACATGTTGTGATACTTGCCATCTTTACCGGCCTCAGATTTAGAATGGAATTTCTTCCCCTTCCCCTCTTTTCCTTGGAAACCAAAGCACAATACTCTTCATCATCATGATTTGATGAAGAGTCATCTCTGGTGTTCCGCCTGAAATCCTCCTGCACCAGATCCGACCACAGTCATTCCAAATATGGAAATTTTCCCTGTTCGTTGACAGAGTCTTCGTAGCTGTGCCAACTCTTAGCAAGTCCCAAGAGAGCCAAACTCACCAAATAGTCATCAAAAAAACTTATTCCTACACTCCAAAGCTCATCCCTGCATTGGAAAAACTTTGTTAAGTATACCAGAATAGTCTCATTCTTTTACATCTTGATGTCCCCGAGTTTATCTTTGAGTGCCAATTCCTATGGTTGTTGCTGATTTGGAATAGATCCGTCAAAGCCTTCCACCTAGAATATGGTGTGGCTTTCACATGAAGGCTTGAGACAATGTGACCTCGTACTCCTTCCAACAGAATCCTTCTTGCCCTTGCCACTTTCTTTTGCCATGCATCAAGTAATGCATCATCTATCGAAGTAGGCTTAGGAACATCTTTGTCAATGAATTCCTTCAAGCCATTACCTTTGAGCGCCGTCTCCATCCTTTCCTTCCAAGAAATTCAGTTCTAGCTGCGCTCGAGTTCTTACTCTATTCGCAAGCCATTGAAATCCATTTCGATGTTTACTCAACTGTAGCACCAAGAAAATCTTTTTGCAAATTCGAATTCTTTTCACCAACAAACTCAGCTCCTGCTTCAAATTGCAGTCTTATGTGCTCCAATACCATGTATAAATTATACAATATGCATGTATATCTTGGATTCTCCTAATATAACAATTATATGCCACTGTTAAATACATAATCACTTCTACAAAAAAATCTTGTAGAATTTAAAACATGATTTCCAATTGCAATATCAAGAAGAAAGATCAATCACACATAACACATATGTTTTTATCGTGAAAGCATAAAGCTAAAAACCCCACTATAATATATTATGTATATACCATGGATCATGAAACAATATCATACAAAGATCTAATCCAAGAGCTCTCATACAATATACATTCGTCTCACACTGTCATACAGAAATTGGCAAATTCATGTGCCAATTTACTGCCTCCAGAAAGCCTGCCTCCACTACGCAATCCCTAATGGTCAAGAAGATCTGAATTATTTATTCTTTCCTACCTTGGTTTCGAAATCCTCATAGGCACATCCAATGTGTGTGTGGTTGCATGTGTGCAACCGATAATGTCACAACTGATAGTCAATCTGTCCCTTTCACCTACATCTTAGCTGGGTCTCCACTGGATCTGACATGCATGTAGTTAATAGTAGTAAATATTCAGTTGCATGTGAGGCCACTGATTGTGAATTAATTAATAATTAATTCACTTGATCTCTCACTAGTGTTTCTTCAGTTACAACTAGCACAACCGATTTTAACTCACTTAACTGAGTTAAACTACGTTACAATTTTCATAACTACACTTCCAACTCTGTTACAACTTCGAATCACTCAATTACAACTAAGTCCACTTGCATGTCCCACCAACCAATCACTCAACTCAAAATTCCTATAGATAACTGATTTTCCACTTCAGTTAACTATTTCAAAGTGCTCATTGAGAATAGATTATTGTTTATTGTCCAACTAATATTAAGGGATAATTATAGTCGGCGTGCATCTATAAATAGACATGAAATCTATAAATAAAAATTGCACATGCATCTGTAAATATACCTCATCTATAAATAGAATTTTTTCATGCATCTATAAATAGACATTCACCTAAAAATAGCCTATGTGGACCCTACCTAATGTAGGTGTCTAATTTTCACTAGGATCAAGGATGTTGTTTCTGGATGCCAATTTCACTGTTTATTGTTGCAAACTTCAACAATTTTATCATGAGCACCACTGATTTTCTTCTTAGATATTTGTATCTAGATTTTTTTATGGACTATGTAGCCATACATGTCTCGGGGCATACATTTTTGTAAAACCAAACTTTATATATATATATATATATATATATATATATATATATATATATATATAAAGTGTTTCCTAGTTCCTATTTTTCATTCAATATGATGTGATGTGAATTGAAAGTTACTTACATTCCTTGCAAATGTCTATCTAAAAATAAATTAGCTAAGGAATATGGTAATGTGTTTATATTTCTAGAATTGTGTTCATATCGTATGAATTCAAAATTGCTTTCCAAGAGACGCACTCTCAAAACCATATGAAGTATTGTGGTATTTCTCACTAAATAGATATTAGCAAGTTGTGGTACTATGAGTTGTGAGTCAAGATTGATGACTATACAACGTATACCATGTGAAATATCATTAGATAGCAGCTCAACCACTGCGCTATACTCAACAATGTTGCTAGTAGAGCGGCTAATGAAAATCCCTTGCATGCTCACCAACTCGCCAATTGGAGCAAATATAGCCCATGCTACAAAGGATAGGTTCTGAGTACTATAGATAGCACCATCGGCATAACCAATATACGGTTCAAGACAGGTTGACATCTGCAAACCCAAAGTAAAAATAATCAACAGAAAACATGGAAAACGTTGAAAAACACAATGCAAACAAACACACTACACGTATATATAGTATGTAGACAGTGCACTATGCATGGGATCAAGCATAGTAGTTTTTGAGGTACAACCCATTTCTAGGTTGTTACAGAGGAATTCCATTGATATATACAAACTAATAAGCCCCTTTTTCAAGGACACACTTACCAATGTATTGGCCTAGCCACATAGGTTGGAAATTTCCTAGGCCTAACTTATCGACCTCCTGGTCATATAAGAGTACCATATCTCCTTCTGAGAAGACTCTAGGATTTAAACCTTTTTCATATTGTGCTTTGATGAATATTTTATGAGCTTCTTTGGCTAAAGTGACATCACGTCGGGTCCCATCCATAGGAGTCAGATGAAAAAGACGCTCCTCTTCTATTGAAGTTGCGGGAAGAAGTTCGATGTCTTGTTTCATCGATGGAATTTTTCATTCAATGGGAAGGATCACTTCAAACCATAAATCAAATAAAAATGTGTGAATATGGTAGAAGTCCTTATAGAGGTTTTGTATTCCCACAAGGAAGCATAGATAAGTAAATTTCAGTATGATTTTTGGACCCATATCATGCGTTGAAGCATAGTCTTAAGAACTTTGTTGATAGCTTCATCTTGTATGTTTGCCTGAGGATAATAGGGAGTGGAATTTTCATGTGAAAGTCCC
This sequence comes from Pinus albicaulis, assembly GCA_034641835.2. NCBI lineage: Eukaryota > Viridiplantae > Streptophyta > Pinopsida > Pinales > Pinaceae > Pinus > Pinus albicaulis. The sequence goes on from CM076579.1 coordinate 786,479,532, forward strand.
AATTTGGTAGTTAATTCAGTCATTATATGATTCCAAAAATGCTTCCCGTGATCCGTAACGATCGCTTGCAGAACACCAAACCTAGAAATTACGTGGTTAAATAAAAAGTACATAGTCATTTTTCCAGTGTTGTTGAATGTAGGCATCACTTCGACCCACTTATAAATTTGTAAAAAATGAAAATAATATAACCATGCCCCTAGTCTGAGTGAGGGTTACATTTCATAAAGTTGATACCCCAGTTCACAAAGGGGCCAACAACGATAACGAGATGCAATGGAGAAGGTGGAGCACGGAATCTACAATCGTAAATCTAGAATGCATGACACTTCTAGACTGCGAGGATACAGTGATGGAAAATAGTGGGCCAAAAGTAACCGACGTGTAATATATTTTATGTGGTAGTGTAACCAGATAAATGTATGCCACATGCCCCTAAATGGAAGTCATTGAGAACTTTCTTGGCCTCCTCAAGAGTGAGGCACCTTTGTAATATTGTATCGATACCATGACATTAAAAGGTGTTGCTAATAATTACATAATTTCAGGATCGATACTGGATATGTCGCTGCTCAGAGCGATAGGTATTAGGTCAGAGAGTTTGGGTTTGGAGATAAATCAAAAAATATCCATACTATGGTTTAGATAAAAAAATTAGAAATAATGACTCATCTGGAATGAAATCTTCGGATGTAGATTCTGCATCAAGGGAGGGAAGATCACACATTAGTTCGGCGAAAAATAGGAATTTATTTAACTTGGATTTGATGAATTTCAGGTCAAAATATTGGAGAATAATGATCCAACTATAGTACTTGACCCCCAATAATTCACTTGAAATTATGTATGTCACATGGTTGCAATATGAAATGACCGTAGTTTTCCAAAGCAAGATGTAATGGCGAAATATCTAGACAGATTGAACAACCTTCAAAGCTAACTTAAATACATGAGTATACTGAATCACAATATTGTTGAGGTTCCAACTAAGATAATAAATGGGATGTTTAGTACTGATATCATTTTCATGTACCAAAACCATGGCTATAGTATAGATGGTGGCAGCGAGATACAATAAGTTGTCGCATTGATAGTCATGGGGATTTAGGAGAGTTTCCCGAACCAATACATCTTTTAAGGCATCAAACAATTTCTATGAAACCTCATCCCAATGGAAGTGAATCCCTTTTTTCAGTAAGTGAGTAAATCCTTTAGTCAGTTCAATGTAATTGGGGATGAACCTCCTCAAGAAGGTATCTTTCCCTTGACGTATTTATAACTGAACGAGGGTAGAAGGCACATGAAAATAAACGATTGCTTATAATTTTACAGGATCAATACAAATTCCTTGTTTCGAAATAACAAAACCAAGGAGTCAAATAGAAAAAATACATAACACATATTTGTGCAGGTTAAGTCAAATGTTATAATGTCGACAACGGAGAAAAATGTTCCATAAATGCAGCGGGTGATCAACCTGATGCTTATAATGAGAAGGGAGATTGCCCAAATATGGTTTCACAATATGCTTAATTTCATGATAAGTGTAATCCATCACACGTTGAAACATGGCCCATGTGTTATTGGGGCCAAATAGGAGATTTCTATAAGAAAAAGTACCCTAAGGACAGATAAATGCAGTCTTAGGTTGGTCTGCCTGGAGAATTTTGATTTGATTGTAGCTCGAGAATCCATCCATAAAATAAATCTAGAAACTAGTGCAGTGATCAACAATCTAGTTAACAAATGGGGTCGGATAGTTTTATTTTGGACAAGCTTTATTAACATCCCCATAATCGACACATACCTGAATCATGCCTTGTTCTTCATGACAAGGACAACATTTGACACAATCGGTTAAAGGAACGAGGTATATGAAACCAACTCGAAGAAGCTTTTCAATTTTAGCTTTTATCCTAGAATATTTATTAGGATGGACCGAATGGAGGTGTTGTTGAATGGGTTTGGCATCAAGATACATCTTAATTTTGTGCACTACTATGTTTGGGTCGATACATGGCATCTCTTCATATGTCCACGAAAAGACATCTTTGAAATCTCAAAAAATGGCTTGGTAGATCTTGATTTCAGATGAAGAACAAGATGCGTTGATGTGAATATTTTTTACTATTCCTGGTTCGATCGAAATATCAAGAGGAATGGTTTCTTCGATATTGAAGAGTTTCTTCTGAGAGTCGATCTCATGAATGGAAACACAATTCGTAAAGGGTTCAAAAAAATAAGGTGGGTACAAACCACTGAGATTATCTTTTATGGAATCGAGAAGGATGAACAATGATGATGCTCATCCCATGACGCATCATCTAACATCATGATCTCCATGATGCTTCCGTCAGTTGAGAATATGTGCGATAAAGTACTAGAGGGCATACCATAATCCAATGATTGATATACCCAATTGATCGAATAAAAAGTATGGGTAGCACAAGTCGAGTAGAGGGCTTCATAATCTTTCTCATTAGGGCTAAGTGACATTTTATTGCCAAAAATTTGGATGTCAGTTTCACCAGGTACTATCCATGGATCAACCAGGATCGTAGAGTATGATATCATATTGATATAAGAAACTGAAGGTGGGGAGTCTGAAAGGGAAAGAGGAGGGAGTGAAAAAGTCCCATAAGCGATGAATCCTTTAGTAATCCAACACTAACACTGATAGGAATGTAGGGTTTCCCCTATAAGAGGGACACTTTTGGTTACATTAGAATCAAATGAAAATAAATTGAGTTGATCTATGGCTACGATACCCCCTTTATGAGGAAAGGTCATAATTTAGAAGTAAGTTTAAACGACGAAAGCCATAGCATAAACCCATGTACATCCCATTAGAATATTATAATCATGAGGTCCGTAAATAACTTCTAATTCAACGAAGATGGTTTTTCCCACTAGTTCCACATGGAGGGAATTCAAAATCCCATAAGGTTTATGTGTCCTTCCATCAAAGGATTTTAATTTAGTGGTTGATTGATTCAGTTTTGGTGAACCAATCACCTTCCAACAAGACATGGACATGATGTAGGTCGAGGCTCCCTTGATCACAGTAGAACGATGAATGTTTTTACCATGGACAGTGACATGAATCATAAAAGCTTACTGAGCTGGAAGCTGTGAGGTATATTTTTCATGAGAGAAAACTACTAAGTTGGAATATGATAGATCCATACATATGATAGTCGACAACAAGGCCTTCTTTTGTGTGGGGAATTTTTGCAACACCTTAAGAGTTGACATAGTTGATGGAGACTGAGATAAGTATTCAACTACATTGTAGTTTTGGGCAACTCTTGAATGAGGGTTGTAAGCAGACTTATGGATAACACCCTTAAGAGGTTTGATAGTAAATTTCGAAGGTGGAACAGGATTAGATAAGGTCGGTGTCGAACTATTAGGTTGATCAATAACTCGACCATTTGGTGGATTCACATTACCATAGTATTTTTTATGAGTGGCAACCAAGAAATCAGATTTCATCTTTGAGGAGGAAAGCATCAAAACCATGTTAAAGGAAGATGCATCCCGAGAAACCATATGAGTCTCCTGATTGGGAAATGGGTAGGTCAACACAACAAGATAAGTGGATGATTTAATAAACTCATTCACTTCGGCATGGTGCAAACAATCACATGTAAAGTGATCCTCGTTGCAAATCAAGCATGGGTATCTAGGGTTTCATTTCTCATCAGAAGACAATTTTTTTTGTTTATCCTATGGTGAGGAATCCTTATTTTATTACCTTTACCTTTCTTCTTTCTTCTAGTTTGTTGTTGATACTTTCCTTTATCAGATGAAATGGAATTTATATCATAAGTAGAAGGCGCAGGAGGGTGGGATTGAGGCCTTCGTGCAAGAGTGATGAGAGTAATACCAGATGGTTTACTCACTCGCTGCGAACTAACAAAACCAATAATGCCATAAGTGACATGAGATTCTTTATCATAGAGTGTGTCTGATTGGGTATAAACTAGATCTAAATATTGAGAATGAGCAATAAATTTCTATTTGGTCATGACTCTACCTTTGGACACATCATTTTCCATGGGATCAAACAAAGATTTGACTATCCATTATTTTAATAACTAATCAAGAACAAAGGTCTCGAGCAACCGGAGATGACACCACCACTCATGAATGTGATCTAAAATGTGAGTGGAATCTGATTGTTTGCAGTTAGTCAATAGTTCCGTTCCAGTTTCATATCTAATAGAAAAATAGGAATGTGTGAGTAAGGTGGTGGATAAAGTGTTGAAATTATGAAACGATGCTCTAGATAATTCAATATACCATTTAGTTGTGGTACCTGTAAGTGTTCATTGGAAAATACGAAGTCAAATGGAATCAACATTGAGCGATTTGGATGAACACCATAGATGATATGTCATGACATGCGTCGACGAGTCTTCTCCAGGATTCCCATTGAATTTTGAAATATCAGAAGGCAACTTGGTGGGAATAATCAGCTACCATGGCAAATGAGAAATCGAGTCACTAGTACGCCGAGTTAAGTCGGTCAATTCAAGAGTAGCCACAAAAATGCAACTGTCGATTAAAGTACGAAGGGGGATGACCTAGATAAGAAGTAATAGTGTGGGAAATGGGTACTTTCATTCCTGGATAAGAAGGGTTCTAATAATAAGGAACTTGGTTACCATAATATGGAGGATTTTGATAACCAACATACAAGTGAGTCTATTTCCCAACCCCAGGATTACAATAAATCTTCTAGAATGGTTGGGTATATATTTGTTGGCCATGAAAAGGCACATGATGTGGTCCATATTATTTCCCAATAAGGGTTTTTATTTCCCCCTGGTATGGTGGGTTCAGTTGAGATTTCGCCAAATTTTGAAGAATTTGACATGTTGAAACTTGAGGAATACCTTGTGCAAGGGATTGAGAAGATGAGGCACTTTGTACAATTTGACTAAGTTGTACCTGAGGAGAACCAGATACCATTGGAATAGGTTGTAAAGATTGGCTCACATGTATTTGATCTTGTTAAGGTGTTGATGGATTGATAGGAATTTGTGATGAGGATGGCGCAGTTTGAGGAATATTGAACAATCAATCCCAAAATGAACCAGGTTGAATGGGTAAAGCAGGTTGCCAAATGCTGGCAACCATTCTAGGATAAGGTAGACTATAATTAGGCAGATTACCATATTGATGCATGCCAACAACAAGTTTCCCCCTGCTAGAGGAGGAGGGGATGATAAAGGAAATTGTGATCTAGATGGAGGGTACCCAACATAAGGATAGTTAGGCTGTTGAGAGTAGATTTTTACAATGATATAAGGACCAACATGTTGCTCTATTATAGGTGTAGTCGAAGGAAGAGGACCAGATTATGTGGCATTCATAGGAGAACTACCAGACATTATTCCTGAATTAGATGACATGCCAGAGGTCTAAGGACTAGAAGCCACACGAGAAAAGGTACTAGATAATGATTGATAACTAGGTGGGACAAAAAAACACCATAAAAATGAGTTTTTGGCGATCTCGCGAACATAGATGAGGAAGAGACATTTGATGTCTCAACCATAATGGTGGACATGGGATGGGAGTTCAAATTAGTTTGAGTTATGGTTGAAAATCCCAATGAATATTGTCGCGAGAGATCTATGGATAGGCCCAAATAATCAGGTGAAGGAGATTGTGTTGGAATTTGAAGAGGTGGAATAGGATCAGTTTGATAAAAATGAAGTCCTTCCCAATGAACAAGAGTAGAAGTACGAGGTTATTCTTCAGGGATCCCTTTAATACTCGAAAGTATGCATTACAGAACTTTTGAGGTCTAAAATGGGCATCCTAAGAAAAATGTACAATAAAAATAAACTTTATAAAAACCAATAGGATTGAAGATTATGATGTCAACCATGGGGGATGATTCATCATTTTTGGGGTAAAAAAAGTAAAAATATTAAAAAATAATAAAATAATAAAACTACCTTTTCAAGTTGTATTTTCAGCTTATCTCCCTAACATTTTACTCAAATTTCAAGCGAGAGTACTAGTTGGATGAAAATTTTAATTCCCAGTCCAATGGGTGCCCATGTTGCATTCTTTTGATGGACCCTAGTACACGAAGAATGAGAAATACATGAAAAAACGTGATTGCAATCATGTTTTTCATGTATTTCTCATTTTTTGTGTAGAGGGTTCCATAAAAAGTATGCAACATGGGTACTCATTGGATGAGGAATCAAATTCTGCATCCAATGAGTGTTCCCACTTGAAATTTGAGTAAACCCATAGGGAGATAAGTTGAAAATATGAGTTGAAAGAGTAGTTTTTTCGTTTTTCCCTCTAAAATTTGATGATGTAATCTAATCTTATTTTATTATTTCCACTATTATTTTATAATTTTCTTATGAGGCCCATTTTAGACCTCAAAATTCCCCTAATTTATGCCAAAAGGTTTCTCCGCTGAGTCCAAGATATATTGGTTTTGTCTCAGACAAAGGAAGAAAAGAGGAAGGTCCCGAAGAATTAGGTGAAGATGGCTGAGGCTCCACAGGTTCAATAACCTCTGTAAAAAGTGTTTCTGACTCAGGAAGGTTAGGTTCAATGACCTTAGGTAAGAAATTTTCAGGGACTTCTATTTAAATTGTGTCAATGTAACCAACAAGAGTATATGTAATCTTGGGTTCGAACTCAAAGGGACACATGATTATGGCAGCCGTATCAAGAGGAGGGCTAGAAGTAGTGCCTGAAGTTCCTGATTCAGTCGTTTTTGTTTTCTTATGTTTTTTACGTTAGTTAGGAGTAGCCTCTAGAGGAAGAGGAGGCTTATTTTTCATTCTACGAGAACGACAGGGAGGGGAATTTTGTTCTTCCACGTTGGATAATAAATTTGAGAAACACATAAGGAAATAAATAAAAAGAGGGTATTCTAGGAATAAAGGATTATAATCGTGAACTGCAATATACACTTGGGTGAACCAAGTACTTAACGTAAAACAACCAATCTCCCCAAATGTTGTGTTTGGTGTATCACGGTATACAAGGCAGAATACTCGGTTACCTATGGATGGATAGAAACCTATAGGGTACTCCCAAAATATACTCAACGGTACGTGGGAGTACAATCTATAGTAGTTTTTTATAATGCGTAATCACTCGATGAGATCATTCCCATATACTTTTCATGTGTGGAGTTCCATTTGATATACCCAAAGGTACGTGGAGAACGATCCTATATACTTACATACATGGAAGAAGATTTCACCCCTGGGATGCAATGTTGGAAAATAACGAAAAATCATACGTTTAATGATGCTAGAACACGTCTCTAGCCTATACCTATAAATGTTTGTGTTAATGTTACAAATCCTCCTTAGGTTGATTCAATAAATTTTACTGCTTATCTTTGATTAAGTTATAGTTTTGGGGCTCACCACGAATGTGACCTAAATATCCTAAAATGAAAATCTAGCATGAGAAAGTAGAAATATTTTCTCTTTCAATGAAAATATAGCTAAGGGAGGGAAGAAACAACCAAGATGTAGCACAAAATATGCAACAAACAAGATGCAAGACGCCATTTCACTTTCGATGAAACTGTTCCTATACTAATGCACATACAAAACCCTAAATTTCAATGCACAATTTTTATTTTCACCACACTTAATTTTCAATAATGAAGATAGCTAAGATGAAAATGTTCAATTACTAATTCAATTACACTTCTCAGAATGAGGACTAAAAAAACAATTCATCCAAGTGATCAACAATCAAACAAAATCAGTTTACAAACGACCAAATGATAAGAACAAAGAAAAATCAAAACCAATTCTTACCAAAGGAAAGAAAACAAAAATGTAAACCAAATGAAGGTTTTAGAGAGAAAAAAAGATACTCAAGGCTCAGGGAAGTTCAATTTTAAGCAGGTTGATAAAAGAGAGGCTCAAAAACCAAGGAAAAATTTGTGCAAAAATAGGGGCCAACGCTACTACAAAGGAGGCACCAATTATTTGAAACACTGGTATAGAGTGGGCTTGAGTGAGGTGCAATGCTCTATCAAAGGCATTGGGGGAGTTTGGGCCTCAGAAAGAGGATTTCGACACAAGAATTACAAAAAAGTTTGAATGAAACCACTTCCTAGCTTTCTTCTTGGTTGGATGATACAAAAAAGGTCCATCAAGGAGGTAATCAAACACAATGGACAAGGAAAACCACCAATGGAATAATCTTTTCCCCACCATGGTCGCCAATTTTTTATACGAGATTTATAATTACGGAAAAAAGTATCCCCTAGGTTTGTTGGCCAACCTAGAAAAATTGAGAGACAAGGAACCCAATGCTTTTCCTTAAATTAAATAGATCACAGAGTTAGGCCTACCTGGAACCTGTCGCACACTATTCTCCTTCTTAAGCTTGGAAGCTCCAATTCCAGCTCCGATTGCCAAAATTAGAACCTTCACAGTCAGATAACACAAGCCAAGAAACTACGAGATCTATGCAATATCATGTAAATACTCTATCAATAGATTAACAAGGTATTTGAATACATGAATCAACATCACATATAGGAAAATAGAGAATTATTTTCAATAATATAAATAAAAGGATATTACAACCATAAGTAGCAGTTGATCTTGTAGAATAGATCCTCCAAGTTGTTGACTTGTCCTTTCCTTGTCACAATGTGCATCTACAATCACTGTAATGCATGAGATAATAACCACTCATTACAATAGCATAAGGGTGGATTTTCTCCAAATAAAACTATTCATTCATTCTTCATTCTAACCTTTGCATAGGAAAGATGGTAAATATATAGGAGAGAGGGGTAAGTTGGGAGTTATTATCCAATTAGCATTCTTAGGTTTTAGATCCACCTTTGATGGAGGGATATGATCAAAGGATAAGTGGTGAAAACTCCAAAGTAGGGTAGGATAGGTTCCGAATATTTAGCCCAAGGTAAGGGTTGAAACAATTTCTAGAAACTCCTGGAAAATGAGGCTTCGAGAATCTTGATCATTCTCCCATATTTCTAGAACCAACATAAGTGGAAAGGGGAGCAACTTTTCGGTAACCAATGTTGGCCATAGTGGAGGAAATTGTAGGTGGTCACACCCCAATAGGCTTACAGGGAGTGTTGCTCCTAAGACTGGCTCAGATGATGCATTTTAGGGTTGAAAATATGGGGGATGAAATGTACATGGTTAGGGCTTTGTGCAAGATAATGAAAATGGGGCATAGGATGTTGATTGATCCCATTAGGAGGACCACTGATTGGATGTGACAAAATGGCCTATAACAACGTTGATCTGGGTAAGTTGAAATTGAATTTTCTTGTAATGTAGCGCACATGCCCAATTTCGAAAGGAGTGATGTGGATAGTTGAAATTTTAATCAACATGTAGTTTTAATGAGTTTGAATGAGTCTGATCTCATTGTCCGAGTAAGATTTATTTGTGGGAATCAATTCTCATTTCCACTTATCTGCTCAATTCTACTTCAGCAGATATAGAAGGTGGATTAATAAGGCATTTTTTTAAGGCTTCATTTTTAAAATTACAAAAAAAAAAAAAAATTGTTGAGTGCAACACATTTTCCTTTCTCTAAATTTGATTTTAAAATTTTTTGGATTTGTTGGTGGCACTGGTGGAGTGCAAAGTAAGTAGGGTGCAATTGAATATTGGGTTTTTCTGTTTAGATAATGAATCCTCTTGCAGAAAAATATCTAAATGTGTGTGTGTGTGTGTGTGTGTGTGTGTGTGTGTGTGTGTGAGAGAGAGAGAGAGAGAGAGAGAGAGAGAGAGAGAGAGAGAGAGAGAGAATAATGAGAGAGCCCCAAAACTGAATTGACAAAAGGTACACTGACTAAAGCTTGCCAATTGATCCTCAAAAGCATTTTTTATCAAGGAGACCTCTATTTTCTTCATTTTCCATTATTTTCCTTCATTTTCCTCCTCACATGAAACCTGTGACCTTTCACCTTCCTTTTCTCCTATTTTCCATTATTTTCATAAATAAATGTGCCAAAATGATATTTTTCCTTTCCAAATCCTTTTCCATTTCCTTTATCACTTTCCTTAGCTATAATAAACCAATGAACACCCTCACTGGGATGTTTTCCCCACCATTCAGCTTGGAATAAGCGTCCCATCAACCATGGTTATTATTTTTCATTTATTAACTTTTAATACATGTAATTTTCACTAGGGTTGTTATAGAACCCTCCCCCTGGGAGAACACCGTCCTGGGTTTTAAATGACACCTAAAAACCAGCAAACCGCTGAAAATAAAACAACTGTGTATGGATATTTAGAATACAACTTGTTGTAGTATTTACAGTGACATTAATATATACAACCATATTATCTATGGATATTTATAAATCCATATTGATACATTATTTACAATAATATACACATATGCACATTTTCTCAACCAAGAAATAAAAAGATATGATGCTTGTATCAACAACAAGAGAATCTAGAGGCTCACACCTCCACCCTCAAAGTAATAGCAAGATTCAAGTCCTTCCCAGAAAGTACAGAATCCACTGCCAAAGTCAAAGTTACATCCAATGTCTAATGGTACGATCTTTTCCTCTCAATGAAAAATTATCAGCTCATTTTTCCAGGGCACACTCCCAATGTGCATCTGATTCCATCTGGAAATGATAATGAACCAAAATAAATCCATCCTTGACCTTCCCTTATCTATTACATAGTCTCTCAGGAAATCCAGTAATCCCCTTCTATGCAGTCACTCACCTTCCAAGTTCCCTAGCATCCCCTATCTTGGGCGATCCATCCCTTGGAAAGGCTTCCTCGCATCAAAATTTCAAACAACCAAGGCATATACCTACCTTAAAACCAACATACTGGTCCTAGCATGCTCATGTAAATCGATGGAAACTATTGGGTAATAGTGTCCCACAATGGCCGTTCTCTTGGAGTGTTTTACCAACATATTGTTGTTTGTTTCAATTCCTTTCGTTGTTGTTCTTGCTTATGCTTGAAATTAGTTTCAACCACCCAACTGGGCATTTCTATGCTTCATGTACCAAGCACATAACTACCATTATATTCAAAATAAATTGAAATAAATTCACCTCATACCTTATTGGTAGCTCATCAATAAGGTATACTTGTAATTATGTTCACTTCCTATCACAACAAGTCAAACTAGTTGTTTGATCAAATCATCATGTATAAAGATATCACATATGGTTAGCTCAAAACACAACCATCATAAATTAAAATCATGAATCGCATGAAATCACCATAAACCACATTCATAAAACACATGTAACCATAATAAGTCATAATCACAGGTCACATGCCTAAAAATACTGAAATAAAATACTGATACTTATTCTTCATCAGTCCTTACTTCTGCCTTTGCTCTTTTGTACACACACTAGATCTATTTCCATGCCCAGAAAGCACCTAATGCCTTTTCTCCTCTTCAACCACTTACACATACACACAATGTACATCATATGCATACACCCACACACATCATACAACAGCACATAATACATACACCTACACCTGATATACATCACAACACATATACCTACACCCGGTGTACAATACAACATAATACATACACATACATCCGGTGTACAAGACAACATATACACCTACACCTAGTGTAAAACACAACACAATACATATGTCAGGATTCCACGACTTCACAATGCACATAAAAATCATTGCATGCGCGCAACACAACATGTACAACATGTACACAATACCACATGTACTACACTAGTACAATATGTACAACATGTACACATTACCACCTATACATAGCACCACTTGCACAATGTGTACACAATTCCACATGTACATTGCACCACTTGTACAACGTGTACGCAATACCACATGTACACAACACCACATGTACAACATGTACACAACACACATCACCACATGTACAATTATGCACACAACACCATATGTACATGGAACCACATGAAAAACATGCACACAACACCATATGTACATGGCACCACATGTAAAACATGCACACAACACCATATGTACATAGCATTGCATACACAACATGTAAATAACACCATATGTACATAGCACCGTATATCCAACATGCACACAACATCATATGCACACAACACTGCATATCCAACATGTGCACGATACAATTTGTACACAACACACATAACCAAAATGTACAAAGCACCATATATACCTAGCACTACATATGTAATATACATACAACAACATATATACACAACACCCTATTCCCATAACATCGCATGGGAAACATGTACAACATATATATAGCAGTAGTATTGCGCATCTATAAACCACATATTGACCCACAAAGCAACCTTGCTCCTAGTGTCTCTCCACTATGCATGCATGCTTCAACATGCCATAGATCACACTGCTTTCATTCCGCTGATGTACCCCCTAGAATTACCTACCATAACATAGACATATACATAGTATAATCAGATAATATCAAATCATGCCCACATGATACTCACCTTGTAGATCTATCATGGTTATTCTTCTCACTTGATTCCTCATAATCCAAGAACCTCTTCATGCCATTCACCTGCATAAGCAATCATTCCTCCATGAGAATTATTTTTGATGACCCTGTCAGACAACGACATACATACATACATATATGCATACATAAATATCAACATAAAGAAATCATGATCCCTCAAGATAGTTGCATACATACATGCATATATACATATACTAGAAATTATCGTAATCATGATCACAGCATAATTACTAGATATCATAAGGTCAAGGTTAAGATAACTCCCTTTATCAGTGCACAAAATGCACGACATTGATAACAATAGTTCCCAACATAGTCAAGGCATTTGACGCCACAAGTCTACTCACTTTACCTTAAATTATTACCTTTATCATGACTAACTTGCCACCGCCCATTTATCATAATGAACCCCACCAATCCAACTTCCTATCATACTCTTGCATGAAAATTCCCTTACTCATGCACCAAGCTTCATCCAGTTCTTACATTATCTGTTAGGTACCACACAACTCTCCTTGAGCTCCATTCAATTTCCTATTTCCCAACCAATTCACAAGACTCTAAAAAAATTAAAGGCAAGAAAAAGAAACAAATAATAAGAAAATCATGAAAAACAATAGAAATATGACACCACAAACAAAGTGGCAAGGCCTTGCATCATATATAAACAAAATTGAAAATAAAGCACAAACAAATCATAAAAGACCGAAAGCACAAGACTAACAAAAAACACCATGATTCAATCCCAATGGTTCCCAATGCTTCCAAAGGAAATCTCAACCTAAGCCTTCTTCAAGATTTCATGGCAATCTCTTGCCATGTAATTCCCTGCATCATACTTCCATAAACACACAAATATTAGTGTATAAATAAATATACAATATACTAGTTATCTTACCTTGTTTTTCCTAGCACGCTTCCTTGTAACTAAACACACACGTCATCCAAATGTTCCAAAGATCAATACATCATATCTATTAATTTGAAAACAACATTTACCAAGTCTAACAACCATTAATAATCAACAATAAACTCACATTCATCGGTCATAATGCATAATTCTACAACTATAACCTACTTTCACTCAAGTACATATCAATTGTCTTAGAACATAATGTGTTAGTACAACCATCTTAAAACAAAGTCATTTATTCAAGCAATATTATAGACACATACACATATCATGCAATTAATCAAACATCCAAACAAACTATAAATGTACCATGTTAGATAAATCAAATAGATGACATAATAGACACCAAACACTCAAATGCAAAATATATGACATAATCAAATAGTCAAGCACCAAGTAGATGACATATTTACACTCATAACTTAATGTATCTCAAGGGAGGCTATATTTTCTACACAATCAATCTACATTAGCAAATCAAACATAAATAAGGTCATGATATCCATAATAGTAACTAGCTAACATGTTCACATCATAAACTCATAAACAATTGTCATTCATGCATAAAAATCACATATGCACTGTCAACCTAGATTAGTATGAAATAATATCACAATATATTAACTTATACATGAATGGAATAGCCATAATCATATACATAGACCAATCCATATCAACACGATACATATAACAACAAGACCTTAATGAAATAACCATAATCGTCAAGTTAACTAACATATAAAAACAAGAAGTTAACATATAACATACTTATAAACAAAATATAATATAATTGTTAGGTTAACTAACATAAAGCAAAAACAACAATTCATATAACAACACATTACTATCATTCATGACCATTTGACACATGTTCATATGACCACATTGATTCACTAGCATCTACCATGCATGTAACCACAACAATAATAAAATGAAAAACATGTATATAAGTAAGCCTAGTTCTTATAAAAACCATTAACCACATACCTGCATGCCAAACATGCGACCTTAGATAACAACCTTCTCTTACCCCGAGGTCCAATGTTATAGCCTTTCTTTGATGATCTACATCTCCTGCTCTATCTCAATCAACACATTAGCATCATATACCAATAGCATAATAATGACCTAAAATGCATATAATGACCTCATGATGTATGTTTGACATACTATACATGCATAAATATAACCATGATCGGGCATTCATAACAACATATAGACACTGACATGCATAACAAATGCATATACAACCATACACTCATAACGATACATCCCACAACAACACCATAAACCTTCACATGAAGATATCACTATAAACATGATCAACACCATGCAAATGCAACAAACACATGGACTACAAGCATAAGGAACACATATGCAACCAGCTTGAATGCATGACCAACACATTTCCCATCCAATCTGAGGGGAGAACCATGCTATGATACCACTCTATAACACCCTCATCCCACATCTACCCAAGTAACTGACCAATCGGGGTAAACATGTGATGAAGATTTACTATGATATGATTCAACCTCCTAGGTGACCTTAAGGAATTGGTATCGAAAGAAACACATCAAACAAACCTTCCACATTAGCAACAAAACTCCCAGGAGCCATCCCAACTACTAAGGTATCCAGCCCCTGGGTCCCACTAATATTTTATACCATTAAACCCCCATACGCTCCCTTGATATGGAAAATGGTGTGTCTAAGAGGCTTTGGACACTCCCACAACATGGGCATGCGTGCTTATAGGGATTTTTTCCCTGTGACATGTGCTAACATACCTAGGGTTTGAGCCAAATTTTCAGGCCTAGAGCCCAAGTCACTACCCATATCTCAATGACATGGTCATAAATGAATTATGATAATGGAACAATGATATGTTTGAAAAAAAATTGACAAGGTCTAGATTGGACCCCTACTAGCCATGAAAATCATTTCGTCAAACATGTCGCAAATATGTAATATACAAGTTTAAACAATATATCTATGCATAAGGGTCTCATTCTTATCTAAGAATAACTAAGAAGCATTGTTCCTTTAGATCATTAGCTACATTATCATCTATTAGGTCATATATACATTGTTCATTCATTTACAAATCAAAACATGAAGAGAGCCATACATAATCATTGTCATAATACATGCTTATAACCAACATAATAACAACATAGATATCAAGGATACATCAGCCATAAAATCCACATATAAACCAGTACATTTACACATACAATGTCATGGGAAGAACCTCTTATTAATGAATGCAAAGAGAAAATCGGGATGGGAGTACCACGTTCAACCCGACCATAGATTGGCTGAGCAAAATATCTCTTTAGAAAATCACCCCTGTTCCATATTCCAAGCATGAATGTGGGACTCATACCAAAAGAACCAACTAGGGAATCCCGAGGCTAAACCACCTCACCATCATCAATAGAAACCAAGCTTTATTGCAATCCATCTAGATCACTAGGCCATAAAACAAGCATGAATGCAACTGGATTTATCCACCTACACCATGAGGAATTTTCTTGTCTCCTAGTCTCTCAGGATTTACCGTAATCCACACTAGATAACTAGGCCCTAAACCGATATTCCACCCTCTAGGCTTTACCGTATATCCCTCCATTCACCAGCAAGGATTCCTAGGCCTAATCGAGGGCAACCACCTTTAATATTTACCGTATATCCTGCCATTAACTGGTCTAGTATTCCTAGGCCCATCAAGGCACACAATACCTGGATTTAACAAAACCCATATTATAGTTCATGGGTCACTATGCCAGTGGCTTTACCGCAATCCACATTCATTTTCAGGTATCACTAGGCCATGTGTTCTTCCTTTTGGAGATCCACTTCACTCAGCTTTGAACCCATCCGACAATCTAGCTCAACCAAAATATTAGAACCCCATCACACCATGGCTATCCAGAAATCACAAGGCTAGGTAGAAAACACTGTCACACCTGGAAAAACCCATCCCATCACAAAAAATAACCACATGCAATACCATTCATGCCACACCTGGAAAGGAAATCACGCGTGCAATTTGATACCTGCAAAGAATTTTGTTATAGTTGTTTGATCCTGCTCTTCCTTGATTTCTCTGTCCTTCCTCTTTCCTTCTTTGCCTTTCTTGATCCAATGCCAAAGTGCTCCAAGAAAAATCCAAGTGCTTAAGAGTGAGAGAGAGAAAGAGAATAATGAGAGAGCTCCGAAACTGAACAGACAAAAGGTACAATAACTAAAGCTTGCCAAGTTATTCTTAGAATCTTTTTTATCAATGAGGCCTCTATTTTCTTCATTTTCCATTATTTTCCTTCATTTTCCTCCTCACATGAAACCTGTGACCTTTCACCTTCCCTTTCTACTATTTTGCATTATTTCATAAATAAATGTGCCAAAATGCCATTTTTCCTTTCCAAAATCTTTTCCAATGCCTTTGCCAATTTCTTTAGCCATAATAAACCAATGAACACCCTCACTATGATTTTTTTTCCCACCATTTAGCTTGGAATAAGTGTCCCATCAACCGTGGTTATTATTTTTCCTTTATTAACTTTTATTACATGGAATTTTCACTAGGGTTGTTACAAATTGTTTGTGTCTAATTTTGTGTTGTGTACTGAAACCAATGATGTTAATGCATGGTTTGTGGATTCTAGAGACTTGATTCACATGACATGTAATAGGAACGGGTATGAGAACTTTAAGGAAACAAGAAATGGTGCCAACATTTACCTTGGAGATTATCATGCACATCATATTAAGTGATATGTAGACATTCCTGTAACATTTCCAAATGGCAGTGTTATGCACATTCATAAAGTTATGTATGTACTTGGGATAAAGAAACATATGATATCTTTTTCCATGATCACAAATCATAATCTGAAGGTTGAATTCTTCAGAAAACATTGCATACTAAAAGACATATTGGATCACTGCAAACTTATTTCTTTAGGAGCCAGAGTTGGAGGAATTTATAAGCTTGATGTCACCAGCAAGAGTTAAAAAACACTGACTTCTGCAACTATATCAATAGAAATTATTTGGCACCAAAGGTATGGTGATATCAATTATCATGATTTGTTGTTGTTGCAGAAACAAAGAATGGTTAAAGTACTCCCTATGTTAAAGAATGAGTATTTTTCTTGTGAATGTTGTGCATTAGGAAAAATTCACAGAGATGAATTCCCCTCTAAGTATGATAGGAGAAGAAGAGATGTATTAGAGCTTGTGCATATTGATGTCTATGGACCAATGCAGAAGAGATCCTTGGGAGGTGCTTATTATTTCCTGTTGTTTATTGATGGTTGCACAAGGTACACTTGGGTGTACTTCCTTAGGAAAAAGAGTGATGTTTTTTAGTATTTCAAAGAATAAAAAAAACATGACAGAGAAGAAAATAGAAAAGTTCATAAAGATACTTCATTCAGATCAAGGGGGAGAGTACAGGTTGGGGAACTTCATCAATTACTGCAAGGATCATAGAATAGTGTAAAAATTTACAGTACCCTACACTCCATAGCAAAATAGTGTTGTAGAAAGGAAAAATATAATGTTGGTGGAGTGTGTCCAGAGTATGATTAAAGGTAAGAATCTCTCAAATTATTTTTGGGTTGAGGCCATTAGTACTGTTGTTTATTTAAAAAATGAAATTCCAACAAGGTATCTTGATCTCAAGACCCCATTCAAATCCTTGTATTGTTTTAAACTAGCAATTCATAATTTGAAGGTATTTTGGTGTAAGGCCTTTGCACATATTCAAAAGGACAACATAAAGAAACTTGATGCTAAAGCTATAAAATGTATTTTTGTAGAATATTGTTTACATTTAAATCATATAAAATGTTGATCCATCTACTCATAAATAATTTGAAAGTAGAGATGTAATTTTCCATGAACATGCAGATGAAGGAAATAAGGACAACAATTATGAGAGGTGGCACATACTTCCTGAAGTTGAAGACAATAAAGAAGAAGGAGAGGATAGTGAGCAACATAATATTGAGGAAGAATCCAATGATATGGACACTACCAATAGTCAAAGTTCACCTTGAAGTGGAGAAGGACCTTCAGATAACAGGGATGAAGACAACAAAGTGCCAAGAAGATATAATCGACAAATTCACCTATCTGAAAGGTACAAGTACTATGACCCGATGAGTAGTGTTTTGAATGTCATAGAACTCGTGAGTTTTAATGAAGCTAAT
This sequence comes from Pinus albicaulis, assembly GCA_034641835.2. Lineage (NCBI taxonomy): Eukaryota > Viridiplantae > Streptophyta > Pinopsida > Pinales > Pinaceae > Pinus > Pinus albicaulis. The sequence continues at coordinate 786,498,192 of CM076579.1, forward strand.
AAATATGAAGAATGAAGAAAATAAATGAACGAATAATAGGATTCTATAATTAAAAACAAAACCTAAGAATTGAATGAATTTCCTAAAGATAAAGAGCCCATAAGATGTAAATGGTTGTAAAAACCCAAATTTAAAGTAGATGGTACGACAAACAAATATAGGGCCAAATTGGTGGCAAAAGGGTGCTAAAAAAGGGAGGGCATTGACTATGCAGAAACATTTGCACATGTAGCTAAACTAAATATTATTAGATTGTTAATTGCATTAGCTACAAAGTACTACTGAAACTTACACCATTTAGATGTACAATATGATTTTTTGAATGGTGATCTAAAAGAGGAAGTGTATTTGACACAACCTAAAGGGTTTGTGAAAAATGGGTAAGAACATTTAGTGTGCACATTAAAGAAATATTTGTATGGGTTGAAACAAGCACCCAAGTCATTGTACGAAATGATAGATTCTTTTTTTCTTCAACAAGGTTTTATGAGGATCCAAAGTGATCCAAATATGTATACCAAATTTGATGAAAAGGGGCATGTAGTATTGCTTTCCTTATATGTTGATGATTTAATTATTATAGGGAACTCTTATAGACTTATTAATAGAATGAAGGTGTAGATGTCACAAGTATTTGAGATGAAAGATCTTCGTGAGTTTTATTATTGTATAGGTCTTGAAGTTTGGAAAAAGTTTGGTCATAATTTTGTTTTTCATGGTAAGTATGTCAGAGAATTGCTTAAGAAGTTTAAAATGGATCAGTGTAAAGCTGTATTTTTTTCAATGCAACAGAATGTGAAACTTCATATTGATGATGGCTCAAAGGAGGTAGATGGTACAATGTATAGACAGTTGGTTGGAAGCTTGAATTATCTTACTACAACCATACCCAATCTAGCATATTTTGTTAGTGCGTTAAGTCAGTTTATGGCAAGATCTCTAGAAAGTCATTGGAGAGGAGTGAAATATGTACTTAGGTATCTTAAAGGAATAGTTGATTTTGATCTCAAGTATACTATTCATTTGATGTTGAGATGACAGGTTACTCAGATTCGGATTGGGTTGGTAATCCAGACAATAGGAGATATACTAGAGTTATGTTGTAAGCATTGGATCTAGGATTTTTTCATGGAGTAGCAAGAAGCAACCCATTGTATCTTTTTCATCCACTGAGGTAGAGTATAAAGCTTTGTGTTCAACAACTTGTGAAGTTTTTTGGTTGAGGACAGTTTTTCAAGATGTTGGAGAAAAGAAGAAGGCTACAATGACCAAATGTGACAACTAGAGCTAGATCAAATTGGAAAATAATTCAGTTTATTGTGCAAGAACAAAGTGTGTTGATGCTCAGTTTCATTTTGTTAGAGAGAAGATATAGTCCATAGAATTTTTTCTTAAATATTGTAATACTTGTGAAAATGTTGCTGATATTTAAAGTAAACCCCTTGAGAAGATGGAATTTTAATTGTTTAGGGAGATATTAGGTGTGAAAATTAATCATTTCTCTACTAAGGAGGAGACTTCGAAATAATGGAGAAATCAACCGTTAGATATTTTTTTTATTATATTTGTATTTAAGATTTAGATCCTATTTTCAGGGAATTTGTTTGATCTCCCTAACTAAATGTATTTCTATAATATCTATATTGTTTGATTCATTCATTTAATAAAAAGTGCAGCGCTACTTGGAAACCTCATGTGATCTCACTCAAGAGATGTGAGATTCATCAATAATCTTGTAAAGTCACCGTTGCATATTTCCAAGTTAAATTCACTAACATTTTTGTAATATATATTTAACCATAATAAGAGATCAATCTTGTCATTGCTTTATTTATGTACCAGAACCATGGGAAAAATGGCCATGGAGAGAGTCCAATTAATGGATTCTAAAACAAAAGGATTTCACTGATTATTATTACTGTTGGACATATGACGAAATAATTATATGGAATGATATTGAGTGAGGCAGGCAATTTTGGAAATTTTGAATGCATCCAGAAAGCAATCCAATGTGGGAACATGCATGATATAGTGAACAATGTACGAAGCCATAGTTGAAGACAAATTCTTACATCTAACCAAGGAGATAGGGTGGGGATATTTCAGTGGGGTAGGGATTAACACATAATAAATGACTGAGGGACTCTGCCAACTACTGGCACTATCACTTCTTCGAGTCAGTATTGCTTTCATATTATCAATAAGATGAATGTGATTTTAAGAAAGATTTCGCAGTCAACGAATTGTGTCCTGGTCAAAGATTTCGCAGTCAACGAAAGATGTAAGAAAGGAAAGTGTTGTGGTGAGGCTCAAACCAAATGTAATGTATGGCCCTTTCATATGGTCATCTCTCATAGCCGCGATTGATTACAGATTCAGAATTTCAGGTGTATGGATTGATGTTTTAAAACAATCGGGTGTAATTAGATTATAAATTTTAAATCTTAGCAAAGTCAAACAATTAATTTTACTTAAATATTTAGAAATATCTTAAACTTAAATATTCCAGAATTTACACCTCAGAAAGTAACCTTTTGTAACAACCAATTTGAATAATATTTAAAAGCTCAAACTTCTTTGTTTCTGTTGGTCTGTCTGTAACACACATGTAGCTCAGGTCGAAAGCTTTAAACTAACAATGCTCCATGGTTTTATAAAGTTTAGAACATTTAGCTCAGGTCTAAAGCTTTACATAATAATGCTCCATGGTTTATAAAGTTTAGAACATTTATCCCACAAGATAGAAGATACAACATAAATATGCTCAATTGTTCAAATATGTATATGTGTTAATGGTAAAAATCAAAAGGGGATGTGAGATTAAAAAAAATATCGGTCACGTAAATAAAGGAATTTTAATCAATTAATTGATTATTAATGTATTTATTAAAAACACAATTATTTATTAATTAAAGGATATTACAAAAATTAACATTAAATATTAAAATTTGTGAACATAACTAGAAATTGTATAACTAGCAAGATTAGTTTATAATGTTTTCTTTTGTAAATTTGGTAGTGTCTTTCTATTCACTCATATAGACAAAATAACAGGTTACATCATCAGATTATATGTTTGGTAACCTCAACTTGCTCGAAGGAAACCAGATCTGTTGGCCACCTCAAAGAGTTAAAAGCCAACCAAAATTGAAACAATTTGATCTTGTCTCTAAATGTCTTATAAGGTATATTATCTACTATATCTTTTGACATACTATTAAAAAAGTAAATGCTATCCGCCCACTTCATGTTTCAACAAAAAAAACACTAGACTTCTGGAATTACTCATCTAAAGATCCAATAGGTGTTGGATCCTTGGCACTTGATCTAGGAATATCTACTTGATGCATGCTTTGGAGTTGACGTTCCATGCGACCTAGACGCATATTATGGTGATGTACCTGAAGTTGTATTGCTTGAATGTCTCTGTGCATATAAGCTAATATAGAAGTTACCTTTGGGTCACCTCCTACCTCTTGAACTGCTACAATGGCCTTTTCCATTAGACACTTGACTCTTCAATAGAGGTGGATTGACTTCTTGAACAGGGGCAATCTTCCTCTTGTATTCCTATGACCAGTCACCATAGGCTCCATTTCCTCTTCTGGAATGTCATCCTCAACTTTGGTTTTGAGGTCTCACTCCCAGCCTGAAATCAAGCCTTTTACCTATCCTGGTGTCCCCACAACATAGGCATGCAGTAAGTTTTCCATGATTTCCTTACTAGATTTTCATCCTCGTTCACTGGGTTTCACCTTCTCCTTGCCTTTGTCATTTCCTGTGTTTCCAGTTGGACATATATTTTTCCTACATTTCCTCTACCTGTCTTCGCTTTCACCATTTTGGTTTTCAGTGGGTCTCCCAACAATTGTACCTTCACTCAAATCCACACCGAGGTTCCAACCCGACATGTAGAGACTAGAGGGTGAAAGAATCTAGGAGGACTTGTACATGTAAAAAAAACAAAATCATTGTTTTTAGTCGGACATAACAAAATCTTCTTCTGCCTATTGATTGTTGGGTATTTCCATCCCTCCACCTCAATATTATTTCCTTTCTTCTACTTGCATGCCCCTATTCTCATATCTCTGCGAGATTTCCTCTTCGCAACCTGTGCCCAACTCAAAAATAAATAGTATAGAGTCATGAGTCTAGCATACTCAACAGACAACAGGATAGAGCACTGTGTGCATGCCTCTATATTCTTATTTTTACGAGAATTCCTCTTCGCAACAAGATCCCAACTCGAGGATTTATAATGTAGGATCATTGAATTGACACCCTTGACAGAAAACAAGACAAAACCCAAAATATTTAAGAAAATTCCCTTGGCCCCAACCAAATAGCAATGAAATCTAATAGAATTCAAGAATTGGTAATGATTCCTCTATAATTTTCCACCCTCTGGGTTCACGATGTTAACAGAGCCCTTGATACCCTATTAATAATTATAGACCATACATGTAGGGTCATAACAATAACATGCAAAGCTATAGAAACAAAAATGCTAGTAGGAGAAGTCAGGATTCAGGGTTTCATGATGCAATTGGGGGTGAGGCCATAAAATGCTTCTCCAAGCACCATCACCCACTACCACCCCTGCATTTCTCATTACCATAGAACAAAGACTACTACTTTGAAAAACAATATCAACTCAACTGACAGGGCCACAGACTCTGAGGGATGCCTCAAGGGATATCAAGACACACACATTCATGGAAGAAAATTGACGAAGACCAAACTGACAAGACCATTGAGACTTGGTAAATATTGTAAAAACCCTCCCCATCTCAGAAATAATCAGAGGAAATTGCCTTTTGGGGGTAACACCCTCCCAAATCAGCATTAGAACATAGCCAAGAGAGAGTTGATTCCCCTCCGGTTCGATAACTTGACAAGGCTTCATATCATATGTGATATACCTCCCTCCCATCTCAGTAACACAAAGGACTACCATGCTCATAATCAAGGGGGAGAAGGAAACATACCAAGTAAATCGTTGTGCATTAGACGAAGTAGCCTTCCTCTGCAAGAATTCCCCTGTTGGTAGCACCACGAAATTTTGCGCAGTGACTGACATGAAACGGTTAACCCACCTTCTACCTAGCCTTTTCTCCCTCTAGTTGTAGTGCTCATCCCTATATTTTTCTAACATCACCTACCCTCTTCTATTTGTAGTGAATGTCGGTTTAATGTGACATGGGACGAGCCACCCACATTCTCTAACTCGTGTCATCCTCATTTCAGCATGTGGCCCACATGACCAGCTACCACGTCACACCACCCTTGACGCCCTTAACACCCCAATTAGAAAAAACCATTTTATAATATTATTAAAATGACGAGTTTCTATTAATTCAAACCATATATACATAAAATGTGAAATCAATTAATTATTAAAAATACAATTATTAATTGAAAGATATTTAAAAAATTTAACATTAAAATAAAATAATAATTATAAAATATTAAAATCTCTAAACATAAAGTACAATTCCAAGTAACAATTGTAAAACGAGCAAGATCATTTTATAATGTTATTAAAATGGTGAGTTTATGTTTATTCAAATAATATATACAATCTTTTATAATGTTATTAAAATGGTGAGTTTATGTTAATTCAAATAATATATACAATCTTTTATAATGTTATTAAATGGTGAGTTTATGTTAATTCAAATAATATATACAAAGAATGTGAGCGCTATATTAATGATGGTACGATTTTAAAGTTATTATTAAAATGATGATTTTATGTTAATTCAAATAATATATAAATAGAATTTGAGCGCTATATTAATGATAGTATGATTATAAAGTTTTTTGATTTTTTAGATGTTTGTTAGATTCTTAAGATGTTGGTTTAACTTCCTTTCTAAATAGGGATATTCTATATCAACATTATAAGTCAATACCATATAACGTTGCTTTTATTTTAAAATTATTTTATTTATTAATTTTATTTTATGTGGATTAAGTGAAAATGTTTGAGGTAGAATTATTTTTATTTTTTATTTTATTTTTATGGAGTTAAAAAATAATAATTTTATTGAAAAAAATATTATATTATTTATTAAAATAAAAAATATTATTTTTTTAAAATATTATATTCAAAGTTTAGAGTCCAAATATTGTCAATAGTAAATTGACTATTTTATTTTAATCTTATTTTAATTTATAATTTTTTTATACAATTTTTTTTTTATACATTTTTTTTATGTAATTTAATTTAGTGAAAATGTTAAACAAGACACCACAAGAGTTACCATACTTGGCTGGAGAGCACTTCTCCGGACAATAAAAGCAATGAACCCATTTTGGTTTCCATTTTTTTTTTTGGGCTGACAGGCATGTAGGTTTGTTCCTTCTTCCCTCCCCTTTAAAATAAAATTAGAAATTATATTTTAAATAGAAAACTAATTTCAGCTATCGTAAAAAATTTGAAATAAAATATTTTAATGTTGTATATAAAAAATATTCAATATAAGTTATTAATCAAATATTTTAGCAACAATTAATATTGGCATATACTTCAAAATATATTAATATTAAAAATATTAATTTGCATGATAAAAAATATTTTTTTATGGTTAAAACATTTATTTGGTCTTATATATACTATATTTAGCATTCAAAAATACAATTTAAACAATGAAAAATAACACATTGTATTTTGCACTCTAAATAAGTTTGCACATGAAGAAATGTGATCCCTCTAGCTCAAGTTAGATATTATAAAATATATTTTTAAGGAATCTTAAAAGTTATAAAAGTTGTTTTAGGGAGGATAGTTATATAAATTAAATTTTCCATAGCCACAAGCCTAGATCTATCTTTAACTCATTAAATTTCTTAATATGCAAACATTTTTTAGAGTGAAAAGAAATTTGATCCCTCTCGACACTTGGTAGATCTCTTTAAGATGCATGTAGGCTAGGCTGATATAATATATATGTAGTTGACATTGAAATATTTTATTTATATTTCACATCCTTTACATTAAAATGTTAAAACATGCTTCCTAATATTTTTTTCAGTATGCATATGTTTAATTATTTTTATTATTACTATTTTCTAAAATATTAAATATAAAATCCATATTAAACATTGAAATAATTACAAATATCCCTACTATATTAAACTACAAAGAAATTATATATATATATGAAGTGATATAAAATCATGTTATTTATTATGGACATTAAAATATTTTGAGTAAAATATTTTTTTGTTATTAATATTTTTTGGTCATCTCTATATTAAGTAGTGGAGAAATTACATAAAAATAAATTGCATTTCTTCTTGGTACTAAAAGGTATATAAAGTTATGTAAAATTAAGGTGCAAATTGAAGTATTTTAATTATGACCAACATTAATTTCTTTTATTATTATTATTTTTATTTTGTTAATTTAAATTATTATTTTACTATTTTTAAATGTAACTTTACGTGACAACATGTCTCCCATACTAGGTTTTAGAGCTTCTCTCATGCCAATCAAAATATTTAGGTGTTATTTGTAATGCTGCCAATTGTAATGTCACAAGAGGGGTGGAGGTAGGAAATGGAAAAACAAAATTTTTAGGTGTTATTTGTAATGTCATGAGAGGAGTGGAGGTAGAGGCTGAGAGAGTTTGCTTCTCCATTGAGAAAGAGGTCCTCTATAGAGTGCAACCTCCTCTGATTCGTACAGTCATTGAGTTGTGTATCGGTCTCTGCGTGCATCGATTGGAGGGCTACCACTACAAGGAAAAGACCCTCTAGCGGATATTTTTGAGGAACCCCTTATAAAAATATACCAGACACCCGTTTCTAATGGAGGTTACTAGAGGAGGCTGGCGGGCGAAGGTGTTTGCAGATGTATTTTATACGGTGCGCTTATCACCGTAAAATGCATCAGTGCATTCAACACGAGAAAGCACCGGTGCACACAAAACATTGGTACACCAGACACCGTGCGCTCTGTACACACCTGCCCGATGCATTTCATTTTTGTAGCGCACCGGCCCTTTACAACACATCCGCACCGGTGCCTCATAAAAAGCGAGCGAAAAAAGAAACCGCCCGGTGCGAAATGAAGAAAATGCACCGGTGCTCCCATAAAAGCTGCACACTGGAACGGGGTTAAATAAAAAAAACATTATGGCCAAAAAATCGCACAAAACATTGGCACACCAAACACCGTGCTCCCTATACACACCTACCCGATGCATTTTATTACTGTAGCGCCCTGGTGCTTTACAGAGAATCTGCACTGGTGCCTCATAAAAAGCTCGTGAAAAGGGAAGCCGCCTAGCATGTAATGATGAAAACCCACCGGTGCGCCCATAAACCCTGCACACTAGAATAGTGTTAAATAAAAAAAAATTACAATAAAAAAACTGCACAAAACATTGGCACATCAGACACCGTGCGCTCCGTACACACCCACCGGTGCGTATTATTATTGTAGCACCCTGGTGCGTTACAGAGAATCTACACCAGTGCCTCATAAAAAGCACGCGAAAGTATAAACTGCCAGGCATGGAATGATGAAAACGCACCGATACGTCCATTGAACCCTTGCACATCGGAAGGGGGTTTAAAAAAAAATTATGGCCAAAAAAACGCATAAAACATTGGTACACGGGCACCGTGTGCTCCTTACACACCCTCCTAGTGCGTTGTATTAATGTAGCGTACTGGTGCTTTACAAACCGTCAGCACTGGTGCCTCATAAAAAGCATGTGAAAACAGAAACTGCTCGGTGTAGAATGAAGCAAACGCACGAGTGTGCTTATAAAATACCGTGCACCAGAACAAGTTAAAAAAATTATAAAAATTACAGCCAAAAAACCGCATTTTTCACTTTTGTCAGTGCTACAGAGCTCTTAAGAACCAGTGAAATTTATCCTTGTCTGAGCTGCCCTGACATCGGTGCTCCCATTGCACTGATTGCAACCACTGCTGTTGTGCATTTCCCACAATCTCCAGCTTGAATTTTGCAAAATGGTGGACAAATTTTCTTTTGCAAATTCTACATCCAATATGCCTCCTCGACGAGAAAATGTACATGTATTTTTCTTGTTTTTCCATAATTACACCTTCTAGAGGATTATAATTTCAAATAACCTTAAAATTAACCATTTAAAAAGAAAAAGAAAAAAAATTGTCGTGTGGTGCGCTCGAGCCGTTCAACTTGCACCAGTTTGCAGTGTTTCCAGTAAATTTACAGGCCACACCGCAACCGGTGCTAACGGTATCCGCATCGGTTCCGGGGCGGTACCTATAAGCGCACCCTGTTATTTTAATTTTTTTTTAAAAATGGAGGTGCGGTCATTTACCAGGCCACACCGTTGACAATGTGGAATATCAGCAACATGGTGCGTTGACTAAATAATACACCCCAGGGCTGGTAATTTTGTCAATGCACGGTGTTATCACTATTTGAAATTGTCAATGGTGCGGCCCGATAACTGGTGCTTACTGTATCTGCACCGGTTCTGGGGCGGTACCGAAGACGCACTGTGTTATTTTTTTTTTTTTTTAAAAGTGCAATGTGGTCGGTTATCCGGCCGCATTGTTGACCTAGTGGAATAGCTGCGACACGGTGCGTTGACCAAAATAGCAGCCTCGAGGTGGCTATTTTTGTCAGCGCATGACTTTCCGTATTTCACCTAGGTCAACGATGCGGCCTTATAAAAGGTTGCACCATTCACTATGTCACAATGGCAGGAGGTCAATCTGCTAAATTAACTATATGCCTCGGGGCATAGAGTTTCGTTAGTGCACCATCCTCCTAACACCGTACATAGTCAATGGTGCACTATAAATTCTTTTGGAGCATCGTCCTTGGGGCACTTGATATTATTAGGTGGACCAAGGTCGGTGTGCTCCATAGAAAGATGCACCGATACTGGTACGTGACTGTGTTTTCGGTGCACCGACTGTTTTTTTATTTTTTTTTCAATTTTTTTATATATATGTATATTTCTAAATACATGTCTCATTTAATAAAAAAATTGTGTTTAATACGTAAATCATTCAAAGACGTGAAAGGAGAGAAGAGGGGGAATAACAACAACAACAGGTGGAGAAATATAACATGGTTCACTTATGGGAGGTATGAGAGAGGGAGAGAGATGCGTACCCTCCCCTATTACAACAGCTATGTAGGGGCTTCTAAGGCAGGTAAGCCTCCTCAAGTTCTATGAGGAGGCTACTTCCCTAAAGGGCCATAGTTTGTTTTTGAGACATCTTATCCGAAGGTGGAATGCCTAGAAACAGGCTTTCCGGGTTGGTATCAACCAGTGGTACACACCCAATGAGGAGGATATATACTTCATTATAGGGCTATCAAGGAGAGGGGTGGATTTTCCATAATTCCTAGAGGTTCTGGCTGGCTGTGTAGCAGGGAGTCATTTAGTTTACTCCCATATATACATTGGAGAAAATTTACTATCTACTGCAGAGTTTTAGGTTGCTGGAGGTTAGTTACGTATTGATGCAATTGGTAGGGAGGAGGTGCAATCTCTCTCTCTTATCATTTCAACCATTTCGTACAACACCAGTGACGGGCAACGCATTAGTTACCCACTTCTATATTATGTTGATTCTTTAGTACAACAGCCACAACTTGTCAGGTGGTCTGCCATTTTTTTGTGGCAGTTCGGTACAACCTTAGATAGATGTCGTGCTCATGCACAAGGGAGGGAGAACTTCCTGTTTGATTCAGAGATTTTTTGTTTATTTTTTGCGAGGTTTCCAGAGACGAGGCCTACTTTTCTTCGGCAGCCTCGTAGGACGATGTTTGAGGCATGTATGCACATGTGGGGATAGATGATGCCCAAGAGGGGTGACACTGAGTTTTTTGTGAGGATATCACAGGATGCACTAGAGTTGCTAGCCAGTCTTGATGAGCATCCCTTCGTTATGGTCCCCTGTCCTTACATGGGTTTGGATTGGTGAGGGTGTGCCAAAATTCTCTTCAAAGTTGATGAGCCACTAGATGATAGAGGTAATATTACTGTTTTACATATTTAAATTTATTCTATCATGTTCTTTAACTTGTTTTTATTATATTCTGTAATGAAATTGTCTAATTATTGTTGTGTACTTGTATATATTTTGGAGACATTGGCTCTTTTTATGGTGAGGAGATGATGGCACCAGTACCAAATAATCTAGGTGTGTATCTTGATGATGATCAGGGCATGCCAAATGTCGAGGATCATTAGGAGGCTGGTGCTAAGCGTGGTTGACTTGATGCTAGATACCGGATGGAGTTGGGCAACCAACTTAGTGCATTGATTGTTGAGGCGGGCATCAAGCCCACTCATTACAGAGACATAGATGCTGATGATAAGCTATTATAGATGTGGAGAGGAATGTGACATGACATGTATAGCCTGATGCGGCACGTCGTAGGAGTTGCGACATCTTTTACACGACTAATGAGGACTGTTGAACGTTATAGGCATGGTCATGATGTAGCAGGTGATGGACAGTCCACGAGCAACGACTCTTCATCTCATGATCATTCACCCTGAGTCGCGTCAGATGAGCATGAGCCTCCACTAGCATCCAACAACAACCATCATGGAGATGAGGCTGGACCATCGTCCACGTCCAGTCAGCAGCCTGCAGCATCCATCCGTACTCATGATCATGAGCAGGCTGACTATCGACTGTCGAGACTGCACCATTGACTCAGTAGGCCTCCACTAGTACTGATATTGATGTTGTACTACCACCAGCTGATCCATGAAATTTATATTACAGTTGTATATTTTTAACATTATACATACATACATACATACATACATACATACATACATATATATATATATATATATATATATATATATATATATATATATATATTCCATGTATTTTATGTTCATGTTTCAGTTGTACTTAATTTACATGTTGGTGATCATCATGATGTGTATATTGTTAGATCATGTTAGATATGTACATTTAATGTGTATGTGATGATAGCATGAGTTATTTGACATGAGATTTATATTTGATGTTTGTGTTGTGGTGAATATGTTAATATATAATGTTAATTGTGTTTTGTTAGATGATCATGATCACGATGATGTTAGCGATTTTGAATGTGTTTTTTATTCAAATATGATGTTTGTATGATGGTTATCATGAACATGATGTTTATTAATTAATTTAGTACTAAATGATCATGATATTGTAAAATTGTAATATTTGTAATTGTAATTGTATGTAAAATTCTAAAATTGTAATTGTAATGGTATATATGTAAATTCGTAAAATTGTAATTGTAATTGTAATTTTTTAATTTGTAAAATTGTAATTGTATATATGTAAAATTCTAGAATTGTAGTTGTAATTGTATGTGAATTTGTAAAATTGTAATTGTATGTAAAATTCTAAAATTGTAATTGTAATTGTATGTGAAATTGTAAAATTGTAATTGTAATTGTAATTCATTAAAATTTTAAATTTGTAAATTTGTAAATTTTAAATAATTCTAAAATAATAAATCTAGAATAATATGATTTGATGTAACATAATAAAGTTTATAAAATAATGCAAATAAATTCATGTACTTTAGAATTATCATTATTTTATTATGATCTAAGATAAAAAAAGAACTAATTTATACAATACACTATTGTTTTTGAGATCAACATAATTGCAAATAATTATCAAGTGAATTATTGATTTTAACATTAACACAATGCAAATTACCAATTATTTCAAAATACATATTATAATGTTTTGAAAAACCAATTTTAAAAAGTATAAATATTGATGAAATAACACATGTACCATATCGCTCTCGGTTCTCATGACCACCCTCATGATCACCCTGATCACCCTTGGTAAAAAGAATTTGGTAAATGATTCAAAAGAAAAGAATAATATTATCAGTGGACTTATTGAATATACTTATCATAAGGTGTTGGGTTGTAAAACCACCAAAAATGTATGGGAGAAGCTTGAGAATATATATGCAGGTGACTCAAATGTCAAAGAAGCAAAGCTTCAAATCTATAAGAAAACTTTGAGCAACTAAGAATGAAAGAAGATTGCAACATTGCTGCATACTTCTAATATGTTGATGAAATAACCAATACTCTGGAAGGATTGGGAGAGCCAGTTGACGAGAAGACTATTATACGGAAGATTCTTAGAACGTTAACAGGGAGATTCAACCCAAAGGTATCGGTCTTAGAATACAGTGAAAATATAGACAAGCTTAGCAAGGAAGAATTACATGGAGTTCTCATAGTATATGAAATGAGACTTGATGAAGAAAAGGGTACTTCAAATCTAGAAACTGCGTTTGTTGCATCTAAGCAAACCAATAAGGACAAACAACCTTCAATTGAAATGACATGCACCTGCAAGTGTGAAGAAAAGAGAGATGATGGAGAAGGTCTTTCAAATGAAGAATATGCTTACTTTACGAGAAAACTAAAACCTAGTAAGGGAAAATTCAAAGGTAAACTTCCATTGATATGTTGATGAGCATCCCTTCGTTATGCTCCCCTGTCCTTACGCAGGTTTGGATTGGCGAGGGTGTGCCAACATCCTCTTCACAGTTGATGAGCCACTAGATGATATAGGTAATATTACTGTTTTATATATTTAAATTTATTCTATCATGTTCTTTAACTTTTTTTTATTAAATTGTGTAATGAAATTATCTAATTATTAATGTATACTTATATATATTTTGTAGACATCGACTCTTTTGATGGCGAGGAGATGCTGGCACTAGTACCACATGATCCAGGTGTGTATCCTGATGACGAACAGAGCATGCGAGATGCCGAGGATCATCAGGAGGCCGGTGCTAAGCGTGGTTGACTTGATGCTAGATACCGGATGGAGTTGGGCGACCAACTTAGTGCATTGATTGTTGAGGCGGGCATCAAGCCCACTCATTACAGAGACATAGAGGCCAATGATAGGCTATTACAGATGTGGAGAGGTATGCCGCGTGACATGTACAGCCTAATGCGGCATGTCATAGGAGTTGCAACAACTTTTACACGACTGACGAGGACTATTGAACGTTATAGGCGTGGTCATGATGTAGCAGGTGATGGATAGTCCACAAGCAGCGACTCTTCATCTCATGATCATTCACCTTGCGTCGCGTCAGATGAGCATGAGCCTCCACTAGCATCCAGCAATAATCATCATGGAGATGAGGCTGGACCATTGACTGTTGAGGTTGCACCATTGACTGAGCAGGACTCCGCTAGTACTGATATTGATGTTGTACTACCACCAGCGGATCCATGACATTTATATTACAGTTGTATATTTTTAACATTATTCAGTTATATATACATGTAAATTAAGTACAAATATAACATGAACATAAAATACATGGAACATATATATATATATATCTGTGTGTGTGTGTGTGTGTTCCATGTATTTTATGTTCATGTTGTAGTTGTACTTAATTTACATGTTGGTGATCATCGTGATGTGTATATTATTAGGTCATGTTAGATATGTGCATTTAATGTGTATACAATGATAGCATGAGCTATTTGACATGAGATGTATATTTGATGTTTTTGTTGTGATGAATATGTTAATATATAATATTAATTGTGTTTTGTTAGATAATCATGATCACGATGATGTTAGCGATTTTGAATGTGTTTTTGATTCAAGTATGATGTTTGTATGATGGTTATCATGAACATGATGTTTATTAATTAATTTAATACTAAATGATCATGATATTGTAAAATTGTTATATTTTTAATTCTAATTGTATGTAAAATTCTAAAATTGTAATTGCAATGGTATGTATGTAAATTCGTAAAATTGTAATTATAATTGTAATTTTTTAATTTGTAAAATTGTAATTGTATATATGTAAAATTCTAGAATTGTAGTTGTAATTATACGTGAAATTTTAAAATTGTAATTGCAATTCTAATTCTAATTGTATGTATAATATAGGTAAAATTTTAATTTTATTACTGTGAATTGATGTAATTGTCAAATTGTAATTGTATGTAAAATTATAAAATTGTAATTGTAATTGTATGTGAAATTGTAAAATTGTAATTATAATTGTAATTCTAATTCTAATTTTACTTCTAATTGTATGTAAAATATTTGTAAAATTTTAATTGTATTAATGTGAAATGAATTTATTAAAATTTGTAAATTTGTAGATTTTAAATAATTCTAAAATAATAAATCTAGAATAATATGATTTGTTGTAACATAATAAATTTTATAAAATAATGCAAATAAATTCATGTACTTTAGAATTATCATTATTTTATAATGATCTTATATAAAAAAAGAACTAATTTATACAATACGCTATTGTTTTTGAGATCAACAGAATTGCAAATAATTATCAAGTGAATTATTGATTTTAACATTAACACAATGCAAATTACCAATTATTTCAAAATACATATTATAATGTTTTGAAAAACCCATTTTAAAAAGTATAAATATTGATGAAATAACACATGTACCATATCGCTCTCGGTTCTCATGATCACCTTCATTATCTTCCAACTCGCATGGCATGATAACACTATTATTCTCAAAATTATGTTTTGATCTAGGATCATGTGTCAATACAAACCACCAATCCATATCCAACACATCTGGGTAAAAAAACACATGGTTGCAGTGTTTAGGGAAAACATAGGGCTCCTTAGCTTCATCCCACATCTTTCTTGAGTTGATACATATCAGCCTACTATCACGATCTTCCTTTAAATTATTCCGATCAAAGGTGTCCCACCACTTGCAGCTAAAAATAACATATTGGAAAGAAGAGAAATACACTTCAATGATCTGTTATATCTTTCCGACGTAACCTAACATCCCTCATACTAGGTTTTGATCACGATGGCTAGTTTGACTAGATTAATCGAACTCGAATTCCACTTCGCAGTCTTGTGTGATGTTTCTAGCATTGACATTTTTTGTGCGAAAATGGTGTCCATATGCCCACATAGATGGGAACAAATGCACCTATTATAGAAAAGTTAAAAAAAATCATAGTGTCATGTGTCTTATAATAACCCAATAGTTAAAATATGAAATGTAGATGTCTTAATATAAGCTTCAAATTTACATACAAATTAACAATATTATTACCGAGTTGCTGCACCCAATCCCTACGTATAGTGCATCATCTTCAACACGCAGGTAATGACTTGTAGCACCGTATTTCTCTCTGACTTGGTCAGCAACCCAACTGTTGGGGCATATTTTTGGCATATTTTATTTTAAATGATCGGGATAAGGCACACTTCTACCATTCTACCATCAGAATTCTTTCCTGTCACTATCCCATTTCATCCTCTTTTGTTCGTACAATGCAACCCATGGTTATGTCGCTTCATAATTTTAAAGAACGGATTTATTGATTACTTCAATTTCTGCATTCGCTGATGAAATCAAACCAACATTATATAGTACTTAGAGATCAAAATATACATTATATCAAAGTTCAAAATGCATATTAAGTACTTTTTGTAAATGTAAAAAATTATAAGTCGCTTACTCTTTATCAATCACTTTTTTCCACTCTTTTACTCCCATTCTCTTTTGTCTTCATCCCTTTCATCATCCCAAATCACTACACCTGGTCTGTTGTCGATCTGCTTGATGTATTCACTATCATAATAGAAAGACTCATATGATATGTACCCCTCTGCCATAGACCCCTCGGATTTTGCCCTTTGTCAAAAAAGACCTTTCAATTTATTCATGTACCTCTCTAAGAAGAACATCCAACGACAAGAAGCTACCCCAAATAATTCAACCTCATCTACTAGGTGGATTAGAAGATGAACCTGTAAGTCCATGAAACTCATCGACATTTCCTTCTCAAACATACAGACAATCTCAACTATCTCTTAATGCCACCGTGGAATTCTAGCCATATGAATCTCCTTTGATGTGATCCAATGTACAAATGCAGATAATTTAGATATGGCACGTCCTAGGTCTTGAGGGAATTCATGTTTCACACACCCATGCATGAACAAGGGATAATGACACTGAAAAGTTACAGACACGTGAAATAATATACAGAATTAGTTATGTTTTATGATGCTTGCATGGGATAAAATTTATTAATATAAAAAATAATAAAATCATGCTTTTGAGATTATACGTACTCTTAGAATATTCAAATGGTCATGCGATTTCTACCCTAACAAATGGTCATCCGCGGTGAAGCAGCACCATAGTGAAGACCCGTATGAAGTTGGCACCCTCACACCCATTATAACTTCCTTTGCTAAAGATATGTCATATTTTTTTTAAATCCATGGGACATCACCTTGTTTCAAAAACCAAGAATTAGAGGGAAAAACACCTGCCTCTGATCCCGTACTTTCTAATCATCTTGGCCAATTTTTCTTTTCAGTTTTTGAAGTAATAAGATCTATCCTAACGGCCAATGTGTCACTTTGTTTCGATGGCATACATGTGCCTCCATAAAAAAGATGAAACATTTTTAAATATATGCATGGAATCTAATAAGTGGGTAATATTAAGATGCTCCCAATATGGGAGGTTATAAAAGATAGATTTTCTTTTCATCCCAAAGTGCAATTTCTCAACATAGGCGTCGAAGAAATCTGGATCATCGAACATAGACTCCCCATTTGAATCGACCATTTCTATGAACTCCTTCTCCTTCTCTCTCTCATATGCTCTAAGCCATTCAGCTGGTGTCATTATTGGAGGCCTTTGGGTTCTCTCTCGTTTACCATTGAAAGCTGATGCTGCTCTTCTGTAAGGGTGCTCTTCTGGTACGAATACCCTGGAGCAATCATACACTAGCTTTCGTAGGTCCTTGGACCATCTATCTTTCAGAGAAGGTCCACAACATTTACATCCAAAATACCCTTTTGTTACAAGACCTGCGAGATTATATTTGTATATCTTAATTAATATGTATGGCACGCTAAATAATATCATGAAGATCAAAACAAATATTATAATGAATTAAATAACTAATATGTGAAAGAATATTGTTACGTATATAAACAAATCAATAAATTAAACATGTAATTTACCAGAGCAAACTCCTAAGCCTGGATAATCATGTGTTGTGTAAGCACATATGCCATACAAAGTAAAACTCCTCTCTTCTGCGATGGGTCTTAATACATCGTATACATTTATCCCATCCCATAATTCCTTTAATTCATCTAACAATGGTTGTAAGTAGACATCCATATTCTTCACTTGTCTTCTACCACGGACTATGAGAAACAACATAAGATGATAATTCTTCACGGAAAACCATGGGGGGATATTGTTATTCTATTGTTAGAGAATAGTTGGTGTTCTGGAGGGAATATGGGTTGACACCAGCCATGGCTATGCTAAGTCGTAGACTTCGTACTTCATCCTTCAATTTTTCGGGCCATGTATCCTCTATATGCTTCATGGCTACTGAATCATTTGGGATTCACATAACTCCCAACTCACTTATGTGTGATGCATGCCATCCCTACAAAATAGCTAATTCTTTACAATGAAAGAGCCTTTGAATCCTTGGGATTATAGGCATGCGCCTCAATATCTTAAAAGAAGGACCAGTATGTGATTTACCCTTCTTTTTTGATTTATCATACCTGTCATGCCTACATTTCAGACACATATTTGTCTGCATATTCTCCTCTATATAGAATAGAATCATTTGGACATGCATGATATGATATGTACTCAACACCCAACATTTTCAACAATTTCTTTTCCTATTCATAGCTACTGGGCAAGACATTATAGTTGGTGATCATAGAACCTTATCTTTGAATAACTTGTAGTTGGTGATCATAGAAAAATATATTAATAAATGTACATTAATGTCGATATAATTATTAACATTCATAAAACTTACCATTTGTAATGTTCATTGCAGTGTACTGATTATATTTCAAATTTATATAAGGGAGTACTTTATGGTAACTTACCTCAAAAGTTCTGAGAAACATGCATTCGACAAGCCAAAATTTTCTTTCAAGTTGTACAGTAACATCGTTTTCACCAACTGGGTAAAATTTGACTGACCGCCAGGTCCAAAGAGAGGGGTGGTGGAAGCAAATTTAAGGCTTTCGAAAAATGTGTCAGCGATATGAGCATCATCCCCTAGAGGATCATCATTTTGAAATGCATCTAACAACATTGTCTCCATGGCAGTCGTATCCCTTAAGTAATCATCCATACCAACCTCTGTTTGATGACCTCCATTGCCATCTTGTGAAGAAATACTATTTTTGTAGTCATTCCTAATTGGTGAATCTAGATGTAGCGGGAATTGAATCGGTGGTTGATTCAACCATTCTTAGTATCGTAGTATCGTTTATCTCCGATTTTTTCTCTTAATTCAGTCTTCTGTCAATTTTAAATTGTCGTGGGGTGCAACAGAAGATGTTAGGTAGGTCATTCATCATCACTAGAATCGTAATAATTGAAAAAAAAAATATTTGAACATGATTAGTACAAAATATATGATATAAATTAGTAAACACGTTGACAATATTGCTTGATTATAAATTGGTTTGACGTTGAAATAATTACATATTAATTGATATATATACCAAACAATTATAATTATAATTACCATCATTGTCCCGGGATTGTGGCTAGAAGATACAATATTGTTACAACTGGCAGGGTGAAGCGGCTGTCCATTTTCATCTACCAAATGCACCTTGCGATATGCAGCTTCTGATAAGAACTTCCGAAGTTTTGGAGAAGTTTGAATATTTTGTGCATCTGAACTCGATGTTGAATGTGCATGAACCTGAAAATTTGTATACATTATAAATTTAATTAAGTTGTGCATGATTGACTGCATGGATAAAAAACATAAATTCAATTAGATAGTGAAAATATAGATAAAATCTAAAGTAAATATCACGTCTCGAGATGGATAAAGAGAAATCTGTGATGGAATTTGAGAAATATTATGGAATGAGCTGGATTTTGAAGAATTGTCCATTTCGTATAATTATGATATTTTCTTCCTGCATTTGAGCAAAACAACAATAAATTTTGGTGCACACACCTAAATGTAATTTCAGTGCGTAATGTACAGATCATCGCACCGATGCGTTTTTGGTAATGCACAACAGTGTCGTTTTATACCTAGACGCACCAATTTGGTTCGATTAAGGGATACACAAGTGATGAATGACCAAAAATAAAAAGATGAAACTCTATTTTTTTTAAGTGAAAAAAAATCGGTAAATTGAAAAATGGGCGAAAAAATATTTTCAAAAATCTAATTTCATAAAACATTTCTTTAAATACTAAACACTTTTCATTATTTCACTATTTTTGCAAAAAGTTTTAGCCGGATATTTTTAGGATACATATTTGGAGCAAACAGAGCATGATAGCACTGTGGAGAAGGGAAATAACGGTTTGAACAAAAGTATTCAGACAATCAGAATTCCAAACCTCTGGTGATTCAAACATTGTACCGTAGAATTTAAAATGATGTGAGTAAAGTTTATTGTTTTTTTTTAACTTTTTCTGCAGTTTTCTTTATGCAGTAAAAGAAAAAAATCAAATTTTATTGTTTTTTTCACTTTTTCTGCAGTTTTTTTAATGCAGTAAAAGAATAAAATCAAAGTTTCTTGTTTTTTTTTTTTACTTTTTCTGTAGTTTTTAGAAACAAAATAAATAAAAAAATCCATTTTTAGAAACAAAAACCCTAGATTATTTTTCTTTCTACCTTTTCTTTTCCCTCCTTCTATAATTTCAGAATTAGGGCTTTTAAATTTAGATTTATAGGGTTTGCATAGTCATAAGACATCAAACCCACGGGATGAATTGCATAGTCGGATCTCAATCCATGTCGGCCCTTGTCTGAATTTAAAGAAAAAAACAGATTTTTTTCCCTTGGTGCGCCTTGCATAACATAACGCACCATTGCCTTCTGTTATACTAGTGCACCGTGAAATTATATTGATAAAAAATAAAAATAAAACAAAATATGTTTTTATCAGTGCGCCATATGTAACATATGGTACCGGTGCACTATTTCATCATGGCATACTACAAACGTGCTGTTTCTTTAAAAAAAAACCATTTTAGAAACAAACCCTACATTCTTTTTGTTTCTGCCCTTTCTTCTCCCTCTTTATGTGATTTCAGAAATAGGGCTTTTCAATTTATATTTATAGGGCTTGTATTGCTAAATATAAGCCTAAGACATCCAACCCACAGGATGACATGCATAGTCGGATCCCAATCCATCTCGGCCCTTGCGTAAATTAAAAAAAAAAAAAATTATCACTGTGCCCTGTGTACCTGAGTGCACCGATGCACTCTATTATCCCAGCGCACCGTGAAAGTACTGTGATAAATTTTTTAAAAAATACAATATTTTTTCTCAGTGCACCATTTGTAAAATATGTAGCCATTATGGCGTACCTCGAACATTCTGTTTCGATTAAAAAAAAAGAAAACTTTCAAAAAATACAAACCTTACATTCTTTTTGTTTATGTCATTTCTTCTCCGTCTTTCTGTGATTTCATAATTAGATCTTTTCAATTTAGATTTATAGGGTTTTTATTGCTAAATATAGACCTAAGACATCCAACTAACAAGACAATTTTCATAGTCGGATATCAATCCATGCCGTCCCTTGCGTGAATTTAATTTTTTTTCATCGATGCGTCCGATGAAACCTAGCGCACCGGTGCTTTGTATTGTACAAACGCATTGCATAAGTAATGTGATAAAAGATTAAAAAACAATTTTTTTTTTATTGGTGTGGCATATGTAAAATATGGCACCAGTTTATGCTACAAAAACTAACACTGGACGATTTTTATATT
This sequence comes from Pinus albicaulis, assembly GCA_034641835.2. NCBI lineage: Eukaryota > Viridiplantae > Streptophyta > Pinopsida > Pinales > Pinaceae > Pinus > Pinus albicaulis. Next base: position 786,520,029 of record CM076579.1, read on the forward strand.
TTTATCATGGTTAATCAATGCGGTGATTGACATGTAATGCACCAGTGCTCCTTTTTGACATAGAGCACCGTATGATCTATTATACTGTTTGTGTGGTGCGTTTCTAAGACACCCATGCACCGTCGTCGGTGCGTGAACCATGAATGGTGCACCGGTTTCTTGAGATTTTTTTTTTACTTGAAAAGTTGACAATTTATTTATAAATATATTAATAAATGATATGGTACAAGTTTACGATTGATAAAGAAATGACTGACAAGAGATCAAGTAAAAAAAATACTGATAACACATCAAGAAAAGAAAAAATGAAAGTTCTTTGTAAATTCTTTACAAAAAATAGTATTTTTGAACTATATGTAAGTTTAACTAATATGTATTGTTTACTGTGTAACATGCAAAGCCACAAAATGATGAAGCTCGATAAGATTATTTCTGATCTAGGACCAGAAGAGCATAAAATCTTGATGGAAAAATTGTAAAAGGATGAATCAAGTGAATGAAAAAAAATACTATCGATCCAATCTGAGTTTCGCTTTTTATTTTTCATTAATAATATAATTAAAATTATTAGATAACATGTGTCAAATATACTATTAATTCACATTTGTTTAATGTTCTACAGAGACCAACAACTCAGAAAAGGAATGTTGTTCTAAGAAAAGAAAAAAAATAGAACATGAAAATGAAAATGAATTGCTCTTTAGCTCATCTGGAGTGGTGCTGGAGGTTAACGAAAGGGGAAAAATCTTTTACAAAATTTTGAGGGATCTAGTGGAACGAATGTATAGACATTCTTTCCACTTACAATACAAAAACCAATCCAATGATTCCAAGAACCAAATTTTATCTAAACTACAGGAAGAGTTTCCAGAGAATTGGTCAATGAGACATGTCAGAACTTTAATAGAAAAAACGTACAACAACAAAAAAGAAGGAATGAAAAAGTAATATTCCTTTAAATGTCTATCTAGAATTATTTATAAATATCACTTTTGTTATATTTACTTTTCATATATCAATATAAAAATTAAATAGTTTATTGTCATGTTACATTTTCAGGAAGATTATGAAATTCTCAAAATATGAACAAGTTGATATCAAAAATATGCCAGTAGGAATGTCCAAAAAGTGTACAAGGAGATGGTCAAAGAAATAGACAAAATTGCATCGCGGGAGGAGCCATCTCAACAACAATGTGCTTCAAATGTAATATGTAGTCATTGAATTTTTCGATCATTAGGTACAATAAATAAACAATTTAGCATTGAATATTAATTTTCAAGTATTTTCTTGCAGGAATGAAAAGAAAATGGAACCCATTCAGCACATATGACATGACAAAAGGAAGAAAATGATTGATATCTAAGTTTGTGAGTAATTTTTACTTCCTTATAACAACTTAACAAGATTTCATTTTTGTATTTTTTAAGTTGTTTTACAAAAATCATCATTGAATGTCTTCAAACAGGTGCTAACATACAAAGAAGAACCATCAGAGGAATTGATTGCAATTGGGTTAAATATGGGTTGTGAGTATATATTGGCATATCAGAACTTAACTGTGGAATTTGTAAGCATGTATAGATCTTGTTTTACTTAGTCTATCTATAATTAATATATATATATATATATATATATATATATATATATATCCTAAATGTATGATTTTTTATGGGGTATAAAAATTGTAGGAAACAAAGTATGGAACTGCACCAACAGATGAAATCTTGAAAGATCGCATGTTACATCGTTTTGAAAGAATGTGTATAGTTTATGAGTCAATTGTTGCAATGGTACATCATTTATTTTCGATTTACATTGATGTATATTATTTAATATTGCAATTTTGATTATTCTCACCAATGTATATACACTCATTACAATTTATTTTTATGTTTGTAGATGGAAGGTTAAGAAGAAGAAAACAATCAACACTGTGAACAAACATTCCTAAAAATAACCCCAAGTCATGGAAGTAGCTTCAAGCGAAGAATGATGATCACTATGTTTGGATATCAAAGCAAGGCGTTGTATTTTTTGAAATATGTCTGTGAAATCAGACATTTTATTTAATGTAATGGACATAGTCTCCCAATTGAAAGACAAAGGGATACCAATAACTGTCCCATTTTGTATGAAAAAGAATGTCTTATTCATATATATATATATATATATATATATATATATATATATATATATATATATATATATATATGTATGTATGTATGTATGTATGTATGTATGTATGTATGTATGTATGTATGTATGTATGTATGTATGTATGTATGTATGTATGTATGTATGTATGTATGTATCTATATAATAAAATGTGTTTTAATTTATTCTATTTCATTCTCCATTGTCGTTATTTCGTTCCCCATTGTCATTCTCAAATGCACTAATAAAAATTTAATTCATATGAATATCGTTATAAGATATATATGTGTCGACTTTTGATGAATAATGAATTTTAAAAACCACAGTAATTATGATATGATATAACAAATTAATCCAAACATCACATTCAAATGAATTAATAAAAATTTAATTAATATGAATATGGTTATAAGATTTGTCAACTTTGTTGATCAGCACTTGTCATTGATGTCAACCCAGGTAGCACCGGGGGCTAACCCAATATTGCATCAGAATTTTGACCTACCAAATTAATATATTCTAGGTCAATAATTCTTTAGATGGTTTCTACTTGTCGATATGTTTCCGTTGATATATGGCACACCATATAATTCTTTACAGTTTGATAAATATTCGTGTTTGAAGTTTGTACCCCCCATTGGTGGGATAAAACCCCATGGGGTTGGGGCATGGGTCATTGAAAAGTCACAATTAATATTTTTTAAGCTCCTAAAATCCCTCCCATGTTCACTTGTTGAAGCCCCTCTCAACCTAAGCATTTATATAAATTGTGATCCTCATTTCCTCTTTCGGCAAGGGATTTCATCATATGAAATAGGTCATCATGGCATTTGCGCTCTAAATTTTTTTCTACGAAGGTTCAGAACATGAAATGTTTATGAGGAAAATCTGAAATCTTGAGGAAGCTGATGTAAAAATTTCAGATCAAGGTGCACAATTTTTTTGGAGATATGATCTATGGAAGTCAGGGTTTTTGCAGGCTCCTGAAATTCATCTCAAAGAAGTGACCTTGGTAAATTCATCATAAATCTCTCTCTGAGTATCGGATTGGAATTATGTAAAATGTGATAGATAGTGCACATCCTGTACTTTTTTCTCTATCAATTTAAAAGCCAAATGAAGAAACAATGCCACGTGGCACGCCGTACAAGTGCACTCTGCTGAAACAGTCAATAATTAGGCCATTGTGAGAGATTGGGTATAAATCTCTCTTGAAGAATCCATATTGGGTCAGACCTATGGAATTGGAAATATGACTCAGAGGAATAATATGGGACTAAAAATCAGATATTTAGGATCTGAAATTACAGAGATACACCAGATTTAATATCGAGCTCTTAGAAGGAAAGAAAAAACTAGATCATGTGTTGTCAAGGGTTGCAAAGGACCATAATTTCTACGGCAGTAAAGCAAAGAAAGGTGTAGCAGAGAGTAGCATGACAAGAGTAGCAAACAAGGTGCATAATAGCAGCAAGAATTTCATCATATGAAGTCTTGAAGTGGGCAGCACTGCATACAATCATTGTAAAGGTATCATTGTACTTAGTCATTGTAAATACATTATTGTACAAATTGTACTAGTGTCTATCTGCCAAGAGTTGAAGAGGCAGTGTTGGGAGGTCTAGGATAATCATTAGGTGGTTGTGTCAAAGTTGGGGTTATGGTCTAGTATATCTTCTTCTTATGCATCATTCTATATCATTTTAAAGTGGACCATTTCCCTAGTACGAGAGTCCATTCTTCTTTTATTATTATATATGGTGGTACGGTGGTGCTAGGGTGAGTTGTAGCTCATTGGGTGTTGGGGCATCTGTTCAGTTGACTATTGAAGAATATTGGGCATTGTAGCATCCATCCAGTGGGAGTTGGAGAAGAATGTTTTTATAGATTCTAGGAAGTTGGAGCTTTATTTTCAATTGGAGTTGAATATTAAAGAATTATTAGAAAATCATTAGGTGGTTTTTGTCCCAGAGTGGGTTTCCACCTTAAAAACTATGTGCATTTGTGTTCCTCTTGTTTGCTTCTATCATTGTAAAAACACTGATAATAATTGAAGATTAACTAATTCTCTAAATGAAAGGAATATTGATTTCACCCCCCCCCCTCTCAGTATTTCCAACAATTGGTATCGGAGCTTGGTTCCTTCAATAACAGTTTAATAGCTGGAAGGAGGTCATGGAGCATACCAAGAATGGTGTACCTCTATTCAATGAAAATATTTATGCACTCTGGAAATGAAGAATGGAGGTCTATCTCTTGGTGCAAGGTTACGAAGTATGGGACACTGTTCAAAATGGATTTACATCAACTGTAGATGAACAAGGTAAGAAGAACTTGGTAGATGATGTAAAAGAAAAGAATATTATTATCAGTGGACTTCTTGAATCTACTTATCATAAGGTGTTGGATTGTAAAACCACCAAAAATGTATGGGACAAGCTTGAGAATATATATGTAGGTGACTCAAATGTCAAAGAAGCAAAGCTTCAAATCTATAAAGAAAAATTTGAGCAACTCAGAATGAAATAAGAGTGCAACATTGCTACATACTTCGAATATGTTGATGAAATAAACAATACTCTGGAAGGATTGGGAGAGCCAGTTGACGAGATAACTATTATACGGAAGATTCTTAGAACATTACCAGGGAGATTCAACCCAAAATATCGGTCTTAGAATACATTGCAATATGGACAAACTCATCAAGGAAGAATTACATGGAGTTCTCATAGCATATGAAATGAGACTTGATGAAGAAAAGGGTACTTCAAATCTAGAAACTGCTTTCGTTGCATCTAAGCAAACCAATAAGGAAAAACAACCTTCAATTGAAATGACATGCACCTGCAAGTGTGAAGAAAAGGGAGATGATGGAGAAGGTCTTTCAGATGAAGAATATGCTTTTACGAGAAAACTAAAACCTGGTAAGGGAAAATTCAAAGGTAAACTTCCATTGATATGTTTCAGTTGTCGTGAGGTTGGGAATTTAGTAGCAAAATGTCCAAACAAAAGTGATGGCAACTCAAAAGGAAAGAAAGGCTTTAAGAAATACAACAAGCAAGACAAAAAGAAAGGATCCAAAAGTAACTTTCTCTCTAAAGAAGGTAGCTCATCGTCCGATGAAGAAAGTGATAGCAAAGAAGAAGCCAATGAGAAAGTATTGTTTATGGCCAAGCACAATAAACAAGAAGTATCAAACAATGAAGAAGAAGGGTTGGCCATAGAAGAATTTTATGAGGCGGAAATCAAGCTTATAAAAGAGCTTAATCCTGAGAAGATCCATTCTAATACTCTTGAAGAACAAGTTCAAGGTCTCAAAATTGAGGTTGAAGAACAAAAATGTATTGAAGAGTCACTTCAAAAGAAGTTGGAAGAAGGCAACCAAGAAAGGGAAGCATTAGAAGTCGAAGTAGTCTCGTTGCGTAAGGAAGTGAAGAAGGGAAAAATTATCCAAAACTATGCCAACAACTCAAGGGAATTGGAAGAACTCATCAACAATCAATGATCTTACAACGACAGAACTGGTCTCGGTTACAAAGAAGAAGAAGCAGGACCTTATACAACAAAATACAATGAACCTATAAGATCTGACATACATGTAGACTTCATTGGACAAGATTCGCAAGCACATCCTTGGAAGATGATTCCTCGATGAAGATTTTCATCCAGGTACCAACATATTTTTCATGACTATTGTTATTCATGTGGAAAATTTGGTCATAAAGCTGTTGAATGTTGCACGTACCCTAGGAACCAATACAATTCCAAGAGATTTTACAAATATGAACCTCCTAGGGCTCAACGAAAAATCAATAGATTTGAACATTTAAGAAATAATATGGAATGTTACAAATTTCAGAACTTTGGACACATAGCCAGAGACTGCAGACTTGAAAATCCTATAAAAGAATCTTCGAAGCCACATAATGAATAAACATGGAAGAATAAGAACACTGATAATTGTGCTCTCGCTCTCAAGGCTCAAAAAAATAAAGATGTGTGGTATGTTGACAGTGGTTGCTCAACGCATATGGCTGGAGATAGAAGGAAATTTTTATCTCTGAAAGAGAAGAAGGATGGAACCATATCCTTTGGAAATTATGGATCTTCAAATGTTATAGGATCAGGTATCATCACTCTTGGAAGAAAAGATGTTATATCCAAGAATGTTCTATTGGTCGAAAACATGAATCACAATCTGCTCAGTGTTGGAAAAATGTGTGATCTAGGACACACAATGTTATTCAACTCCACCAAATGTGAAATCAGGAAAGGCAGGTATGGTAAAATTCTGGCTACAGTAATTCGAGCTCCAAATGACATATATATTCTCGATGAAGCAAGTAAAGCATGTCTACTAGCTAAAGAAGATGAAAGTTGGTTATGGCACAAATGAATGGGTCACATAAACTTTGACAATCTTGTCAGGATAAGCAAAAAGGAAGCAGTACAAGAAATGTCGAAAATATAAAAACCTTCCAACACACTATGTGAGGCATGTCGGCATGGAAAGCAGACAAAAGTCCAATTTAAAACAAAAGAACACTTTGCATCACATCCATTGGAATTGATACATACTGATCTATGTGGTCCTGTGAGAACAAAAGGCTTAGACGGAGAATTATATTTCATGTTAATGATAGATGACTATACCAGGATGACATTCGTCAGTTTCCTAAAGAAAAAATCTGAAGCATTTGAGTGCTTTAAGATCTACAAGGAGTTGGTTGAAAATGAAACTGATTTGAAAATAAAGTGTTTAAGATCAGATAATGGTGGAGAATTCACTTCCAAATTTTTTCAGCAATACTATGACAAAAATGGAATAAAAAGGAAATTTTCAACAGCATGAACACCTCAGCAAAATGGAGTTGCTGAAAGAAAAAATAGAACCGTACAAGAAATGGATAGAACAATGTTCAAGGACTCAAAATTGGATGAAAAATTCTAGGTTCAAGCAATTGATATGGCAGTCTTCATTATCAACCGAAGTCTTCTCAGAAATAATTGCAAAAAGACTCCATATGAATTATGAAAAGGAAAACCATCTAATGTAAAATATTTCAGAATCTTCGGAAGAAAATGTTATATCAAAAGAGAAGATCAAAATTTGGGTAATTTTGAATCACGTGTTGATGAAGGTATCTTTGCTAGTTACTCATGCAAAAGAAAGGCCTATAAATGTTATAATCTAAGACTAAAACAGATAGTGGAGAGCATAAATGTTACATTTGATGAAGATGGTGTTCTAGCGAGTAATGAAGAGGATCTAGAATCTTTGAAACTTGAGACAGAGGCTGAAAAAGACACAGATAAAATTATAGAACAAGAAAAACTATCAACGAGGAAGAAGTAAACAATGATCATCGAGATATACTAGAAAAACAACAAGAAGCTCCTCCAAGGAGAAAAAGGGTGGATTCAAATGAACCATCCATCAAATCAAATCATTGGTGACATAAATGAAGGTCAACAGCTTCGTTCATCACAACAAGCTCACGTTGCTTTTCTAGCAACCTTTGAGCCTAGTAGTTTTGAGGAAGCCAACCAGAATGAACATTGGGTAGCAGCTATGAATGACAAACTGGATCAAATTGAGAAGAATAACACCTAGGAATTAGTTCCACGACCAAAAGATAAAAATGTCATTGGGAATAAATGGGTGTTCAGGAAAAAATTGAATGAAGATGGGCAGGTTACCAGAAACAAAGCAATATTGGTTTGCAAAGGCTATGCACAAGTGGAAGGAATTGATTTCGATGAAACATTTGCACCAGTTTCTAGAATGGAATCCATATGAATGTTTCTCGCCTATGCATGTTCAAGAAAAATAAAAGTCTACCAAATGGATGTTAAGTCAGCATTTTTGAATGGAGAAATAGAAGAAGATGTTTACATCGAACAACCTGAAGGTTTTCTACTATCACAAAAAGAAGACTATGTCTGTAGGTTAAAGAAGGCTCTATATGGTCTCAAGCAGGCTCCCAGAGCATGGTATGCTCGTCTTGATGGATATATACGTCAACAAGGGTTCAAGAAAGGTACTATTGATAGCAATATTTATGTATAAATAGATAAAGATAATTTAGCAATCGTTGAGGTATATGTGGTTGATATAATATTTGGTAGCAATGATGATCGAGTAAGTAAGAAATTTTCTACAAAGATGCAAAGTGAGTTTGAGATGTCTTTACTTGGTGAGCTGAAATACTTCTTAGGGCTTCAAATATCTCAGCAAGAGAAAGGAATATTTATATGTCAAGCCAAGTACATCAAGGAAATGCTCAAAAAATTCAAAATGGAAGATTGCAAACCCGTCCTTACTCCGATGGTAACAGGTTGCAAATTGAGCATAGACGACTCATCTAAGGATTTGGATCAGAAGATGTACAGATCTATGATTGGTATTCTTCTATATGTAACAGCCTCTGAGCTAGATGTTATGCAAGTAGTTGGAAAAATAGCAAGATTCCAAGCAGCACCAAAAGAATCACATATTATTGCCGTCAAAATAATTCTTTGATATCTAAAGGGCACAAAAGAATATGGCTTGTGGTATCCCAAGGGTAACAATCTCATTATTCAAGCCTTTATAGATGCAGATTGGGCAGGAAGTGTTGATGATTATAAGAGTACTAGTGGAACAACATTCTATCTAGGTGATTGTCTCGTATCATGGTTGAGAAAAAAGAAAACTTCAATCTCGTTATCTACAGCAGAAGCAGAATGCATTGCAGCAACATGATGTTGTACTCAAGTCCTTTGGATGAAACAAACTTTGCAATATCTTCAAGTACAATTCAGTGAGCCTATTCCCATATTCTTTGAAAACACTAGTGCCATCAACATCTCCAAGAATCCTGTCAAGCATTCAAAAACAAAACACATTCTGATCAAATATCATTTTGTTAGAGTACAAGTTTTTGAAAAGAATATCAAACTTGAGTATGTTTATGTAAAAGAAAAAATTTCTAATATCTTCACTAAACCTTTACCTCGTGAAGCATTTGAATATCTTCTTCAAAAGCTTGGGATTCTCCCAAGTTCTCATTAGATTACAGGTCTGTAGGACGATTGTGTGTCAGTGGGAGTGGAAGTGTGTACAGGTCCGCAGGATGGTTGTGTTTCAGGGGGAGTTACCCTTTGCCATTGATGTCAAAGGGAGAGAAAATTTTGTAGGAAGATGTGTCATGATCGCCGGGGGAGTACTTGTGTTGCCATCAATGCCAAAGGGGGAGATTGTTGATCAACGGTTGTCATTGATGTCAACCCAAGTAGCACCAGGGGTTAACCAAATATTGCATGGGAATTTTGACCTTCCAAATTAATATATTCTAGGTCAATAATTCTTTTTATGGTTTATACTTTTTGAGATGTTTCCGTTGATATATGGCATGCCATTTAATTCTTCACGATTTGAGAGATATTCATGTTTGAAGTTTGTACCCCCAGTTAGTGGGCTAAAACCCCATGGGGTTGGGGCATGGGTCATTGAAAATTCATAATTAATATTTTTTAAGCTCCTAAAATCCCTCCCACGTTCACTTGTTGAAGCCCCTCTCAACCTAAGTATTTATAATTGTGATCCTCATTTTCTCCTTAGGTAAGGTATTTCGCCATCGGAAACAGGTCATCGTGGCTTTTGCACTCTAAATGTTTTTCTATGAAGGTTTAGAAGCTGAAAATTTTATGAGGCGAAGCTGAGATCCTGAGAAAGCTACTGTAAAAATTTCAGATCAAGGTGCGCAATATTTTTGGAGATATGATCTGTGGAATTCAAGGTTTTTTATAGGCTCTTGAAATTCATCTCAAAGAAGTGACCTTGGTAAATTCATCATAACTCTCTCTCTGAGTATCGGATTGGAATTCTATACAAATTGAAGGATAGTGCACAGTCCGTAATTTTTTCTCTATCAATTTTAGAGCCAAATTAATAAACAGTGACATGTGGCATTCCATACAAGTGAGCTCTGCTGAAACATTCCATAATTAGGGCATTGTGAGAGATTGGGTATAACTCTCTCTTGAAGAATCTAAATTGGGTCAGACCTATGGCATTGGAAATATTCCTCAGAGGACTACTATAGGACTGAAAATAAGATATTGAGGATGTGAAATTACAGAGATACACTAGATTCAATTTCGAGCTCCTAGAAGGCAAGAAAAAGCTAGATCATGTGTTGCAAAGGACCAGACTTTCTACGAAAGCAAAGAAAAGCAAGGTACAACAGAGGGTAGCATGAAAAGAGCAAAAACCAAGGTGCATAACAGTAGCAAGAAGTTCATCATATGAATTATTCAAGTGGGCATCACTGCATACAATCATTGTAAAGGTATCATTGTACTTAGTCATTGTAAATACATTATTGTACAAGTTGTACTAGTGTCTATTTGCCAAGGGTTGAAGAGGTAGTGTTGGGAGGTCTAGGATCATCATTAGGTGGTTGTGTCAAAGTTGGGGTTATGGTATAGTATATCTTCTTCTTCTGCATCATTCTATATCATTATAAAGTGGACCATTTTCCCTGGTATAGGAGTCCATTCTTCTTTTATTCTTCTAAAGGGTGGTAGGGTGGTACTAGGGTGAGTTGTAGCTCATTGGGTGTTGGGGAATCTGTTCATTTGACTACTAAAAAATCTCGTGCATTGGAGCATCCATCCAGTGGGAGCTGGAGAAGAATGATTTTCTAGATTCTAGGAAGTTGGAGCTTTATTTTCAATTGGAGTTGAATATTAAAGAATTATTAGAAAAGCATTAGGTGGTTTTTGTCTCGGAGTGGGTTTCCACCTTAAAAACTGTGTGCATTTGTGTTCCTCTTGTTTGTTGCTATCATTGTACAAACACTGATAATAATTGAATATTAACTAATGCTCTAATTGAAAGGAATATTGATTCACCCCTCTCTCAGTATTTCCAACAAACTTTTGATGAATAATGAATTTAAAATAATCACAATAATTGCACTGTCATAGGTTGATGTTTCTAAAACAAGAAAAATGAAAACCGGTGCGTGTCAGTTACTGTACACCGGTGCATTTTTACAACCTATGGGCACCGCACAAATACCAAAACAAATTAAAAAAATCGAGGCGTTTGTGCGGTACGACACCCCGGTGCGTTTATGTGTCTATACACATTAGTGTTGTTGTATGACCTATGGGCACCACACGAATACCGATACCAATTATAAATCTCGATGTGTTTGTGTGATACTACGCACTGATGCGTTTATGTGTTTATACACACCGGTGCATTTGTACGACCTATAGGCACTGCACGAATACTGATACCAATTATAAATCTTGGTGCATTTGTGTGATACTATGCATCGGGGTGTTTAAGTGTATATACGCACTGGTAAATTTGTATGACCTATGGGCGCCACATGAATACCGATATCAATTATAGATCTCGGTGCATTTGTGTGATACTGTGCACTGGTACGTTTCTATAAGTCTACGCCCCGGTGCGTTGATACGACCTATGGGCACTGCACAAATACCAAGACCAATTAAAATAGCCCCGTGTGTTGTATCACCAACACTACGCCCAATGCAGTTTTATACCTTAATGGCCTGGTACATTCTCCTTCGATCGCCCCGGGGCACCTGCTACATGTATGCATCGATGAAAAAACATCTGTAATAACCTTCAGCTGCCAAATTTTTTTTAGTTGTGTTGAATTTCCGTTAAAAGCTCCAGCAAAACCTCCGTAACCATAAACAGATGTTGTAGAAAATGTTTTTTTGACAATTTTTGCCAATTTTATAACACTAAAAACCTCCTTTATAACCTTTGCTAGAGGGTCTTTTCCTTCCAGTGTACAGTGTAATCTGTTCATTGTATATGTAGTGCTCCTTTCTAGATCAATCTGATTCATGTGTTGTTCATGTGTTTTTCTTTTTCTTTTCTACAAATGTCCCTACATGATCAGAGGAGGCCAAGCCAGTGTGCTTGCTGAGATCGTTGGTTTGATATGCGTAAAATCTACAGAGTCAATGCAAATATGTTTTTTTTCTTCATCCAATCTATAGAGGCATCCCCACTCGTTCAATGAATTCCATCACTTCTCGTTTTATAGGTTTTAATCCTGCAGTCAAACATTTAAGATTTTTTGGCTCCAAAGCTTTTGTGTTGGGTGCGGAGCTTGATTATCTTTTTTATTTTGTATCACAGCGTTGGAACCTTGTACCTTAATGGGGTGGCAATGCCTCCTGTAATTAAACGCTACTTGGGTGGTCCGGGGGGGGCAGTGACTTTATGGAGCTAGCCCCCTTTGTCGAGGGGTTTCGGGGGCAGCGCCCCTGAAGCTAAAACATATGTAAAATTGCCTTGTAAAAGTATAATAATTTCTAGTCAATCTGGGCCGTTAATTAGGTGGATGATCTGACGGTAGAAGTTATGTTTAGTTTAGGGTTTTTTGACCTGGAAGGCAACCCCTCGCTTGTATGAGGGTATGGTATTGCGGCTGTGTATTTTATGTGTATTCTCAGAGTGAGAAACAAAGAGGGAGATTGTGAGAGAGAACAAAGGATATTACAGTGGATTTGCTGTAGGTTGTGTCTCTTCATTTTTCTCGATAATAGAAAGGAAGGAATGGTTGTTAGGGGTGGACGTAGCCCAAACTGGGTGAACCATGTATATCTGTATCTCTCTGGTTTTATGTGTTTCTTGTGTTTGTGTTTCTTCATATATTTTATTTGTTCCATTGCTCTGTAATATATAATTTTCTAACATTTTTCTCATGTTCCAAAGGAGGATAGGAAGAAACTGGATTCAAAGGCCATTAAAGGCACTTTTTTTGGGTATTGTACTGAATTTAAAGCTTATAAATTGTTTGATCCCTCTACTCATTAAGTCTTTGCAAGTAGAGATGTAGTTTTTCATGAGTAGGTTCATGATGGAAACTATGATAACAACAATGAATAATGTGACATTCCTTTGTTGACGGAAGAAGGGAGTGATGAAATAGGCGAAAACCATGGGCAGCAGTAGTAGAAAAAGGAAGAAGAAGATGGTACATATGCAGTAGCCAAACCAAGTCCGCAAAGGGGCGATTAGAATAGGTGTGAAGCCACTCCACACTCAGTATATCAGGTAGGAAAATGCAATTGCCAACAAGATATAGGGAAAATTATCTTATAACTAGCATGTTAAATGTTGTTGAAACCTCTAGTTATAAAGAAGCCAACTAATATAATGAATGGAGGGTAGCCATGGAAGAGGAATATGAATCAATACTTAAAAAAAAAACTTGGGATTTATTTGAATTACCTGAAGGAAAAAAACCATAGATTATAAATGGTTATACAAGCCTAAATTTAAAGTAGATGGGAGTATATATAAATATAAATCTAAGTTGGTTTGCAAAGGGGTGCTCGCAAAAAGAAGGTATAGACGATGAGGAAACCTTCACCCATGTAGCTAAACTAAACACAATCAGAATGTTAATTGGTTTAGCTATCAAACATCATTGGATGATACACCAGCTAGATGTGAAATCTAAATTTTTAATTAGGGAGTTGAAAGAAGAAGTGTATTTAGAGAAACCTGAGGGGTTTTTTAAATAGGGGAAATAACATTTAGTCTATAGATTGAAGAAAGCATTGTATGGATTAAAACAAGCACCCGGGTCATGGTATTGATTCATTTTTCCTGCAACACAGTTATAAAAGAAGCAAGAATGATCCTAATCTGTATACTGTGTTTGATAAAGAGGGATGAATTAATTTTATTTCTTTATATGTAGATGAACTTATCATTACAGGAAACGTTGATTAACCCATTAAAGAAATAAAAGAGCAGATATCACAGGTTTTTGAGATGAAAGACTTTGTTGAGCTATGCTACTATTTGGGTCTTGAAATCTGGAGAGATTCAGGATAGAATTTTTTGTCACAGGGTAAGTATGTTAGGAGTTTATTGAAAAAGTTTAGGATGGATCAATGCAAATCTCCAGCAGTGCCTTTACAGTAGAATACCAAACTTTAGAATGATGATGGTCTAAGGAGGCAGATGCAACATTGTATAGATAGATAGTTGGGAGCCAAATTTACATGACTACAACTAGACTGGATTTGGCTTATGCAGTCAATGTATTCAGCCAATTCATTTCAAAGCCTCTTGAGAGTCATTGGGTTGCAGCGAAAGGTGTCTTAAGGTATCTTCAAGGAAACTTAGACTTTGGTATTATATATACTGATTCATTTGATGTTAGATTGTCAGGTTTTTCAAAATCCGATTGGGCCGGAAATCTAGATGACAGATGATCCATAACAGGTTATGTATTGAGCATTGGGTCTGGGGTAATTGCATGGAGCAGCAAGAAAAAAAACATGGTATCCTTGTCTTTAGCAGAAGCTGAGTATCAAGCCATGTGTGCAACAACATGTGAGGTATTTTGGTTGAGGAGACTTCTCCATGATGTCGGAGAAGAACAAAAAGATGCAATAGTTAGCAGATGTAATAATCATATCTCCATCAAACGTGCAAATATCTGGTGTTTCATAAAAGCACAAAGCATATTGATACATAGTTTCATTTTTTTAGGGAGAAGGCTCAGTCAAAGGAAATTTATATTGAATATTGTAATAATTATGATAATGCGGGTGAAATTTTTACTAAGCCTCTTGGAAAAGTTAAGCTTGATTCATTTAGAGAGATGTTAGGAGTTTTAATGAACCCTTTCTCCATTAAGGGGGAGTGTTGAAGATAATGGAGAATGTAATTTAGGAGAGAGTCGGTTCACCAGAACCTTATATTAGGAATTAGTTCCTATTATTTCGGTAAGTTTTTATAACTTCCCTATATGGGTGAAGACTATATATTCATGGTTATAGTGTGATTGAGGAAGAGCGTTCTGCAGTGGCAGTCTCCTGGTGGAGTCTCTCATCTGAGAGCTACCCAGTTTCATTAATAAATTCAACTCTTGTATTTTTTATCATGGTATTAGATCTTTAGGTAGAAGCTGGGAGATTTTGTTTCTCCATTGAGAAAGAGGTCCTGGGGAGAGCACAACCTCCTCTTATTCGTACATTCTGTGAGTTGTGTATCGGTCTCTACATGCATCAATTGGAGGGCTACAACGTAATCTGCTGATTGTATGTGCTGGGCTCCTTGCTAGATCCACCTGATTCTTGTGTTATTCATGTGTTTTTTTTCCACAAATTTCCTTGCAGGATCAAAGGAGGCCGAGCCAGTGTGCCTGCTGAGATCGTTGGTCTGATTTGCATCAAATATAGAGAGTCAGCGATATATTTTTTTTTTGATTCATCTAATCTATAGAGGCATCCCCACTCATTCAACGAATTCCATCATTTCTCATTTTATTTTTGGTCAATAGAATACCCACTCTATTGTAATTTCCCTCACTTTCATGAAAAATTCAATAGGGATCGAGAATGATATTGAAAAGTTCATCGAGATTATAAAATTTAGTGCATAGAGGAGTCTGTCAAAGCAGACCCATTCGTGAACAAACACGAGAGTGTTCTCTTGATCGAATAAAACAACCATCTGCCCCGCCTATTCATACAAAGTATGTCAGTTTTCTAATTTTTTTATTTTTCGAACACTGACGCTTGGATCGGAGGAGGTGAGCACCGCAAATCCATTGATGTTACAGTATCTAGAGAGCGTGCAGATCAAGAGGCAATCTGCATCGAGAGGAAATTTGAAACCTTGATTCCGAAGCTTGGTGTAAGTGCTTCAGATTCAGGTTGCATTGGTGACTTTGCTTTAGACTTGGCTATGAGACATAGAAGCCAAAATCTGCACCACAAGGTTCTACGATTGAAGAGTTGCCAAATGGAATAGTTTCCCACGAGCATGGTAAAAATATTGTTGGAGCTCTTGAGAGGACCAAGTGGAGTCAAAAATAAATTTGGGAGTGAGATAAGCTGGATTTTTCCAATATGTCTTTATTTTTAGACATATTTCACATTGATGATATTTTTTCATGTGGCCATTTGGAGGCCTTATTGGCATGGGTAGTATTTTCGATTCAGAAGAAATTTAAGAAAAACAATATGGTTTTATTGATGACCACGAGTACCAAGAGGCACAATCTTCCCTGCAAGATCCTGAGATTGAAGACCCACTGGTCGTT
Organism: Pinus albicaulis; assembly: GCA_034641835.2. Lineage (NCBI taxonomy): Eukaryota > Viridiplantae > Streptophyta > Pinopsida > Pinales > Pinaceae > Pinus > Pinus albicaulis. The sequence goes on from CM076579.1 coordinate 786,536,294, forward strand.
CTTCAAGAAGGATGTAAATAGGAACATATTGTGGAAGATCTACATGATGACCAAGACAATTCAACCAAAAGGATTGCGATAAGAATTAAAGATAACGATATTGATGTAGTGACTCTTGGGTCGAAAGAATCCAATGTTCATATGTTTGACACGAGAAGTAGTGTGAGAAAAAATTTTCCTACCAATATTGCACCCTCTAAAGTGTTATCAATTACCCGCAATCAAGATATAAAGAATGAGAGCCTACAATCAAGACCGAGGAGGATAAGATGTCAAGCGTTCCATCTTTAGGAAAGAAAACATCAAAAGGAGGAGAATATCTATCACTGCCTCATGGAAAGAAAAGTAAATACGAACATGGACTCTCAAGCAAGAAGACTAAAATGGAAACTCTGTTACCAGTTTTTTTATGAACTATTGTAAGCCTAGCTGAGACTAGACCAGCAGACATATGCTATTCTTTCTCTACCCTTTCTCCATTAAGGGGAATTGTTAGAATTAATGGAGAAAGCTAGACTTAGTTTTTTGTTGTGATAAGGATATGATTGAGACTCTAAGATTAGGTTTGAGATCCTACTATCTAGTGAGTGGTTCAAACCACCATGTTAGTGTGAAAGACTATATGTACGAGTTTCTTCTGAATGAATAATGAGATAGTGTGTGGAGTTCTTGGGCACTCTCCAGGTAACTCACCTTGAGAACCACTTAATTAATTGATTATCAGATTTTACAACTTTTAGGTAGTGGGTTTGCTAAATTTTAGTAAAATTATTTGCAAAATTTAAGGAGGAGAAATCATTGCTAGAAAAATTATTTGGAAACAAATTTCAAATATGTGGAAGTAGTATTAATTTTTCATTGACCTTTAAAGTTATAAAGTTTAACTTTTTAAACAATTAAGTTAGCCTAGATCCATCATAACTCTGGATATATGTAGCACCAAGAGGGATCAATTTAATTTCATCAATTGCATCATGTATACAACCAATATTATTGTCACATTATTCAATCTAGACCATCTATAAATTTCTATTCTTTAAAGAAAATAAATTCTAAAATCCCTATTTCAATAAACATTCATGTCTTTAATAACGGGAATTATAATTCTTATTCATCTCTTTAATAAGGGGAATAATAATTCTTTTAGGTAGTGGGTTTGCTAAATTTTGGTAAAATTATTTGCAAAATTTGAAGAGGAGAAATCATTGCTAGCAAAATTGTTTGGAATCAAATTTCAAATATGCATAAGTAGTTATACTATATTAAGTTTTTGTATAGATTTAAGAATTCTATTTTACAATGTGTTGTATCGTAAGAGAGAATCGCTCGGTTGTGAAAGGAATCAGTGCTTAAGACATTTTAAAAGTGTGTTACAGAAATAAATTTATCATGAGGTATTTTTTCTATCCCTTTGGAAACAATGCCATTGACTGCTAATATCTGAATTGAAAAGAGTAACTATAGAGGAAACTCAAAGTAATATGTTGTAAACACATAATCTATTACTTTTAAGTTTCAGAGAGAATTCATGGAGAGAGAGGAAACTAAAAATAATATGTTGTAAACATAGAATCTATTACTTTAAATTTTCAGAGAGAGTTCATGGAGAGAGGGGAGACTCAAAATAATATGTTGTAAACATATAATCTGTTACTTTTAAGTTCCAGAGAGAATTTGTGAATTGAGAGGAGTTGGAGTGAAGGAGCGCTTATTAAGGCTATTTAACTCTTACTTACAAACGTAAATCAGAGACCAACTGCTTCTTTACTTCACTTCACCCAAGGAAGAAACAAAATAAAATGACACAAGAAACACGAATCACCATCAACAGTTGCAGGAAACTTGCTACTTCTTCATTCACCCATCAGAAAAAGAACTACAAAATGCATTCACCAAGAGGTCCAAAACTCATAACCCTTCCTCTCTCTTTCTCTTTTCCTTAAATCCAAACAAAATCAGTTTGTAATTGCTCGAGCTTCTTGAAACTCCTAGACTGCCTAAAATGTTAAACTACTTATTAGATTGAAATCGAGTACATCATTTTATCTTCGATCTTAACAAAGAAAACAAAATAAAACTTGAAATATAATCCTTTTTTTGAATCTGATTTGTTGCTGATGTGTCTCCTTCTGTTTCGGCTATGATATTGTGACAGTCTGCATAAACACATCTCCACTTGTCTCTACCCATGATTTTTCTTTTCAAACACTGTCATCATGTCACCTACTACTAGAATATACCTGTTCCACTCCTACCCGCATCGTTTAGTCTTTGATTAATGAACTACTGCAAATACATACTGTTATTCTGCATGTAGCGTCGGGTATTTTCTTACTCAAGTCTGTCCTGCGTTCAAACTTTCCTTTGTAACTGTCATAAGACTGGACTTTAAAAGATATTCCATTACCTTTGAAAAATTGTATCATGTCCGCTTCTCTGTCTCATTTCTATATTCCAACGTTCTACGTTTTAATCCGCTTTTGCCCTCTGATGTGATTTTTACAAAGGAAAAGCCCATGTACCCGAACTTAAAAACCTTTATACTTTAGCGATAAATTCCATCGTGTCTGATTCATTATTGAATTTCAAATTTTAGCAATCATAACATATTCATGAGTGAAATTCCTCCTGAGCTTATGATGTGCGATGTGCGATAAAGGTAGGGATGACGTGGCAAGTGGATGTGGGGCCAATCACAAATCACAATCGGCAATATGAAACCTTGTCACACTTTGCATTTTGGAATTCATAGCATATTCCTTAGCATCATTTCTCCTGAGCTTGCGATGTGCGGTCTGCGATGTGCAAGAGGGTCCCATGGCCGAAATTTAAATAATTTAGACTCGAGCTTCGAACTGTATCACATCCGATCCTCGTATCACATTTCGTATTTTGGTGGTTTTAAGCTTTTTCTATTCCTCCTAAGCTTTGTGATTGTGATTTGCGATATGCGATTAGGCTTTCTACATGAAATTACGTTTAATCCTCCAAACACTGTTATGCTCATATATTTGCACGACTCAACCCTGACTTGTGTGCAATGTTTGAATGCATCAATCGGTCCAACTCTTGAACTGTTCTGCATGTGAATAGTCCCAACTTGACCTTTGATGCATGCTTTTCTTCTTTGCTGCTCCTTTGGCTTAGATTACACCTCCAATGCTACTACTTCCCTGATTTTGGTTCTAGTGCCCATATGATGAAGAACCCTCGTTGAGGTTGTGGTTATCCTTTTGAGCATGTTGCAAGTCTTCTTGAAATTTTAACAACTATTCCTCAACAACCTTGAATTTCTCAGAACCTTTCTTGACTTTTAGCTGAGTCAAATTATGCTACAACATCTGGCTCCAAGTGGAGACAACACTTTGGTAGAAAATTATTGAGAACTTGTAGATCAACAACCTTTATTGGGCATGGAGTCTAAGAGCACTTGTAGATCAGTATCCTTTATTGGGCATGGATTCTAGGAGTAGTTGTAGATGAGTAGCCTTTATTGGGCATGGAGTCAAAGACTAATTCTAGATCAGTAGCTGTTATTGGGAATGGAGTCAATCCCAAATGGGAGTTGATCCAGTATGAAATCCTCCTGAAACCTGCTACACTTTTGACTTCTTCCTTTATTCTTAAACTCTGTAATATTCCAAATCTGGAATTGCTAGCAAGGCATGACTAGAAAATGCATTTTCCAGTAATGGTTGCTATAGGAATTGAAACCAAGACCCGAATCCCTTAGAAAAATGTGTCTAAGTGCTAAATCCAAGAGGAGGCTCCAAAGAAATCCTTCTAAGTGGGTTAAACAGATCTCCCACATTTAGATGTCCTCAGAAATTTCCCAATGAGGGGACTAAAATAATACTTGAACAAGAATTGAATACAAAGCGTTATTTTAATGATCCATGACATATGAAGATGTAAATAGCTGATCAATGTATAATATAGTAGCAAGAGAGTACAATTATTTGAGGAATCACTCACTCAAGCTTGGCAATGAAAGCTTGAATAAGACATGTACATCAAATAAAAAAAAACACTGCTGCATAAATATGCCCTAGCTATGACTGTGCAGTTCATATGGAGACACTGCAACATGAAAAATGAAAATACAATGATATGACTATATCAGCTCAAGAAATGAGGGGGAGTAAGCTCTCAACCCCTGAAACACTAATACAACACTAATACACAATACTTAGAAGGATTGGCTACAATACATGTACAAATGGAAAATCTGCAGAAATGCCGGAGTTGCTGGGTAGTAGTTGCAACTCTGAAAATAACCAGAGATGGCTGAAGATGATGTGAAAACTGAAATAAACCTTCTCCAACATGTCTCTCGAGTGATAGGCTGATCCTATCACTAAATATATCTTCCTCCAAGATGATGGTGCAACCCCTCACTGCACATATGCTCTGAAATAACACAGTATGGAGAATGGACTGCGCTTTCTATGATGGGAGATTCTTGGCCTTGATGCCAAGATCTGAAAATCAGCTCTGAAGCCTTCCTTACTAACCTTCCCGAGGAATAGATACTCCCTCCTCTGAAAGATGAGACAAGGAATGGTGTTGTGGAACCCCTCCACTGCAGCACCTGCAACACAATGTTACACTTGAGCATAGATAATGCTATAGCTGAAGGAATGGCTTTGGCCTTGAGCCAAGATGTGGAGAAAATGAAGTGAAATACTTCAAGAGGCCTCTCAAGAAGGAGAGGAAATCCTAAGCAGGAATCCCTCGTGATAAGCAACACTGCAACTCAGCTAAAAAGCCGGAGACTGCAAATAGTCTAAGTAGACAAATATCAATAGACTCAAAGATGTCTCTCTATGGATTCCTCTTCCTCCTTTTATGCAAGTGAATGTCTCTTTGACCTGGATTCCACACATTAGGGTTTCTTCCACAAATAATATTCCTCCCTCTCAAACTGTGTTGTCTTCTCATGCAAGCTACACCTCTTAGGCAGCGTTGTTGACTTGGTCAAACTTGACCTTGTCCTCATGCATTTTCCCCTTTTCACACTGGAAGGTGCAAAATTAAGCTACTCCATTGATCCTTTTCACACTATGAGGCATTTTATTCCTACTCATGGGCCTTTTACCCATTTTATTCATCTCCTAAATGACCTAAGAAAAAATTAATATTCCAATTTTCTGCTTGCAAATTTTGGAATATTACAAACTGAAAATACTGAACTAGAAATACTACGAGTAAAACTGCTCAACTTCTGAGCTTACTTATGCATAAATTCTACATATTTATTCATGCCTGGACTTAATTAGGTGAATTCAACCTTCCAATGGCACCAATCCAACATCTTCATGTTAGACCTAATGCCTTCATACTGTTGAAATTTGAAGATTACAATAGGGAGGTACCATGAAAGTTTTCCAGATACAAAGCTTTACACATACCTTTGCATAACTTCTTGTTGCTGATTTTTTTTTTTTTTCATATATTCAGCTATTGGATCATAGAACTAATGAGACCAATTTTCTGCTGCCTCCTTTTCTTGAATATCTTGTTGATTTAGACTTCTTTGAACAAGGCATATTCCTTCACTGTTTGATTCCTTAATTTGAGGTTGTATGTGAGAAGATTGATTATTGTTTTATTCTAACAGCCATTTAGGCTGAAAAAAGAAATCTAAGGTTTGTTCCTCATAATTTTGATGTTCTTCATATAATGCCAATTCTTGACAAAAATATCCCCCCTCCTACAAACACACCTGAGGAGCTCCACTAGCCTCTCCTCTATTCACAAAATCGTTAAAATTCTGAAAATTGTAATGATCTTGCAGGCTTTCAATGTGTAGCTCAGTTGTTGCAACGAATTTTTGACTAGAATATTCAGAATGCCTAAATTCTTGTGTTTCAGCAATACAAGAATTCTATGACACCTTTTGAAAATTCTTGTTCATCTCTGAATTTTCATTCTCTTGTAACGAAATCCCAATTTTTTCTTGACAGGCCCTCTAGTCTTCAACAAAACTTGTTCTTTCAACATGACAGGAAAAATTTCTACAAGCCCACACATTTTCTTCAATTTTCTGTGCATAAAGAAACATTAGCTCCAGAGTGCAAGGCTTTCTCTCCTTGTGATAAAAATCCAAGACAATAGAAAGAACCCTCAAATAGTAAACCCTAGCTATAGCTTCAGGAGGTTGAATTTCTTTTGGCATGCTGAAATAATTTTTTTGAAACTTCCTATTAAACTTAGCGATTGATTCATTGCTCTAACTCTGGATAGAATATAATTACCAAAGTTTTTTTTCATATAACTTATGCTCGCCCCAATATCTAAGAAATATATCTTGAAAACCTTACCACGAACTAATTGAACTTGCTTCCAAACACTGGAACCATTGTTGAGCACCCTGCTTTAATGAATGACAAAAAATCCTTAAAGACACATCTTCATAAATAATTTAAAATTTGTCCAGAAAGTACTCAAATTCAAAGATATGTTGTTCAGCTAAAATATCCTCCCCCTCTCCAGAGAAGCTTGGAAAAAATTTGAATCCTTTTGAAGGATACTGATGGAGAAATGTGGGCAACTTCAGGGGTTTAAATATTTCCTTGTTTTTGAGCTGAAAAGAAATCGATTTCTTTTGAGAAAGAATATTATCACCCAAAGATGATGAATCAACACCTTTATTCCCAGACTGTGATTGATTACCTTTAGGAATTGTAATGCAACCATCATCTCTCCTATCATATTTAGGAAAAAAAGTTGTGTCAAGATCAATAATACAACAAGAAGAAAATTCTTCTTTCTCCAATAAATAATGTACTTTTTGGGCCTTCCAATATTCTGAGAATATAAATCAGGAAACAATATTCTTGATATGCAAGGGAAAATAGACCACTGAACTGATAGTGAAAAATAAAACTTCCTTTAACAGATTCAGACTCTGATACACATTTTTCCCATGATGCTTTCTCATTTTATTGCTAGCAGAATTCCTTATCTAATGAAATCTTCATTAGTGGAGTCACCAGAGGAATAATAAACAACCAAATTTTATATCTAAATCTTGTTCACCATCAAGAAATAGATCTCAATACCCAGGGAAAAATAACTGTGTGCCTTTGTTCCCAACAACAGTGCCAAAAAATGTTGTATCTTAAGAGACAATCCCTTGGTTGTAAAAGGAATCATTGCTTAAGACATTTTAAAAGTGTGTCACAGAAATAAATTTATCATGAGGTTTTTGTTCTATCCCTCTAGAAACTAGTTTTCTAAAACCCTTAATGATCTAGAATAATAAAATATTTCACAATGCCATTGACTGCTGATATCTGAATGGAAAAGCATAACTGTAGTAGAAACTCAAGTAATATGTTGTAAACACATAATCTATTACTTTTAAGTTTCAGAGAGAATTCATGGAGAGAGAGGAAACTCAAAATAATATGTTGTAAACATAGAATCTATTATTTTAAAGTTTCAAAGAGAGTTCATGGAGAGAGGGGAAACTCAAAATAATATGTTGTACACACAAAATCTATTACTTTTAAGTTCCAAAGAGAATTTGTCAAGGGAGAGGATTTGGAGTGAAGGAGCGCTTATTAAGGCTATTTAACTCTTACTTACAAACGTAAATCAGAGGCTAGATGCTTCTTTACTTCACTTCACCCAAGGAAGAAACAACATAAAATGACACAAGAAATGCGAATCACCATCAATAGTTGCAGGAAACTTGTTGCTTCTTTCATTCACCCATTAGAAAAAGAAGTACAAAATGTAGTCACCAAGAGGTCAAAAACTCAGAACTCTTCCTCTCTCTTTCTCTCTTCCTTAAATACAAACAAAATCAATTTGTAACTGCTTGAGCTTCTTGAAACTCCTAGTCTCCCTAAACTGTTAAACTACTTATTACATTTCAATTGAGGAAATAATTATAGCTTATATCTTAACAAAGAAATAAAAATAAAAATTGAAATATAATCCTTATGCTGAATTTGATTTGTTGCTGATATGTCTCCTTCCATTTCGGTTGTGATATCTTAACAGTTTGCATAAAACACATCTCCACCTGACTATGCCCATGCTTTTGTGTTTCAAACACAGTCATCCTGTCACCTACTACCCGAATCTACCTCTTCCACTCATGCCCACAACATTTAGTATTTGATTAATGAACTGCTGCAAGCACATACCGTTGTTCTACACGTAGCTTTGAGTCTTTTCTTACCCAAGTCTGCCCTGCGTTCAGACTTTCCTTTGTAACTATTATAAGACTGGACTTTAAAAGATATTCTATTACCTTTGAAAAAGCGTATCGCATCCGCTTCTCTATCGCAGTTCAATGTTCCAACATTCTACATTATAATCCGCTTTTTCCCTCCAATGTGATTTTTACAAGGGAAAAACCCATGTACCCGGACTTATGAAACCTTTATATTTTAGCAATAACTTCCATCACATCCACTTCGTTAACACATTTCACATTTCGGCACTCATAACATATTCATGAGTTCCATTCCTCCTGAGCTTGCAATGTGTGATGTGCGATAAAGGTAGGGATGATGTGGCAAGTCGAGGTGGGGCCAATCCCAAATCGCAATCGGCGATATGAAACCTTGTCGCACTTCCCATTTCAGCATTTATAGCATATTTCTTAGCGCCATTCCTCCTAAGCTTACAAAGTGCGAGAGGGTCCCATGGTCAGACTATAAATACTTTAGACTCGATCTTTGAACTATATCGCATCCGGTCCTCGTATCGCATTTCACATTTAGGCGGTTTTAACCTTGTTCTATTCCTCCTGAGCTTTCCGATATGCGATCAGTCCTTCCACATTCGATTGCGATTAAGCCTCTGAACATTTTTCTGCACATATATTTTCACGACTCGACCCTGACCTGTGTGCAATGATCTGAACGCATCAATCGGTTCGACTCCTGAATTTTTTTGCATGCGAATAAGGCTGACTTGATCTTTGCTACATGCTTTTTTTCTTTGCTGCTCCTCTGGCTTAGATTACACCTTCAATGCTGCTACTTCCTTGATTTTGGTTCCAGTGCCCATGTGATGATGAATCCTTGTTGAGCTTGTGGTTATTCTTTTGAGCATGTTGTAGGTCTTCTTCAAATTTTAACAATTGTTCCTCAACAACCTTGAATTGCTCAGAACCTCTCTTGACTTTTAGTTGAGTCAAATTATGCTACAACACAATGTAGGCCATTCTCCTGTATAAGTAACTCTGTATTAATCCTTTTACGCATGACTCAATTGATTTGAATCTTAACCACTATTGATTTTACATTGGCTTAGCAAGCTATAAAGTTTAAATTTTTAAGTAATTAAGCTAGCCTTGATCCATCTTAACTTCGGATCTATGAAGGGCCAAGACGGATCATTTTTTTTCACATTAAAATAGGTTTTTATTTCAAGGAATTTGATCCCTCTCCATGCTTGGAGTTAAGATTGATCTAGGCTAGTTTAATTATTAATTATAAATATAAATATAAATATAACTATCAATTTAATTTAATTTAATTTATTTTACTACATTTTGGGATCAAAAGGTGTTAAATTACTTATGAACCTCAAATATAAAGATTTTTTTTTAATAAAAAGTGAATCGGGTGAGGGGAAATCTTCTATAAAATATAGTATTACAAAATTTATTACCACCCCCACCCAATAAAAATTAGTGGCGGAAATACTAATTAAAATTTAATATTGTTACATTTTACCTAATATTTCCTATCACATCTCAGCCTAAATATTACATTTTAATCAATATTTTCCCTCACCTTTGCTAATTTTATAGTTGATTTTGTTTAATTTCAAACTTTAATTATAAAGAATAATTATAATAAGAAGTGGACTAGTTATCTCCAAGAGTTAGCTCAACTGGTCATGTCCCCGTTGCTAAGTACTTTTCCAATTGGGAGGTCACAGGTTCATATCTCCTTGATGCCCTTGGGGTTAGGCCTCGCATGTAAAGTCGAAGGTTATATCCCTTTGGGATGTTTTGCAGATATTTTTCCATGGACGTAGCGGGTACATATGTGTGCGAGCACATTGGATTCGTGAATCACAAGTGAGAAAAGGAAAAGAAAAAAGAAGTGGACTAGTTAAGGGAAACAAGAAGTAGACTAGTTGAGGGAAAGATTGAGTAAAATGAAATATTATAATATTATATTTTACCCAATATAACTTAGTAAAAAGTGGATGGAGGTAGGAAAATCTTAGATAAAATTTAATAATTAATTTTTTCCTAATATTTTCCCTGCATGTGAACATATCCAAACAAATTCCCAATGTCAACATATCAATAATTTTTTTTACCTTTACAGGTTGACACATTTCTAGGGTACTACAGGCATTAGATATAAGCTCAACAAGGGAGTTACATATATCTGTCGTTAACAAAATTTATAACTTCAATTATTTATCTCACTGTATAAAGTTTGTTAAAATTGAAGTATTTTATTTATGGCCGACATTAATTTTTAAAGTAACATTATTACTATTATCTAATGTAACATTACACACATCATCTCTTGCATATGCATATATATTAGCTGACACACATATATATTATTTTAATTAAAAAAAATTTAGCAGTTCATTGGCTTAAAAATTTGTATGTCTTATTTCAGTGTTTGAAGTTCGTGACGTGTGTATATGAAATTAGTTTTCGTGACATGTGTATATGAAATTAGTTCACCCTAAGAACTGACCAATTTTCGCTGGGATTGTCAATTTTGACAAGATATTGTAATCTAATTTAAAAAAATGATAAAATTTAATACATATATAAAGATATATTATTAACTTGCTCTCAGATAAAGGATGGGGTCGCTATTGTGGGGTCTCTTCTTCTTGGAACTCTTTTTGTGTGTTGGAGATTGATGACGAGTAATCTATGATAGTGGGAGTGTAATGGTGAAGTAAATTAGGCTAGGAAGGAGATGAATACAAAATCGTTGAAGCCGTTGTTGTCATTGGAGATTCGTTCATTGGTAAATTATAGATTGTGATGATGAGAGGTCGATGTGAATCCTTCTCGGTTTATTATGTCAATCGATTTTTTTCAAGTCGCATACAAAATTTAGTAAAATTGGGCTAAGGAATGGAGGAATATAAAAGCGTTATATTTTTTGTTGTCCGAAACGACTAGAGGTTTCCCCAAAATTTACAGGAAACGACTATTTGGGAGCGGTAATATTATATAATAAAAAATATTAAAATATAAAAAATAAAATTATATTTTAGTATATAAATATATTCTTTTGGTGTTTATCTCCCTGAGTGCCTCCCTTCTATATATATATATATATATATATATATATATATATATATATATATATATATAATTTCAAGTTCATTATCAGTTCTCACACACATGACCGGTCTTTGAAACAATCTGGCTTAAAAATACAAATGAACAATTTTACATATGTTTCTCTAGTTATTCTTAAGAGAAAAATAAACTCTAATGTTTAAGCATTGATTTACAAATGAAATATGCACACGCAATTTTCTATGGTATATATACATACACAATAAAATAAATACTCATCATCATTATATCACAGTTATCGCCCTTACATCGAGGTGCCACAGTCTTCCTTAACCTATCAAGAGATTGCTCCAATTTCTCAATTAAAGATATTTGTGTTAACGATGTTTTTGGCATTTATTATTGCTAAGGTTTCAACATAGGCTCATGTTTTGTGGGCAGTTCAACATATTTCTTTACAGTATTTGTATTCTCCAACAACAAGGTTAGACCTTTAGAAACAAAGGTTCCATAAGATTTATCCACATCTTCTTTTTTAGTCCAAGACTCATGAATCACTTTTATGAATCTGCCTAATACGAATTTATGAAGCTTGATGTAATTATTAATTTGTACTAATTATACCAAACATTTAAGAAACTTTGACAACTTCGTAATTCCTTTTTTTGAGCAATTTTCATGGTTTACATCCCTAACCCAATCATTGTCTCTGGAATGTAGGAACTCCAAAAATAATAATTTACTATGGAACCCAGGAAATCCAAAAATAATAGTCTTCAAAGATCCAAAAACTTTCCCAGCTCCAGCTAAAAAAGAAACCTTCCCATATAGTTCCAAATCTCTTTGGAGCAGGGAACCATTGGAACAGGTTTTTCATCTCTCGGGAACGATTCCAGTTTAACAGAGTAAATTACAGATTGCAATGATGATAGGTCGACGCAAATCCTCCTCCGTATATTATGTCCATTGATTTTTTTTCATTAATCATTACAAGTTGCATGAGAAACTTAGTAAAATAGATCTGGATTAGACTTGTTATATTATAAATCGGAGAGACAACGGATCTACATAGGCATTTGGATAAGTAAAAAATGGTACCTTTGGATAAGTAAGAAGCGGTAACTTGAGTACCTATAAGAAGGATGGTGCAGACATTGTTGGAATTAATCCCAACCACCACCATGAATAAACAGTGGCAGCAGCCAATAACTTCATTCAATTTTCTGTGTAGGGAAGGACAAGCAACAGGCTTCAAACCTGAAGGCGTTTTCATGAAATCCACACAAAAAATCAAAACATAGTATCTGAGCCCTGTCTGCATTTAATTTCCATTTTCCACGTTTAATTATCGTGCCCGCAGTTCGCCGCCCTCAGCTTTTATGTTTTACCCCTTAAGCCTTCGCCATAAGTTATTTCCCTACCAATGTGATATCGACGGGACCCACCTCCAACCTTATCGCATTTGCAAATCCGTGAAATCCTTTGTATTCCTCCCATTTCCTTAACTTTATGCATTTCTCACTTACCGTGCTTTTCCGCATCACCACCTGCACTTCATAACCCTTAGTGTAACTTTAAGCCTTCACCAAATGTTATTTCCCCACCGATGTGATCCAGTGGGACCCACCATATACTTTTCTGCATTACCACATAAACCTTTGTTCGCCCTATTTCCTTACCTTTTTGTATTTCACATTTCCCACAGTTTACCACCCGCAGCTTGCACTTCGCAAAGTTTTTTATTTACCTTTTCCAGCCGCCCGCAAGTTAAGTTATTTTCGATGTGATGCGATTGCAAAGGGGCATGTGCCAAGCTCAATAGGGTAGCGCAAAGCACACATCGCAAGGCTTAGGAGTTAATGGACAAGAGCCTGCAGGTTAAGATGTCTACATTGTGATGCAATATGTGCCATGTCACATTGTATATCACAAGACTTAAGTTTTTCCCGTAAGCGCCCAGTTTAAAAGTTAAAATTGTTGACGAGCGATTTGCGATGGATGCGCTAGACGCGATGTGTTTTCGGAAGAAGAACCCATAATATTTGAGGTCCACTGTTATGTGTTCTGAACGCATTTTGTATGATGTTTCATGTGTAAACAACAAATTAGAACATAAGGATGATTTTTTTGTTGAATGTCCATTCCTGCATTGAATTGCATTAAAACGCATGCTTCGTCCATTTTGTATAAACTTATGTAATTTCTCATATGTTAAGAGAGAGATGAATCGAATTTCAGAGAAGAGTTGAATACATTTGAAAAATTTGTTCTCTTGTGTATTATCATTGTCTGTCTGTGAATTTTATTTATACATTTGTGCATTCTCTGTGTTGTTAGGGAATGCATCCCTATGTCTATTTGTTGTATTTACAATTTCCAGCAGACATCAAGCAAGGTGAAGAGGAATTGGCCAATTTCTATAACTGTAACTAGTGGAGAAGATTTTGGTAATTTATAAACTTTGTTCTTTTTTTTTTTGTGTATCATATAGTTGGCGTGTGGAATCAATTGCATCGTGATTATTCTAGGTTGTGGGTCAAAGAACTCTTCGTTTGGGGATGGAGCTTAAAGTCGTGAACTTTATGAATTTTTTATGGGGTGATGAACATGTTACAAAATATTGATTCCATGGCGAGATGAATATATTATAAAACATTGACTACATGGTGACCGTAGAGGATAACTGGCGAGATTAATATATTATAAAACACTGACTACATGAATATATTATAAAACACTGCCTACATGGATGGTACTGCCTCTTGCACATTGATTTGGGAAAAAAAGGCTTTGGACAAGTAAATTAACACGTTCACCACATATTAGTTTGGGAATTCTCTTAAAAATAATTTGCTTGAGAGGCCCTATTTGAATCAATGGCTGAATTTGCAATAACTTCTAAAATGGCTCTAAGGATTCTACATTAGGTTTTAGGTTGTTATTCAATGACCGATAGCTTCTTCATAAATATTTGATTCATTTACTCCACTATATATTTGAAAGATAAGAATGGATATGAATGAAGAGTCCATTTTTGGTATTATATATGGAAATGGATAAGTGAATTGTATATGGGTAAGATAGTAAAGAATAAGAACAAAGAAACCTTTTCATTTTATACATTATATATATTTGAATCAGATCACCAAATGAATTTCTTATTAATACAAATAAAATATTTTCATCTTTATATCACTTATGTTCCTTACCTTCAAAACAAATGAAATTCCTATTAATACAAAGAAATTATTTTCCTCTTTATATCACTTACCTAGTTTACCATTAGAATATTCTATTATCTAGACTCTAAAATACATTATCATTTCCATAATTTCATTAATTATGGACTATAAAAATAATTTTCCAAAAAAAAATAGACAACTAGAAATCTAAATTAATGGTATTTTTTACAATAAAAATCAATCTAGATATATCCTACTCTGTATCTACCATATATCGAGAGGATCAAATCTTTCCACATGTAAACCTTATTTTTGGAGTGTAGAATTTGAGGAAAAGTTTGCACCTCGAGAGATTTGATTTCTATGAGCCCATGATAAATCCAGAGTTACATGGATCTAAATTAATTCTACTTAGAAAAAAAAATCACATTTTCATATTATCATAATTATGTATATTTTTGAATTATACATCATACTTTGAAATTTACATAATTATAAATACAAATAATAACAAATAATATGTAATCAACTTTATAATAAAATTCTTTAGAGAAAATTCTACGCACACAATAATATCACAATTGTTTTGAACTAAGACCTTTAAATATTTAAATGACAATAACCATAATATACTCCATCAAACCTAAACATGATTATATTAATATATTTGGAAACTCCATATAAAATCCAAAAACTTAATTGTATTTGTCCCAAAGTATTCCACGACAATTTGTATACAACCTCAATAATTCAGCGATGAGTCAAATCAATGGGTCGAAACCCCACAAATATGTGCACAGAAGTTTGAATTTGGGTGCCCAGATAATCTGCAGCCCTGAGCTCTTAACTTTGTTGAATATTATGCAAAATGTAATTTAGGAGAGAGTCAGTTTATCTGAATTTTAGATTAGGAATTAGTTCCTATTCCTTAAATAGTTGTTCTAACTTCCTTATTTGTGTGAAGAGTATATATTTTTTATTATAATGTGATTGATGTAGAGTGTTCTGCAGAGGCAGTCTCCAAGTGGAGGCTCTCATTTGAGAGATGTCCAATTTCATTAATAAAGTTGATTCTTAAGTTTTTATCATGATAGCAGAGCTCTAAGGTTGGTGAGTCAAATGAAGAGTACTTTGATCCTTGTGTGAGTGTCCCCAAAACTGGTAAATCAAAGCCATAATTCTTTGATCCCTCTATGAGAGTTTAGGTGACAGAAGAGAAGACCCTAATTGCATGTATGAAGATAGCCTGTGAGGAGGCAGAGTTGTTTTCTCTATGAAAGATATTAACACTGTTACCGATGAAATAAGTAACCACACTGTTACCTATTTTTTTTTGGTAGGATAAAAAGCACCCGATCTTGAAAAGTGGTGATGCAGAATCACCTTCTTCTTTTTTTGAGCACATTTTTGACACTCTAATATTTTTATTTATGAAGTATGAATATTTGTTTTAAAATGTTAGTGATTTTCATGCTAATTTTGAAACGTATTGATGTAGCATCAACTCTTTTTTTTAGAGCGGTGATTTTCATGCTAATTTTGAAACATATTGCTGCAGCATCAACCTTTTTTTTTTAGGTGGTGATTTTCATGTTGGTAATAAAACACAAAACTTAGATTAAAAAAATATATATAAAAACAATAAAAAAAACAATAAAAAAATGTAAAAAAAAACAAAATTAACTCATAAACATAAAAAATTTAAACAAAAATAGATTAAAAAAACAAAAAAAACAAAAAAAACAAACAAAAAAATTCGAAAATTATATCAAAAGAAATGACAAAATTTGAAAAAAAAAAAAACACATAATTTAAAGAAAAAGAAAAAATTAACCAAAAAAAAAAAAACATCAAAAACATTTTTTTCTAAGTTATTAAAAAAAACAATATAATTAAAAAAAAAATATTAAAATAGAAAATTTAAAAATAACTTAAATTACAAAATTAAAATTTAGATAAAAAAATAAAATACAAAAAAGAAAAAAAAATTTAAATTAAAAAAATAATAATAATAAGAAAAAAGAAACAAATTTTAAAATTAACAAAAAAAAAACAAATTGAAAAAAAAAAATTTTAAATTGAAAAATAAAATTGAAATAAAAGAATTAAAATTAAAAAAGCTATCATTAAAAAACAAAAAAAATGAAAAAAACCATGTGCAAATAATTAAAAAACAAATATCCGTAAATTTACTGTTTTTTTATAAATGAAACAATTTATAAATTTAAAAAATGGAAAACTAAATAAACTAAAAAATTAAAAAAAAAAATTAAATTAAATTAAAATTTAATAAGTAAATTTTAAATTTTAAAAAATAATTAATCTAAAATATTAAATTTAAAAAAAATAAAACAAATAAAATAAATTAAAAAAAAAAATAAAAAAAAAAATTTGAATTAAAAAAAAAATTAAAATTTTTTGAATTTAAAAAAAAAATCAAATTAAAAAAAAAGTATTAAAAAATAAATAATTTTTTTTTTCTTTTTTGTTTGATCGTGGTGGCACCGCCAATCGGCCTCTTGCCCAGGTGGCGGTGGATGTCGGTTGCTGGGTGGGCGGGGAGGCTGCATGCAACACCCCGCCCACCCAGCGGCCGGCCTCTGCCGCCACCTGTGCGGGAGGTCGATTCCGGGAATCGCCCTCCCGCGGCGGCGAGGTCGTGGCGAACCCCCCGCCCGCCCGCCGCCCGCCTTCTTCACCACCCGTGCGGAGGCCGATTTTCGGGAATCACCCCTCCCGTAGTGGGGAGGGCGGACTCGGACCGACTCCTCCGCTCGCTGTGAGTGCGATTTAGGGAATTGACCTCCCGCCACAGGAGGGCGATTCCCAGAATGGGCCTCCCGCGGTAGGAGGGTGAGTCTCGGAATGGGCTTCCTGCGGCAGGAGGCTAATTCCCTGAATCACACTCATGGCGATTCCCAGAATCGGCCTCCCGATGCAGGAGGGCGATTCTCGGAATCGGCCTCCCCCGCCGCGGGAGCGCGATTCCCGGAATCGACCTCCCGCCACGGAAGGGCGATTCTCGGAATCGGCCTCCCGCCTAGTGGCCGGCCTCCGCCGCCACCTAGGCGGGAGGCTGATTTGCAGCGGCACCACGATCAAATTTTTTTTATTTTTTATTTTTATTTTTTTAATTTTTAATATTTTTTTTTAATTTGATTTTTTTTTTATTTCTTTTTTTAAATTAAAAAAAATTATTCATTTATTTATTTTTTTAAATTTAATTTTTGTATTTGAAATTTAATTTGTTTTAATTTTTTTTGCTTTCAATTTTTTTTCGAAATTTTGTTAGTAATTTTTATTAAATTTTGTATTTTTTTATTTATCTAATTGATTTGTTTTTTTATATATATTTTATAATTTAAATTTAATTTATTTTTGAAAATCTATTTGTTTTTTTAATTTATATTTTTTTAAATTTAATATTTTTATTGTATTTTATTTTTCATTTTTTATTTTTAATTAATTTTTCATTTTTTACTTTTAATTTAAATAATGTTATTTATTTATTTATTTATTTTAAGTTTTAAATTTATTAAAATTTAATATATTTCTTTAAATTTAATTTTTTACTTTAAAATTTAATTTTTTTTTTTTTTTTTTAATTTAATAAACATTTTCTTTTTCTTTTTTAAATTTAATTTCTATATTTTATTTTTTATAATTTATTTCTTTTTTTAACTTGTTTTTTTTTAATTTAATATTTTTATTTTGTTTATATTTTTATTTTTTTATTTCAATATATTTTGAAATTTTAATCTTTATTTTTTTATTTTTTTATTTTTCTTAAATTTTAGCTTTTTTTTAATGTTTGAATTTTAAAAATTAAATAATGTTATTTCTTTTTTTAAAATTGTCAAAAATATGACACAATTTTTTTTTTTGTTATTCCAGCATCAACTAGTTTTGTTTTGAGGGTGTTTTTTCAATTCTTTTTTCAAGAAACAATTTTTTTTTTAGCATAATTTTATAAAATGTTGAAATTTGACCTTTAAAAAAAACCAAGTGCGTTCGGGAATACACTTTTTTTTGTTTTTGGGGTGTTTTTTCATGTTTTTTGAGTCTTTTTGGGCTAGAGTTCCCGTTTTGAGGTCAGGTTACCTATTTCATCGGTAACAGTGTTTATTGGATCAGTGCTTATTTTGGAGGAAAAGGAGTGATGATTTGTTAAAATATTTAATCTTTCCATTTAGTGTTAGTTTAGAAATCAATTTTAAAAATTAGTTTTTAGTTAGTTCAAATTGTTTCTATGTAACTGTCTATATGCATGTATTTATAGATTGCTCATAATATAATAATTTACAACTTGTGCTCTCTAGCAATCTTTTGTATTTGTTTCTTCTTTTGTCATTCTGTCATGGTATTGAAGCATTGGGGTTCTTCTTGGGCAAAGGCGAACTACTGGAGATTTGTTGTTGAAGACTTGCACTCATTATTTGAAGCTGTCATTTGAAGCTTTTGAAGTAGATTGTTGTTGAAGACTTGCATTAGTTGTTTGAAGTTTCCGTTTGAATATTTTGAAGAAAAAAAGTTGTTGTTGCCTGCTTTTTCACTACAGTTCCGTCTTTGTTGTTTGAAGTTTCCAAGTCATTGAACGAAGGAGCCTCCAGCGAGGAATTTGTAAGCCGTGAATTGAAGTTCAGTCATTGAAGGTGCATGATTCAAAGTTTTTATAGTTGTGTAATCAGTGTTAGAAAAAGGCTGAAAAGTGTTTTACTTGATTAGTTTTAATAGTTTGTCTAATCAACGTTTAAGGAAGGCTTCCACGTTTCCTTTTTACTTGATTCACAATTTAGAAAAAAAAAAAAAAAAAATTGTAATCGACTGCCACATTTTTTTAGTTGATTGGTTTGGATTCTTAGCCTATTAATGAGGTTGTTGAAAGGAAGGGAATGAGGATGTTGAAACGAAAGGAAATATGTCTTCGATGTTGGTGTTAATATTCAATTATGGGATTTATAAAATTAAGGTGTTGAAATTAAAAAGAGCTAAAAACAATATAGTTTTTAATCACCTTCATCGAAAGTCTACTTGTGTTATCTATTTGGAAGTGTTTTAAAAGGAGTTGTTTTCAGTTTTTGATTACTTCAAACATGGCCTCGACAAGTCAGTTTGCAATCCCCACGCCATTATTTAGTGGAAAGAACTATGATATTTGGAGTCTTAAAATGTAAGCATCCTTATAAGGCTTAGGGTGTTGGGAATTAGTAGAGTTGGGGTTCACAGAACATGACGCAAATACAATTGCTGGTATCAATGTTTCCCAAAGAAAAAAAATTGACGAAATCAAATAGAAAGAAGGTAGAGCGAATTCATGCATCTTAAATTCCTTAGATGATTCTCTTTTTCCTAAAATCAATGCTGCTAAAACTGCTAAATCAATTTGGGATATACTTAAGGTTGCTTATCAAGGAAATGATAAAGTAAAAATGGTAAGATTACAAACTCTCAGAACATAATTTGAAACACTTAAAATTACTGAATCAGAAACCATTGATCAGTTTATGAATAAATTTATGGGTGTTGTTAATCAGCTTCAGATGAATGGTGAAGAAATAGAAGACCAAAGATTTGTTGAAAAAGTTCTTAGATGTTTGCCTAAAAAATTTGACATGATTATTACTGTTTTGAATCGAGAGAATTAACAAAATTATCTGTGGAAGAATTAACTGGTTCTTTTTTGGCTCATGAAACAAGATTTAATTTAAACGTTAGTAATTTAGAGCATGCTTTCAAATCTAAAGCTTCTATGGATAGAGGTAGAGGCAGAGGTTTTCGTGGCAGGAGAGGAAAAGGTAGAGAACAATCTTAGTCTGATGATAGATCACAAGTAACTCAAGCACATTTAGAGCAGTCTCAAAATGATCATGGTCATAGATGGATAGATAAATCAAAAATTCAATGTCACTACTGCAAAAAATATGGCCTTTATAAGTCTGAATGTCGAAAATTACAGTATGTTTTAAGTAAAAACAAAGCCAATGTAACAAACACTGAATGTGAAACATCAGATGCTTTATTTTTGGCATGCCAAGTAACTGTGCAAGTACTTAATAAAGATGTTTGGTTGGTAGAAAGTGGATGTAGTAATCATATGACTGGTCATAGTGATTTGTTTTCACATCTTGATACATCATTCAGTTCCTCTATTGGTTTGGGTGATGATCGCCAGGTTAAAGCTTCAGGGAAGGGTGCTATGCCTATATTAACCAAACAAAAGGTTGTGAACAACATTTATGACGTTTATTATGCAGCGAATTTCAAGCATAATTTGTTAAGTGTTGGTCAGTTAGATGCACATGGTTATGATGTTAGCTTTCACAACACTACTTGTATGATTGTTGATAAACATAAGTCTCTTGTTGCAAAGATTCCAATGACAAAGAACAGGTTGTATCAATTACAGTTGAAAAGTGAGAAGTTGTATGCACATAATGTTTCAATGCCAACTGAATCTAATCTGTGGCATTTGCGATATGGTCATTTACCTATCCAAAGTATGAGTTTTTTGCAAATACAGTCTATGGTGAAAGGTTTGCCTTCCTTGTATGATCATATCTCTTCCTGTACAAGTTGTATAATGGGTAAACATAAGCGAGATAGTTTAGCTTCAGCGTCTAATAGAGCAAAAGAACAACTAGAGTTAGTGCATATAGACTTGTGCGGTCCAATGCAAGAAAAATCAGTTGCTGGCAGTCTCTATTTTCTTATCATTGATGATTTTAGAAGGAAAATTTGGGTGTATTTCAGCAAATATAAATCAGAAACATTTTTGAAGTTTAAGGAGTTCAAAGCCGAGGCTGCAAAACAAATTGGAAAGTTTATTAAAGTTCTGAGATCTGATAAAGGAGGTGAGTATGAATCTAGCGAATTCATTGATTTTTGCAAACAACATGGTATTAAAAAACAAACGACAACCAGTTATACTCCGCAGCAGAATGGAGTTGCTGAAAGAAAGAATCAGACAATTATGAATATGGCTCGTAGTTTTCTCAAAACATGAAATTTGTCTAAATATTTCTGGGCTGAAGCAGTTGCATGTTCGGTATATATTTTGAATATATCGCCAACTTCCAGTGTTCAAAATTTTGTACCTGAAGAAGCATGGAGTGGACAAAAGGTAACTCTTTCACGCTTTCGCGTATTTGGTTGTATTTATTTTTCTCATGTTCCAGAAAAATTGAGAAAAAAGATTGATGATAGGAGCGAAAAAATATATTTTTATAGTATATAATGATCAATCTAAGGCATACAAATTGTTTAATCCTATAACTAAAAAGTTTGTTGTAAGTCGAGATGTGAAATTTTTGGAAGACAAGTCTTGGAATGAAGTAGAGAACAATACTTGTCCCGATCCTTTTATTCTGTTAGACGAACGTCAAGCACCTGCAACATGCACTCCAATATTACAGGTTCAAGACAAAACCAGTAGTAGTTCATCAAGTAGTAGCAGTTCATCATCTTTTGAGTTTGATTCTGATAATCCTAAAATGAGAAACTTCAGTGATATTTATGCACAAGATGATGTTGATGATATTGTAAATTTTGCATTTCTTTCATTTCAACCTACTTGTTTTGAAGAGGCTATAAAGCACAAAGAATGGGTAGATGTGATGAATAATGAAATTGATGCTATTGAAAGAAATCAAACTTGGGATTTGGTTGATCTACCTGATGATAAAAACTCTATAGGTGTCAAAGGGGTTTTTAAAACAAAGTTAAATGAGAGAGGTGAAGTTGATAAGTACAAAGCAAGATTAGTTGCCAAAGGTTTTTCACAGTAACCTGGCATAGATTATGGTGAAACATTTTCACATGTAGCAAGAATTAACACTGTTCGTTTTGTATTAGCTATTTCACCACAAAAAAAGTGGCTGATTTACCAAATGGATGTAAAGTATGCTTTTTTGAATGGTGTTTTGAATGAAGAAGTGTATGTTGATCAGCCACCTGGTTTCGAAATAAAAAATAAAGAACATAAGGTGTACAGGTTGAAGAAAGCATTATATGGCTTGAAGCAAGCTCCAAGATCTTGGTATAGCCGAATGGACCATTACTTGTTGAATAATGGTTTGAGAAGAAGTGACCATGAGCCCACTTTGTATATCAAGAATGATCATCAAGGTAAAATTTTGATACTATGTCTTTATGTTGATGACATAATTTATATAGGCAACATGTAGTTAGATGCATTTAAAGCTGCAATGAAAAATGAATTTGAAATGATAGATCTTGGATTAATGAGATACTTCTTAGGTATCGAAGTGAAACAAACACAAGATGATATGTTTATGAGTCAACAGAAGTATGCTACTGACATTTTGAAATTTTTTAAAATGGACAGGTGTAAACCGGTGGATACTCTTATTGAAGCTGGTACAAAGTTGAGTAAAGATGATGTGGGTACTATTGTTAATGTGACTTTGTATAAGCAACTTGATGGTAGTATTATGTATCTTACGGCTACTAGACCTGATATAGCATTTGCAACTAGTTATATTTCCAGGTTTATGGAATCTCCTAAAGACTGCCATTGGAAGGTTGGAAAAAGGGTGTTAAGATATATTTCAGGTACATCTACTTATGGTTTATCGTATGCAGCCTCTGCAAACAGTAAGCTTGTTGTTTATACAGATAGTGATTATGCAGGATGTATTGATGATCGGAAAAGCACTACTGAATATGATTTTATATTTGGTAGAAACTTGATCTCGTGGTCATCCAAAAGGCAGACCATAGTTGCACTATCCTCAACAGAGGCCAAGTACGTTGCAGTAAATTCAGCATCATGTCAATCAGTGTGGCTAAAGAGACTTCTCTCTGACTTCGGATATATAGAAAATGAACCTATTTCAATTCTTTGTGACAACACTTCCACTATTTCCTTGTCAAAGAACAATTTCTTTCATCAAAAGAGAAAAAATATCGACACTCGTTTTCACTTTATTCATGAAATCATAAAAAATGGTGATATTGTTCTCAAATTTTGTGAATCCAAGGAACAGTCAGCGGATATCTTCACCAAACCACTAAGAAAAGTTAATTTTGAATTTCAATGTCAAAATGTAGGCATAAAACAATGTAACCCTCAAGATTAAGAGGGAGTGTTAAAATATTTAATCTTTCCATTTAGTGTTAGTTTAGAAATCAGTTTTAAAAATTAGTTTTTAGTTAGTCCAAACTATTTCTATGTAACTATCTATATGCATGTATATATAGATTTCTCATAATATAATAATTTACAGCTTGTGCTCTCCAGCAATATTTTGTATTTGTTTCTTCTTTTTTCATTCTGTCATGATCAGCATTGATCCATGAGGCAGAAGTGTGCTAATCTAGCCACAATTCAAAAAAAAATTATGATCCCCTTTAACATGGATTTGGTGATTGTTCAAGCGCTGAGCCTGAGGTAGCCCGTGGCAAAGGAGTTGTGGACCGTTACTATATTGGATCTCGTGAGACTGTGCCAAAGGAGCATCATGGCAGAGGAGGAGAATCACTGGTGGACGCAGCTTGAGGCATTGTCAGAGGATCGCTAGTGGATTTGTGAAGGGACTGCATTTGTTGCGCCGGCAGAGGAGGTTGTGCCAGAGGAGATTTATTCTAGCTTGCGTGGAGGCCGAAGAGGTCGTGCCTCAGAGCTATTGCTCGTTGGTGAAAGTTGCATGAGGTCGTGGCAGAGACCATGGAAGGAGGCCATGGTAAAGGTCATTGGCAGAAGCCTGAGGTTTTTTCTTACAACGTGGATCGTGTCAGATCCGTGTGATCGAGTCCCGTGGATGAGGTGTAGATGAGTTGTTTCTCGTTGCTTTTTGTGATCAAGACATGTTGAATTACATGTGGATCAAGGCGTGATGAATGCTAGTAAACTTGCGTGAGGATCACTGAAGGTAAATGGTATGGTCCTCACTACTGGTGCGGTGACCGTGGATAAGTCTGTTGCTGCAG
The DNA here is from genome assembly GCA_034641835.2 of Pinus albicaulis. NCBI lineage: Eukaryota > Viridiplantae > Streptophyta > Pinopsida > Pinales > Pinaceae > Pinus > Pinus albicaulis. The sequence goes on from CM076579.1 coordinate 786,560,681, forward strand.
TGTGACCAAGGCGTCTTGATCTAGGCTATATAATGGGAGTCGAATGTGGTAGTTGCATCTGCGTGCCTTTCTAACCTGCGTGCCCCCATGTTGGTGGTCAGAAACAACACCCTTCGGCGCTGACTGTTCGACACTATTTAGGTAATGCATGTCTTACATTCAGTTTCAACAACATCCCGTGAGGACAACCAGTTAGTTTTTTTTACTTATTTTATTTTTTGGATCGGATAAATAGATTAAGTTTGAAGTCTTTTTTATTTGAGTTTGTTGTATTGTATTACAGTGCAACCAAACTTCTTCTTTTGCCTACCCTAGCTGAACAACCTGCTGAGATCAATCATGGAAATAAGTTGTACATTATATTCTCTATTCTTGTCAAAATATAGATCATCTTCCTATCCTTTCCATCCTCGTTAACTAAATGAGATGTATAAAGGATTGATAATTTCCACAGCATAAAATTCTTGGGTAAGAAATATAAAATTTGATGTAGTGCTTCTTCCAAACCAAGAAAGTCAGATAACTGATGCTAAGAAGATGGGACTGCCTTCTTCCTCAACATGGCGGGGAATGACACTTGCTTGGATTTTTAAAAGGGTCTTTATATTTAAGGTTCTTTTTTAAAGAAAGGAATTTTTACATAGCCTTTTAAGGATCTGGAGTCAATCTGGTGTTTTTAAGTTTTTTAATATGCTGGAGGTTGGATTTTGTTTTGTCAAGATCAATAACCAAATGGTCGAGGCATACTTGAACGAGAGAAATAAACTTGACAGTTCCAATTATTCCAATTGGAAATTAAAGTTGCAGACTTTGTTGGAGGGGAAAATTACAAGGGTGATTGTAAATGGTGATGAATTGAAACCGATAGTTGCATGAGACAGATCAGCTGCAACAATTCAAGATTGGAAGAAGCGGGAGAACAAGGCGACAGTGTTGTTGAAACTGTCAGTGAAAGACTACATTATCCCTCACATTAGAGAGTGTAAATCAGAAAACGAGATTTGCACAAACCTCAAGTATCTGTACGAGATCATAAACACAAATTGTCTTTTGTTCCTAAAAACAAGATTCTCTCCATTAAAATGGAGGAGAATGAATCAGTGATGTGTTCGCCTCTCGCATCAAGTACCTCAAAGATAATCTTGGTGACATAGGGGAGGCAGTGTCAAACATTGATATGGTCATGATTACCATGAATGGTATCACTGATGACTATCAGATATTCATCACAGGCTTTAATGTGAGAGACAAAGCCCCCAAATTTGAATAACTGACCGGGATTTTGATGCAAGAAGAATAAATTTGGATGAATCTGAAACCCCAGAATTTAGATCTTGCTTTAATTGCGAAGAAGAAGACCTACAGAGGGAAGGAAAATGCAGGCATAAATGCAGAGGTACACCACAAAGAAAGCCACCTCAAGGTATGCCATATCAAGGTATGTCTTCAAATAGAAACAAATTAGGAACCGAATGTTTCTATTATGGTAAAGTTAGTCATATTGCAAAGAATTTTCATAAAAAGAGGCTTGATGAAACTCAACATAGACATACAAGGCATGTAGGACACTTTTTGATGAAGATCATAACCAGGACCTCAAATTATTTATGGTTGATTCTGAGGGGAATAATGAAACAGATATGTGGTTTGTGGATTCAGGAGCTTCCGCTCACATGATAGGTAACAGAGAGTGGTTTGCAAACTTCAAAGAAACTAGCAGTGGTGCAAAAATTTACCTTGGTGATGACAGAGGGTACCAAATCAAAGGGTATGGTAATGTTCCTGTCATATTGCCTAATGGAAATATTAGCAATATCCAAAATGTAATGTATGCACCCAGAATATAAAATAATTTGATCTATTTTTCTATGATAACAGATCATAATCTTAAGGTAGATTTTTTAAAATCTTATTGTGATATTAAAGATGTGTTGGATTATAAGAAGACAATTTCATCAAGGATTTGAGTGGGAGGTTTGTACAAGTTGAATGTGAGAAGTTCGCCTCACCAAGCATTGACATCATCGAGTATGACTACAGAATATTTATGGCATCCGAGATTCGACCATATTAATTTCAATGATCTACTGCTACTTCAAAAAATAAGTATGGTCAATGGTCTCTCTATTTTAAAACATGTTCATGTTGATTGTGAAGCATGTGCTCTTGGGAACATGCACAAAGATGAGTTTCTAGTAAATGTAGATAGAAAGAAGAGAGATATACTAGAGTTAGTGCACACTGATTTATGTAGGCCAATGCAGATGAGGTCATTGGGAGGTGCTTATTATTTCTTATTATTTGTTGATGAATGTACGAGATTCACATGGGTATATTTTCTCTGTAAAAAATATTCATAATTTTGAATAATTTAAACAGTTCAGAAGCATGATTGAGAAGCAGACCGGTAAATTCATCCAGATTCTTTTCTCAGACGAAGGGGGAGAATAAAAGAAGGCGGGTTTCATCAAACATTGCAAAGACCATGGGATACTGCAGAAAATTATATTACCTCACACTCCTCAATAGAACGGGGTTGCAGAGAGGAAGAAAAAGTGTGCTCGTAGCATGTTAAAAGGTAAGAATATGTCTAATGTTTTTTGGGAAGAAGTAATAAATACTGCAATATATTTGAAGAATAAGAGTCCAACAAAAGTCTTGAGTTTAAAAGTCCATTTGAAGCTTTATTAGGTTTTAAGCTTTCAGTTAAAGATTCAAGAGTTTTTTGATCCAAATATTTTGCTCATGTTCCAAAAGAGGATAGGAAGAAAATGGATTCAAAGGCCTTTAAATGAACATTTTTTGGGTATTGTATTGATTTTAAATCTTATAAATTGTTTGATCCCTCTACTCATAAAGTATTTGCATGTACAGATGTAGTATTCCATGAGTAGGTTCATAATGGAAACTATGATAACAACAATGAAGAGTGGGACATTCCTTTTTTGGTGGAAGAAGGGAGTGATGAAATAGGGGACAGCCATGAGCAGCAGTAGAAAAAGGAAGAAGCAGATGGTACATATGCAGTAGCCAAGCCAATTTCACAAAGGGATGATCAGAACATGTTTGAAACCACTCCAACACTAAGGAGATCAAGTAGACAAACTCAATTACTAGCAAGATATATGGAAAATTATTTTATAATTAGTATGTTAAATGTTGTTGAACCATCTAGTTATAAAGACGCCAGTCAATATGATGAATTGAGGGCATCCATGGAAGAGGAATATGAATCAATACTTAAAAAGAAAAAACTTGGGATTTAGTTGAATTACCTGAAGGAAAACAACCCATAGGTTTCAAATGACTATATAAGCCTAAATTTAAAGCAGATGGGAGTATAGATAAATATAAAGCTAGGATGGTTGCAAAGGGGCACTCGCAGAAAGAAGGTATAGACTATGAGGAAACCTTCACCCCTGTACCTAAACTAAATATAATCAAAATGCTAATTACTTTAGCTACAAAACATCATTGGATGATATACCAGCTAGATGTGAAATCTACATTTTTAAATGGGGAATTGAAAGAAGAAGTGTATTTAGAGCAACATGAGCAGTTTTCTAAACAGGGGAAAGAACATTTAGTCTGTAGAGTGAAGAAATAATTGTATGGACTAAAACATGAACCTAGGTCATGGTATGATAAAATTGATTCATTTTTCCTGTAGCATAGTTATAAAAGAAGCAAGAATAATCCTAATATGTATATCGTGTTTGATAAAGAGGGGCAAATTGTCTTGATTTATTTATATGTAGATGATCTTATCATTACAAGAAATGTTTATTAACTCATTAAATATATCAAAGAGAAGATGTCATAGGTTTTTTGAGATGAAATACCTTCGAGAGGTTCTGGCCAGACATTTTTGTCACAGGGTAAGTATGTCAGGAGTTTACTGAAAAAGTTCAAGATGGATCAATGAAAATATGCAGGAGTACCTTTAAATCCGAATATTAAACTTCAGAATGATGATTGTTCCAAGGAGGAAGATGCAACATTGTATAGACATCTGGCTAGGAGTCTAATTTACTTGACTACAACTAGGCTAGATCTGGCTTATGCAGTCAGTGTATTGAGCCAATTCATGTCAAAGCCTCTTGAGAGTCATTATGTTGTAGCAAAAGTTGTCTTAAGGTATCTCCAAGGAGCCTTAGACTTTAGCATTAAATATACTGATTCATGTGATGTTAAATTGCCAAGTTTCTCAGACTTTGATTGGGCTGGAAATCTAGATGACAAACGATCCATAACATTTTATACATTCAACATTGGGTGTGGGGTCATTGCATGGAGCAGTAAGAAGCATAACATTGTATCCTTGTCTTCAGCAGCAACATGTGAGGCAGTTTGGTTGAAGAGACTTCTCTAAGATGCTAGAGAAGAACAAAAAGATGCAACAATTATCAGATGTGACATCCAGAGCTCCATCAAACTTGAAAATGGTCCAATGTTTCATAAAAACACAAATCATATTGATATAGAGTTTCATTTTGTTAGGGAGAAGGTTCAGTAAATGGAAATTCATATTGAATAATGTAATATTTGTGATAATGTTGCTGACATTTTCACTAAGCCTCTTGGAAGAATTAAATTTGAGTCATTTAGGGAGAATTTAGGAGTACTAGTGAACCCTTTCTCCATTAAGGGGGAGTGTTGAAGATAATGGAGAATGTAATTGAGGAGAGAGTCGGTTCCCCCAAAGCTTAGATTAGGAATTAATTCCTATTCCTTAGGTAATAGTTCTAACTTCTCTATTTGTGTGAAGACTATATATTCTCAATTATAATGTGATTGATATAGAGCTTTCAGTAGAGGTAGTCTCTAGGTGGTGTCTCTCATCTGAGAGCTGCCCAGTTTCATTAATATAGTTGATTCTTAAGTTTTTATCAAACTTCAGCCACTCGACTAATGTACTGTGGGGAGACATCGTTACAGGCTTGGGAGAATCTGTTTTCCTCTCGACCCAACCTCTGCGACCTTCTCCAATTATATTTTCCACTTTTTTGGCATGATAGCGCTCCCTCTGTTGCAGATGACAAACAACGTTGAATTTTTGCGAAGGATGATGGCACAATGCTTCAGATTCATGGTTGACTGGATCAAAATACGACTTTGATTTTCATCTTGTTGAGTGGCCCTATTGATTGATCTCAAACATCATGCCTATCATGGTTTCTTATGTTTGTTACTCGTGATCTAACCACAGGCCCATTTTCGACACCTTGACAGTATAGATTGTTGAGCCACTTGATGCACACGAGCAAAAATTAGCTCAGTCTAGTCATTGGGACTTCCTCTTCATTTCGTTAGTTTTATAATGCCTGGACTTTTACCTGCAATCCAAATACAATAATGAGTACCTGTAAAATCCCCATATCCACAAGAAATAATAATAGATGTACTAACATCCTAACAATAATGAACCAGCTAGGGTGATCATGAATACCACTAAAACTGGATTGGCTCACTAGGGTGAGATCGAATCCCACCGAAGAGAGGTTGAGGATCTCACCTGAAAACCCTCACTTGAAAACTCATATGAGATCTCAAAATATTTATGAATAAAATCAATATTTCATTCCTTGCTCTTGATCCTCCTCCTTCTCTTAAAGTTGGTATGCTTTGAAGAAACTATGGGAAATTACATGGACAAAAACCAAAACCATGGGTTTATGCCACTTATTTATTTATTATTGTTATTATTATTATTATTATCATTTGGTCCTAATCAGTAAATTTTTATGTTGAAGGTAAATTTATGATCCATTCAAATTCAACGTATATAATAAAAGAACTATTAAACCCACAAGATAATTGTATTGTAATTTTTTATTTTAGCTCACATGAGAAAAATTTCAACTTTGATAATGGACTAACATCCTTACACATCATACTAGGTTGTAAATCCTTACACATCATACTAAGTTGTAAAATGTGCATCTTGATACAATTCCAAAATATGCTAATAGTATAAATTATAAAAACCAACAACAGTGAAAGAAGATAAGGTAAATCGGATGACCAGGCAGGTAATACTTCAAGGCCCATTGAATTCATGTAATTATATGTTTACTATATAGTGAATGAAGATAAGGTAAATCGGATGACCAAGAATGTAATACTTCAAGGCCCATTCAATTTGCGTAATTATATGTTTACTCTCATCATGTAACTAAACCGCAATATTCTCGGATGCAATCTTCTCCTTTCATTTGTTGCTATGGAATTTATTATTTACATGTCAAGAAGGTAGTGTGAGTGGAAGTCTCATAATGTTATGTTTCTTGAGTTGTTATTTAACTTTCAATTATTATTACTATTATATAGTTATTCACTATTATTTATGAGATATTAGTTGTCTCTGCCTTAAGGTAGCAGGGATTATAGTAATTGATGTGAACATTAATATCAATCATTGCACGAAAATTAATACAAATGAAGATATAAAATCTAAGTTTCTCATAAAAATGTTTTACTCTATATTTTCTCCACTTAATTAAATATTGACACCACTTTGTGTTAGCCAATGAAGAGTTTGAATACTTTAGAAATCTTATTTGGCCTCTTCCTAAGGGGGAGAGGCACATACAAACTTTTCTTTATAAAACATATGGCTGAGTTGTTTTTTCAATAATCCAATAATGATCTAGCATTAACAGGTTTACATTAAAATTTTTAGAGTAAATATCCATGTAGAATGTGGTGTTCAATTCATTTAATTTCCAGGAGAAGCTGAGAACAAACATGCGTCCTATACAGGAGGCACCAAAGCTGAGAAACAAATGTCTTGTACACAACTCTGCAACAACAGAATTACCCTTCAATTTTTCTGCAATTCTTGGATAATTGTAGGCATATGTCCATGTACATGATTCTGCAGCAACAAAATTCCCTAGAAATTCTTGGAGCACCCAAAAACAGACTCAGTAAAAGAAAAAGATCAGGGGGGGATAAATTCTTTTCCTTCATTCAGTCTCTACAACAACATATATCATGTGCAATTCAGAGCATCTTTGCATGCATTTAGTCTTTTGAAGAAACAAAATTCATGTGCAATTTTGAGTGATTATTTGTGTGCATTCAACCTTTGCAACAATAGAATTCTTGAGGAATTCTTGGAGACTTTTGATGAACGGTTCATGCTCTAAATTTTAATGAAGGATCCTTTCTTAATGGGGAGACTGTAGCTTACCTTGAACTTGTTGAGCCATCTGGAGCACATAACATAACAAAATAATTGTAATTATAAAAAAAGAATTGTTTCTAAGTACATATTCATTTTAATTCATTGTTTAATGTTTGAAATTTTTCTGGTATGGTGGTAGCTAAATTTCCATTTTCTATATTTATTAATTTCCACCAAATATGTGAATTCTTGGTCTTCTACTAGATCTATAAATTTCTTGTTTCTTTCTCTAGTAATGGATTGGGAACAGGGTGTAGGGAATTGGAATGGGCTGTACTCCTGGTTAATGAATAAAACAAGCATTGGGTGATTATCTGTTCCCGAATAAAGGAAACAAGCATGTCTTGAACCAAAATAAACCCTGACCTCTGGGTTTTTTTACCCTATGTAAGTCACATACCTTTGGAACTGTAACTTAGATAATTGTTTTATTTGTCTTCATGTTGCTTGTAAACTTAGATAATAATTTTGTTTTTCTTCGCTCTGCTTCCTTTTTATTCTGAATCACCTTAAAGTGCTTCCATATATGCAAATTTAGACTTCATTTTGAACCTGCAATTTACATGGATATAGGGAGATTAACTCATTTCGTCGACCACTATTGAATCTCCTTGCCTTCTAATCATGGGTAAAGAGGATTATTATCAAAAAATTTCTGGTGTGGAGGATTATATCAAGAGTGAAAGGATTAAGTCTGATGTCCCCAATTTAGAGATCAATTTTTTTTCCAGAAGGGAGCCATTTGGTCGAGGAACACTTTTCATAGGAATTGAATAAACAAGTACTTGGATTTCTGAATCATCACTTATTACGAGTCGATATAAATCAAAGTAAAACACGTAGAGGCATATATTATTCATATTTAGAAGATTTGATCAAAACCAAAAAACTTGCATTAAGCTCAAAAGGGTCTCAAACCCTAGGTAATTTACATGGTAAAAAATGTGAGTTGGAGCCAATGGATGCAAAATTATGCACTTACATACATACAATCAGAAATTGGTGTTGTCAGGTACGTATGTTCTTTCATGTATTTTTCTTTGGTTATTTGAATTCTAGAAAACAAATTTATTGTTATATCTAATAAAACCAATTCACTCCAAAGATAAAGAAATTATGTTTTCTTTTGCATTTTCCACACTTGAATATGATATTACAAAACTGAAATTGAATATGAGAGAAAAGCTTGTGCTAACGTGGTAGAGAAAGGTCTTCATGGATACAATGTACTCTCTAAAATAACAAAGAAGTAATTTAGGTTTTTAGGGTCACCATACCTTTGATTTGGTTTCATCAGCAAGCCCAATAACATAGACATAATTTAGGTTTATAGGTCGCCATACATTCGGTTTAGTTTCATCCACAAACCCAACTTTGATTCTTCTCCAATTTTGAACAAGCCCGATTAGCTGCATAGACCCATTGCATAGGCTAGATTAGTAAGGGATTGTTGTTGTATGTTGTTGTAACTCTTTTAATGCACCTCCTTAGGTTTCTCAAAAGAAAAAAAAATACGTGAGTGAAACAAAATTCCTATTTAATACATAAAATGTGGAAAAAACTAGGCCAAATAATCCATGACAAAGGAATCGCTAATGAAATAGAACGCATACAAGCACTTTTGTAATATTCTGGAAAGAAACGCCATATGTTTCATATACCCAGCCACCCAACCACTTGTACATGTAAAAATTGTTACTCACAACTCTGTCATGTCTTCCAAGAATGTATTGTGAGTTGTTCACATCAAAATTTATAAACCCTCACTAGCAAGGTTTATTACCATGTTGTTGTTACTACTTGTCATTCAATGCTTTTGTAATTTAATGGGTATACATTTATTTTTTCCTTTTAATTTTTACTGTTTAATTATTAAAATTCAAGAGAAAGGAGACAATATTTTTGTTTAGCATACTTTATCATTGACAAAGGTATTATGCCGGTTCAGTTTAATATATTGAAACTAAAACCCAATCATTACACCCAATTGTGAATCTAACACTCAAAACAATCGATCATCAACACCTTGACACAAATCCTCGACTGTGTCACTGAATTATTTAATCCGGTAATGATCAATCTTCATGGGTGTGTGTATTTAGAGAATCCTTTTGATTACCTTTATTAAAGATTAATCATGAGTTATAAATTAGTTTCTAGAGCATTAGTTAGACGTTAGTTGAACATTTTGTTATTTGTAATTGTCAATCAAACGTATATCTATACTTCTCCATAATGAAACATTAGGTAGTGTAGGTTTTCTCATCCATTGAGTGTTATTATTCTCTCTTCGTTGTAATTTTTCATGGTATCAGAGTGAAAGAGCATCTATTTCCTCCATTGTTTGGTTGTTTTGTGTTGAAGTCTAGACGATGTTTTGTGTTGAATTATGGACGATGCTGGACCATGACGAGGCATTTGACCGGTGTTCTTTTTGCTGACTTATGCAACCGCAACGAGTGAGTGCTGGAGCCGTGGACAAGCATCAAAGTGTTGTCAGTAAATCCGTTGGAGACAAGTAGAAAGGTTTGACGGAGAGCGTATGTGTTGTTGAGGTAAAAGTGCATGTATTTGGTCTATCGCTCGTTGAAGAGAGAGAAAGGAGCCATGTCGCCTCTCAGAGTGGATCTCTTCTCTGCAACTGTTCGTTACTGTGACTACTCAATGCAACAGTAAACAAATTCGTTGGTATTTACTGTCACAGTCCTCCGGTGGTCCCTGTTGCCACATGCCGACTTGGCTCGAATTAAATACCTGGAGCGTGAAGGTTTTGAACGACCCCAGAATTTTCTTCATATGGGTATATCTCTGTCACTCTTCTTGAGATAAAAGCCAAAGATCCACTGGCATATTTTTTCCATGATGATGATGGCGCCATCTCTTTCACAGAAATCATGTATCTACCTCATGCTATATTGAATAAGTGTGTATATCTCTGCCTAATTTCTCAACACCAATCTTCATAGATATACATCTGCTATGATTTTATTTTCTTGCATCTTCTACAGTGCTCTTCTTGAAAGATGCAAATATTAAAAAGAGAGAAAAAAATATAGCTTTTGAATGCCTTCATCTAAAGTTTTTTTGCCCTATTTATTTTGAAGTTTTTAAAAAGTATTTCTTTTCTGAAGCTCTTAAAGGTGTAGAGTCATAATTTTAATTGCTTTAAACATGGATTTGACAACTCAATTTGCAATTCCTACACCATTATTTAGTGGAAATAATTATCATTTTTGGAGTCTTAAAATGCAAACGTGCTTACAAGGTTTAGGTTGTTGGGAAATTGTAGAACTAGGGTTCACAAAACCTAATGCAAATGTTATAGCTGCTATGAATGTTGCTCAAAGAAGACAATTTGATGAACTTAAACAGAAAGAAGGTAGAGCTAAGTCTTGTTTTTTAAATTCTTTAGATGACTCTATTTTTCCTAAAATCACTGATGCAAAGACTACTAAAGCAATATGGGATATACTTAAATTTGCTTATCAAAGTACTAAGAAAGTAAATATGGTAAAATTACACTCTCATAACTCAATTTGAAACACTTAAAATGATTGAATCAGAAACAATTGATCAGTTCATGACTATAGTTATGGGTGTTGTTAATCAACTTCAAATGAATAGTGAAGAACTAAAACATCAAAGAATTGTTGAAAAGGTTCTTATAATTTTTTCCAAAAAATTGACATGATAGTTACTTTTTTTGAGTTGAAAGAATTAACAAAATTGTTCGTGGAAGAATCAAGGTTCTTTATTGGCTCATGAAGCAAGAATTAATTTAGATGTTAGTATTTTAGATCATGCTTTCAAATCTAAAGTGCCCGTGGATAAAGGTATAGGTAAAGGCTTTCATGACAGGAAAGGAAAATGAAGAGGACAGTCTCGGTCAGATGATAGATCACAGGTAGCCCAAACACATTCAGAGTAGTCTTAAACTGATCATGGTTTTAGGTGGATAGATAAATAAAAAATTAACATCACTATTATAAAAAATATGGCGATTATAAGTCTGAATCTCAAAAATTACAGTTTGTTTTAAGTAAAAACAAAGCCAATGTCACAACATTGAATGTGAAACATCTGACACCTTATTTCTGGCATGCCAAGTGACTGTGCAAGTACCTAATAAGGATATTTGGTTGGTAGACAACAAATGTAGTAATCATATGACTAGTCGTAGTGATTTTTTTCCATATCTTGATACATCTGTCAATTCATTTATTGGTTTCGGTGATGATCGTGAGGTCAAAGCTTCAAGAAATGGTGTTACATTTGTATTAACAAAAAAAAATGTGGTGAAGAATATCTATGATGTTTACTATGTACCCAATTTCAAGCATAATTTGTTGAGTGTTGGTAAATTAGATGCACATGGTTATGATGTTAACTTTCACAAAACTACTTGCACAATTTCTGATCAACATAAATCTCTTGTTGAAAATATTCCTATGACAAAGAATAGGTTGTATCAATTACAACTGAGAAGTGAGAAGTTGTATGCACATAATGTTTCAACGTCAAATGACACTAACTTGTGGCATTTGCGATATGGTCATTTACCTATTAAAAATATTATTTTGTTGCAAAGACAGTCTATGGTGAAAGGTATGCCTACTTTGTCTGACCATATCTCTTTCTATAAAAGTTGTATAATGGGTAAACATAAGCGAGATAGTTTTTCATCACCCTCTTATAGAGCCAAAGAACAACTAGAGTTATTGCATACATATTTGTGCGGACTTATGGAAGAACAATTAGTAGGTGGAAAATTCTATTTTCTTACATTTATTGATGACTTTAGCAAAAAGAATTGGGTGTATTTCATCAAATACAAATCTGAAACATTTTCCACGTTCCAGCAGTTCAAAGTCGAAGCTGAAAAATAGAGTGGAAATTTTATTAAAGTTCTCAAGTCTGATAAAGGAGGTGTGTATGAATCTAAGGAATTCATTGATTTCTATAAACAACATGGTATTAAAAACATATAGCAACTAGTTATACTCCACAACACAACGAAGTCACGAAATAAAAAAGAATAAGACAATTATGAATATGGCTCAAAGGCTGCTCAAAACAATAAATTTGTCTAAAAATTTATGGGTTGAAGTAGTTGCATGTTTGGTATATATTTTGAATATATCATCAAAGTATTGTACCTGAAGAAGCATGGAATGGAAAAAAGGTAATTGTTTCACACTTTCGAGTCTTTGGTTGTATTTCTTTCGCTCATGTTCTAGAAAAATTAAGGAAGAAGCTTGATGATAGGAGAAAAAAGTATATCTTTATAAGGTATAGCGACCAATCTAAAGCATGTAGATTATTTAATCCTATTACTATGAATTTTGTCGTAAATCGAGATGTGAAATTTATGGAAGACACATCTTGGAATGAATGGACAAAAATTCTTGTCCTAATCCTTCTATTATGTTAGACGAACATCAAGCACCTACAACGAGCACTACAAGATTACAGGTTCAAGACAAAACTAGTAGCAGTTCATCATCTTTAATTGATTCGGATAATCCAAAAATAATAAGTTTAAGTGATATTTATGCACAAGACAATGTTCATGATGTTGGATATTTTGCATTTCTATCATTTTAGCCTACTTGTTTTGAAGAAGCTATAAAGGAAAAATAATGGGTATATGCAATGCATAATGAAATAGATGTTATTGAAAGAAATCAAACTTGGGATTTGGTTGATCTACCTAAGGATACAAATTCTATAGTGTCAAATGAGTTTATAAAACTAAGTTAAATGAGAGAGGTGAAGTCGATAAACAAAAATAAAGGTTAGTTGCGAAAGTTTTTTCACAACAACCTGGCATAGGTTATGGTGAAACATTTGCACATGTAGCAAGAATTGATACTGTTCAATTTGTATTAGCTATTGCAGCACAAAACAAGTGGCCAAAACAAGTTGCCAATTTACTAAATGGCTGTAAATTTTTCACTTTTAAATGGTGTATTGAACGAATAAGTGTATGTTGATCACCCACCTGGTTTCGAAATAAAAAATAAAAAACATAAGGTGTACAAGTTTAAAAAAGCAATGTATGGCTTGAAGAAAGCTCCAAGAGCTTAATACATCTGAATAGACTATTACTTGCTAAATAATGGTTTTAGAAGGAGCAGCCATGAACCAACATTGTATATCAAGGATGATCATCAAGGTAATATATTGATACTATGTTTTTATGTTGATGACATAATTTATACAAGTAACATGTTGTTAGATGAATTCAAAATTGCAATGAAAAATGAATTTGAAATGACATATCTTGGATTAATGAGAAACTTCTTAGGTATTGAAGTGAAACAAACACATGATGATACATTTATGGGTCAAAAAAAGTTTGCTTTGATATTTTGAAAAAACTTAAGATGGACATGTGTAAACCAGTGGATAATCCTATTGAGGTTGGTACAAAGTTAAGTAAAAATGATGTGGACACTGCTATTAATTCGACTTTGTATAAGCAATTTGCCAGTAGTATTAAGTATCCAACTGCTACTAGACCTGATATAGCATTTGCATCTAGTTATATTTCCAGGTTTGTGGTATCTCCTAAAGACTGCCATTGAAAAGCTGGAAAAAGGGTGTTAAGATACATTGCAGGTACAACTACTTATGGTTGATGGTATACAACCTCTACAGAAAGTAAGCTTGTTGGTTATACAGACAGTGATTATGACAAAAGCACTTATGGATATGCTTTTCTATTTGAAAGGAATTTGATTTGGTTTTCATCCAAAAAGCAACCCATAGTTTGGTTATATTCAATAGAGGATGAGTACGTTGCCATGAATGCAACATCATGTCAAGCAGTGTGGCTGAAGGGACTTCTCTCTAAATTCGGATATACAAAAAATGAACCTATTTCAATATTTTGTGACAACACTTTTGCTATTTCCTTGTTGAAGAAAAATGCCTTTCATAAAAAAAAACAAATATATCGACACTTGTTTTCACTTCATTCGTGAACTTGTCAAAAATGGTGATATTGTTCTCAAATTTTGTGATTCCAAGAAACCGGATATCTTCACCAAATCGCTAAAAAAATTTAATTTTGAATTTCAATGTCAAAAATTAAGCATTAAAACAATATAACTAAAAAAATGTTAAAAATTAATCATGAGTTAAAAATGAGTTTCTAAAATATTAGTTAGAAATTAGTTGAACAGTTTTCTAGTTGTAACTGTCGATCTATATCTATACTTCTCCATAATGAAACATTCAGTAGCGTGGTTGTTCTCATCCATTGAGTGTTATTCTTCTCATAATTTTTCAACCTTCTATTCATTTTTTTCGTTGCCCTATCATTGGTCGCATTAGCTTTTCTTGAAGTTATCATGACAAATGGATGTATGGGTAACTTTTCTTTAAGTTATCATGACAAATGGTTGTATGGGTTGGGAGGTTCTGATCATGCTTGTGTTTATAGATGTGCGAGTCATTAAAATCCACCATTTTCTATGTTGGAATTAATTTCAAACTGCCCAGAAAAAGCAGCGAAGAGGCCAAGCGGTACTCAATTCCGCGGTGGTCCAACAGGCCGGGCAGGCAGATGAGTGAACCCCATCGGAACAGCTGACGTCATCAACGGGAGGGGTCCACACAAATGCGCACATAAAATGGTTGCGGGGTTTAATATAATTTTCCCATCGCACATGTTTTAAATCAATGGTTGGTTTAACGTTTTAAATATTATTTGTTTTATTTTTAATATAAGCAATACATATATATTAAAAGGCCCGTAAGGTGAATATAACATTGCAATACACAGTTTTAAGTTTTTTGTTTCAAATACACAGCAGTGCGGAAGAAAACAATAGAGTATTGTAATTTATAATTACACAGAACAGATATGTATGCATAGCAGTGCAGGAAAAAAATCTTGGTGCCACCAATGCAAATTTGACATAAATGTGATTTCCAAGCGGTGCCTGCAGAATTTATGATGCCATAAATGAATTCTCAAGCAGTGATTTTTGTCAACGAATGACATTAAATTTTTTGAGATATTTTGTTTATAGATATATAGCAGAGTGTAAATTTTTTAATATACACACAACAGTGCGTTTGTAAAAGACAGAGAGTGTTTTGGGAAAACAGATTATATACAACAGTGTATGTTTTAGTAAGACAGAGTGTTATTTTTGAATGACAGAGAGATAGATTTTGAACTGTGTTTGTAGCAGTCAAATTATTTGTAAGCCCTTTGGTTAAGGAAGAATTGTAACAGCAGTTTTTTTTTAATGAGATAGAGTTGATATTTCATATCTCTGTTTGTCTGTCTGAAATTTAATTTTATTTTAAAGCTCTGTGTTGTAAAAGAGGAATTTCTATTTCCTTTGTTCTATTAAGGAATTACCTAGAAAATTTCAACATGGTATCAGAGCTAGTCCAGGCTATTTGAAGGTCAAATAAGCTGAAGGAAAGGAGTTCTTTGTTGCAGCAGCTTCTCCAGCAGTGTGAAGACTCAGAAAAGAATAATCCAAAGGTATTTCTCTATACAATTTTGTGTTACTGTTGCAGTACAGTTAGTTAATTTAAACACACAGTCAAGTGTTTTTGAATCATAGTTAAGAGTGCAGAATGGTTGGAGCCAGCACTGGTATGGGTATGGGAAATATCCATCTCCCACAATTTAATGGGAAAAATTATGACTACTGGTCAATAACTATGAGAGCATTGTTTGTCTCCCAAGACTTATGGGAATTTGTTGAGGATGGATTTGAAGAGCCAGCAGATGAACTTGAGTTTAATATGTTAACTCAGGAAGAAAGAGAGATTTTGAAGAGCAATAAGAAGAAATATTCCAAGGCTCTTTTCTTCTTATATCAAGCAGTGCATAAGAGTGTGTTTCCAAGGATAGCAGCAGCTAAGAGATCCAAAGAAGCATGGCAGACTCTTATGACAGCCTATCAAGGCATGGAAAAAGTGAAGACAATAAAACTTCAGTTGCTGAGGAGAGACTTTGAGACTCTCTGTATGAAAGAGTCAGACACTATTGACTCATTCTTCACTCATGTGATTGGAATGGTCACACAAATAAGATCTCATGGAGAGACTCTTGAAGATAAGAGAATTGTGGAAAAACTCTTGAGAAGTTTACCCTCAAGGTTTGATGCGATTGTCACCACCATAGAAGAGACTAAAGATCTCACAAAGTTTTTAGTGGATGAGCTACATGCATCATTGATGACCCATGAACAAAGATTTGGTAGGAGTGAAAACTCATCTCTTGAGCATGTTTTTAAGACCCAGATATCTTTCGGAAGAGGAAGAGGGAAAGGCAAAGGAAACAAAAGAGGAAGAGGCAGAAGCCAAAACAGAGGTGGAAGAGACAGCCCTTCACATTCACATGGAAGGTGCAACAGTGAAAATCACGGCCACGGCCAAGGCAGCAGCCAGCAGAATGGTCAGCACAATGCTCAAAGACAAAGGTATGATAAATCCAATGTCCAATGTCACTATTGTAAAAAATATGGTCATCATGCTAATGAATGTAGAAAGAAGCAGAATGATATGGGAAACAAAACTAGTGCAAATTTTACTAGAGAAAACAACAGTTAAAGTAATTTTTTTTTAGCTTGTAATATGGCTGAAGAAAAGAATGAGGATTTATGGTTTCTAGAATCCGGTTGTAGTAACCATATGACAAGAAATATAGCAATGTTTTCTATGTTAGATGAGAGTGTGCAGTAACAAGTCACACTAGGAACTGATAGCAAAGTTTCTGTCATGGGAAAAGGAAACGTAAATGTTTTAACAAGATTAGGTGCAAATAAATCCATAGCAGATGTTTATTATGTTCCAGGAATGAAATTTAATCTCTTAAGTATTGGACAGCTTGTCCATAAGAGATATAATGTTTTCTCTGAAGATGATGTTTGTACCATCATGGATAAACCACCCAGCAAACTTTGTATTGCTGAAGTGAAGATGACAAGGAACAGGATGTTCCCTCTCAGAATGAGAGCATATTTGAAGAATGGTGAAGAGAAAGCAGCAGTTGCACAAGAGACTTTCCAAAGCGAACCAAAAGATGATAATTGGTTATGGCACTTGAGATTTGGACATCTCAACTTTGGAGGTCTTAATTTGTTGAACAGAAAAGGAATGGTAAGTGGTTTACCATTGATAGAGAAACCGGACAGCCTTTGTGAAGGTTGTATCTTGGGGAAACAACACAGAGAAAGTTTTCCTTCCAGGAAAAGCATAAGGGAAAAAACACCCTTAGAGATTGTCCACTCAGATGTATGTGGACCGATGCAAACTCCATCGCTTGCAAGCAACCACTATGTATTAACATTCATAGATGATTTTACAATAAAAACTTGGGTTTACTTTTTGAAAAACAAAAGTGAAGTGTTTGAAAAATTTTGCAATTTCAAAGCACTTGTGGAAAACCAGAGTGGGCTACATATCAAAGTATTAAGGACTGACAGAGGAGGTGAGTATATATCTAAATATTTTCTACATTTTTGTAGAGAAAATGGCATTCAAAAGAAGTTTACAACTAGATATACTCCGTAGCAAAATGGAGTAGCCGAAAAGAAGAACCGAACCATAATGAACATGGCGAGGAGTATGTTAAAGGCAAAGCATTTTCCTAATGATTATTGGGCTGAAGCTGTACATTGTGCAACGTATATTTTGAACAAGTGCCCTACAAAAGCAATTATGAACAAAGTGCCGGAAGAGGCATGGAGTGGCACAAAGAAAAGTGTCACACACATGAAGGTTTTTGGATGTGTGGCTTATGCACACATTCCGGATCAGCTAAGAAAGAAGTTGGACAGCAAGGGGGAGAAATGTATTTTCATTGGATACAGTGAGGAATCCAAGGCATACATGTTATATAACCCATCCACCAAGAAGTTCATTGTGAGTAGGGACGTTCAGTTCATTGAAGAGGAAGCTTGGGATGGAAGCATAGAGAAAACAGTGAATGTTAAACACTGTTTATCTCATGATGAGAATGATGATGAGTTGGCTGAAATACATCCCCAAATATCAACACCAAAAAAAGAGCAGCATAGCACACCCTTGAGGAGAAATGACAGTGCTTCTCCAAGCACACCATAAGGAGGAAATTCAAGTGCTTCTTCAAGTACTTGTACACCTACTGAAAGAGGTAAGAAATTCAGAAGTTTGAAAGATATTTATGAACAAGATTTAGCTAATGAAGGTATTAATTCTTTGTTTGCTTTATATTGTCATGTTGATGATCCTGTTCATTTCGAAGAAGCTATCAAGGATAAGAAATGGATAGAAGCTATGGATGAAGAAATTAATGCCATAGAAAGAAACAAGACTTGTGATTTGGTTGAGCTCCCAAAAGGTAAAGATGTTATTGGAGTTAAATGGGTCTACAAGACCAAGAGTAATGTTGAAGGCAAAATAGAGAGACACAAGGCAAGGCTTGTTGTCAAAGGCTATAAGCAGAAGCATGGCATAGATTATGAGGAAACTTTCGCACTGGTTTCCAGAATGGAAACCGTGAGAGAAGTGTTGTCCATAGCAGCACAAAACAAGTGGAAAGTTTACCAAATGGACGTGAAGTCAGCATTCCTAAATGGAGTGTTAATGGAAGAGGTTTACATTGAACAACCTCTCGGCTATGAGAAGAAAGGGAAAGAAAACAAAGTATGCAAGTTGAAGAAAGCTCTTTATGGGCTGAAGCAAGCGCCAAGAGCGTGGTACAGTAGGATATATTCCTATCTACTGGAAAACAGTTTTGAAAAGTGTGAGGGAGAACCCACCCTCTACATCAAAGAAAAAGATGGAAAACTATTGATAGTAGTTTTGTATGTTGATGATGTTATTTTTACAGGTAATGATGATTGCCTTATTGAACATTTTAAAACAGTCATGAAAGAAGAATTTGAGATGACTGACATGGGTTTGTTGAAATAATTCTTGGGAATAGAAGTAGAATAAAATGAAAATGGGATTTTTATCTCACAGGAAAAGTATGTTAATGAGGTGCTTCAAATATTTAACATGCAGGAATGCAAAGCATCAATCACTCCCACAGTGATGGGATTAAAATTCAGCAGAGAGGACAGCAGCAAGGATTTTGATCCTAGTTTGTACAAGAGCATAGTTGGCAGCCTCATGTATTTGACTGAAACTAGGCCGGACATAATGCATGCTGTTAGTTTGATTTCCAGATTCATGGAAAAGCCAAAGGATGCACATTGGCAAGTAGCAAAAAGAATTCTGAGGTATGTTAAAGATACAAAAAGGTTTGGTATTTTGTATACTACTTCAGAAAGTTTAGATTTAGTTGGCTACACCGACAGTGATTGGACTGGAAGTGTAGATGATCAGAAGAGCACTTCCGGTTATGTTTTTCACATGGGTTCAAGAGCCATTTCATGGGCTTCTAAGAAACAACCCATTGTAGCATTATCTACAGCAGAGGCAGAATATGTGGCAGCTACAACAGTAGCGTGTCAAGCAGTTTGGATGAGGTGAATGTTGAGAAGCTTATGCCAAGAACAGATAAAAGGGACAGTGATTTACTGTGGTAATAGCTCGGCAATAGCTTTATCAAAAAATTCTGTTTTTCATAAAAGGACAAAGCACATTGACACCAAGTTTCACTTCAGATGTGAATTGGTTAGCAATGGTGAGATTGTTTTGCAGCATTGCAGAACAGAGGATCAATTTGCAGATATCCTCACAAAGCCACTTCAGCAGAAAAGCTTTGAACATTTCAGGAAATGCTTGGGTATGCAAGAAAACCCAGCAGTTGAAATTAAGGGGGAGTGTTGGAATTAATTTCAAACTGCCCAGAAAAAGCAGCGAAGAGGCCAAGCAGTACTCAATTCCGCGGGGGTCCAACAGGCCGGGCAGGCGGATGAGTGAACCCCATCAGAACAGCTGATGTCATCAGCGGCAGGGGTCCACACAAATGCGTACATAAAATGGTTGCGGGGTTTAATATAGTTTTTCCATCGTACATGTTTTAAATCAATGGTTGGTTTAATGTTTTAAATATTATTTGTTTTATTTTTAATATATGCAATACATATATATTAAAAGGTCCGTAAGGTGAATATAACATTGCAATACATAGTTTTAAGTTTTTTGTTTCAAATACACAGCAGTGTGGAAGAAAACAACAGAGTATTGTAATTTATAATTACACAGAACAGATATGTATGCATAGCAGTGCGGGAAAAAAATCTTGGTGCCACCAATGCAAATTTGACATAAATGTGTTTTCCAAGCAGTGCCGGAAGAATTTATGATGCCATAAATGAATTCTCAAGCGGTGATTTTTGTCAACGAATGACATTAAATTTTCTGAGATATTTTGTGTATACATATACAGCAGAGTGTAAATGTTTCAATATACACACAACAATGCGTTTGTAAAAGACAGAGAGTGTTTTGGGAAAACAGAGTATATACAGCAGTAGATATTTTAGTAAGACATAGTGTTATTTTTGAATGACAGAGAGATAGATTTTGAACTGTGTTTGCAGCAGTCAAATTATTTGTAAGCCCTCTGGTTAAGGAAGAATTGTAACAGCAGTTTTTTTTAATGAGCTAGAGTTGATATTTCATATCTCTGTTTATCTGTCTGAAATTTAATTTAATTTTAAAGCTCTGTGTTGTAAAAGAGGAATTTCTATTTCCTCTGTTCTGTTAAGGAATTACCCAGAAAATTTCAACATTTTATTCTTGGCTACTTTATTAATGTGAACATAGATATGTATCAACCGAGAGGTGGTGGTTTGGAAACTTGGAGATATACCACAAGTTGGCAGAAAACTGGAGAATTTATTATTCTTGCTAACCTGACTTCATATTTTGAAAAATCGGATTTGGAAATAATGGAAAAATAATTAGTTAGGCAGTTTTTTTTATTATGATTATATTTATGATTTAGATTGTATTTTCCAGGAGTTTTTTTTATTAAGATCTGTATTGTTTCATTGATTCATTTAATGAAAAGTTCAGCGTTGTTTGTTGAGTGCCAGAGGTATGAGATTCATTAATTAATAATTTTGTTTTCCTAATTTCAAATATCAACATATAGGACTGAGGATAAGAATAAAGTCAACTGCTACTTTGATAAAATTTCCAAAATATTTTACAATCAAAATAAAGATAATCCTTTTATTTAATTGTGTAATGTACATTTTATCGTAATAAAATTCATTGCTTTATTTGTGTACAAGAAGTATGGAAAAATGGCCATGGAGAGACTCCAATTAATAGAATTTGGAACAAAAGGATTTCACTGATTATTATTGGTGCTGACATTGATGAAATAATGAATGACGCATGCAATTTTGGATGCATCCGTAAAGCAATCCAATGCGGGAGCATGCACGATATAGTTAAGGATGTACGAAGGCATAGTTGGAGACAAAATCAAGGATATATGGGTGGCCAGATTCAAGTGTGGTAGGGATTAATGCATAATAAATGACCGAGGGACTCTGCCAACTACGAGCATATTCTTTGCATCGCTTCTTTGAATCAATATCGCTTTCAAATTATCTATAACATGAATGTGATTTTAATTAAATTGTAAATTTTGAAAATACTTTGAACTTTGGAGAAAAAAATGAAATTAATTATTTTAATTTTGATTTGTTTTTAAGATTTACTATTTAAATAGTTAACTAAACTAAGTTGCCAGTTTTATAAGTTATTTTTAGTCTGAATTTTTTTTTTTTTTTTAAATTTCGTATCTGTGTGAAGGAAACCAGGTCTGTTGGCCACCTCAGAGAGTTATAAGCTAACCAAAATTGGTATTGTTTTTTCTTTCTACTGACAGTTAATATCCTATTTAATCTATTGAAGCTCAAAAAGTATTGAAGGGTTGACTTGCTTTTCTTGCATACTAGACATTGCCTTTGCTAAAACAAATTTGATTTTCCAATATGTCTTGACAGATTGTTGGAATAAGGAAACTCTTAAGGAAACTCTTCCTCTTGTATTTCCTGGGTCAGAGAAAAAATCCATTCTTTCCTTTTGTTCTTGAATATCATCATCTTCATCATCATTATTCCTTTCCCAACCTTGTATAGTTTTACGAATATGCTTTGGAATCCCTATTTCATAAATATTTGCAATATTTTCTAGAGTCTGTTGATTACTCTTTTTTCCTCTTTTGCTCTCTTTTGCTTGGGCCAACTGTTTTGGGTGGTTGTAACTTCCTCTCTTTGCCTTTTTTCATTCTGCCCTGAATGATACTCTCTGAAATTATGACTGACAGAGACCCTGTATGTCGAATAGTAGCAATGATGTAAAACTTAGGATCAATAGTAAATTCCAAAAGTTTCTGATTTACTCAAACAATGGGGTATGTATTGCATTTTCCAATCATTCAGAAATTAACATACTGTGCCTTCTCATTGACAGAATAATTTCTCCTTTGAATTGACAGTAGAAAGGTTTTCTGGGTAGTAAATACTGTATGCAAAAAGTGACTTGATTTTTGCTTGGCCCCAAGAAATTGAGAATCAAGATAATAAGAATTCCAAATTTGAAGGGACTTCTCTTTACCCACGCAGGAAAGGGATTTATAACAGCCAGAAAATGAAATGTAGTTGGAGTTCCTTTTAAATTGGGGGTGAAAGCTGGAATAGCCAAAGATAGAAAGGAACTAGACATCTATATTTCCCTCAAGCTTTTGAGTAAAAATACCAGGCTTAACTAGACCATTCGGAACCAAGAGAACCAAATTCCAAATCAGACCATCAAAAATCTAGCGAAGGACAAATTTAACCTATACCCTCGGACATGACTGAGGTGCTGGAAAAGCATCTTAAGAGAATAACTAGGGACTAGACTTTCCAAATCATAACAAAAGAAGAAACTAAACCCATACCTAAAGACAATATTGAGATATAGATAAGGATGATGGCGAGGGCTGCGAAAACAGGGTGGAATTTTGAAGTGAACCCCCTCTATCATAACATGCAAACCATAAATAAAGAAAAAGCTAACCAGAAATGACAACAGCTCTGCATGTTCGGTAAGAACTTCTGAGTTCATTGATGGTATATGAACAAGAAAAATTAAAATTGATACTAGAGTGATGAGAACCAGAACATACCCAGAAAACCTCCGCCCACTATGCTGAAAATCCTTATCTTTCAAATCTCTTGTCACTGCTCTTGTCCAAATTCCAGCTCCTGTTTGAATTAATGTTTTGAAAGAGAAAGTAAACCTTTTCAATCCACTACCTAGCGTTCGATGGCCCGTCACGATCTTTGGCTCGTCACGATCTCTGCCATGCATTTATGGTATGAACCTACTTGCATTGTGATGATAAGATGGGCGTGTGCGAGGTTGATACCACCGCGCAGATTTATTGATACACTTAGTGGTCAGCTGAAATGCCCACCGCATGGCGTCATCATGTTGTCTTCTCCCATTAGGTGGCACCCCGATCGGGGAAGCCTAATTTTTCTTTTTTTGCTAACATTTCTAGAAAATATTGTTAAATGTAAAAATGAGCTTACTCAAAGCTGTATTTTGAAAATGATCAAAAAGGTCCTCTTCTTTTGCAAATTTCAAAAAATTTGATGTATCAGGTAAGTAGGTATAAATATGGAAGAATTTTTAGAGTAGGTATAAATATGGAAGAATTTTTAGAGTGTGGTCCAAAGTCTTAAGGTCCAATTTCCAACAAAACTATGTAAATCTAAAAGCTACTCCATCCGTTCAAAGAAGCTTCTCCGTCTTCATTATTGGAAAATCTGTTCAAAGAAGCTTCCCCATCTACATTATCTGATGAGGTGACTGCAAATGGCTGCAACTTCCCACAAGATAGCAATTTGAGTTATGTATGGCTAGGCTGGAAGAGTAAGGGTAAAAACCTAATCTCTTGACATTTCCATGGAAAAAGTACGAGCACGTGCTTCACTAGAGTGAGTAGAAGCATTCCATGAAATGAGAGGAGTTTATACTCTGGTCGTTTGCCTCTGTTTCTGAAGGAGCTCTCTGTGTTTCCCACTTGGTTTTTTGGTTTTCTTGTTTGGACTGTTTGGTGGGATGTTCGAGATGCTGCTTCTCCACTGTGAGGACCAGGTTGATTGTTTTGGAGCTTACTTCTCGATGGACTGGGGAGAATGAGTAGCCAATGAAGTCACCTTGTTCGAGTAGACTATGTTCCACCATGAAATGGATCTAGTATGTTATGGGTTAACACTTCTGATTGTTTTTTCTTGGGCAAATTTGGAGCATTTTGGTAGAGGGAAGGTTTTTTTGACCTCTGCCTCCAGTGCTAAGTGTTGATTGGCTGCTACTCCTCTTTCTAGAAGCTTTCATGAGCAGATTTGTGGGATGGTAGAGGTGTCGATCTTCCTCTGCGAGGCCCGGACTAATTGACTTGTTGCCTCCATTCGAAGCTGGCTCCTCTAGGTGAACATGTTTCTCTAAAAATTTTCATGCTTGGATAATTCTGAACCTGGAAGGTCTATGGGTGCCGACTCTTTGTGATTCTCTCTGGTTTTCCGGCCTGCAAGACTTTCCAATCTATCACGGAAGGGCTGGAAATTTCAAATTTTTTATGGAAAGTGGACCCCCACATTATCATCCCACGGGTTGGCTATCGGTTGGTTTTTACCTTTTAAGGCATAGGACGAATATTTTTTGGGAGAACCGGTTTTATTTGTACTCTGGATGATTTTCTGACATTGGTTTGCTAGATCCTAGTACTTCTCTCTTGGTTTTCTGTGGTCCTCTGTCTGGGAGCTAGTGGGTGGGTGGCGATTGATGTACAGGTGACGATTGATCTCT
The DNA here is from genome assembly GCA_034641835.2 of Pinus albicaulis. Taxonomy (NCBI): domain Eukaryota; kingdom Viridiplantae; phylum Streptophyta; class Pinopsida; order Pinales; family Pinaceae; genus Pinus; species Pinus albicaulis. The sequence continues at coordinate 786,585,654 of CM076579.1, forward strand.
TCCCACTCTGTCTTGGCTTGCAGTTCTGACTGACATTATTTGACATCCAGACAGTTTTGACGGCAGTGGAAGTTATTTCACTCCGATTTGGGACGGGTCCCCTAGTTTCGGTCTTCATTGCTATGGCGGATTTGAAATTGTACCTCGCAAACTGTGACTCAGACATCCTTGACGTGTCCTTTCTTCATGCTATTGGGGTGGCGGAGGATGATATGTGACGACATAATGGTAGTGGAAAGGCGAACCTCTCCCTCCCATTACTCTCTCCTGGTGCTAAATCGAAGGATGCCTCTCTACTACCTTCCCCGATAGGTCACCCTTTGAACTCTGCTGCTCCACTTGACCCTTAGAGGGGCACGAAGAAGCCTCTTAGACAGGATGAGGGATGCCGACTCCTCAACTTCGGATGCGATATCATGTGGGATCGTATCGAAAGTTTATCTAACAGGGCAGGTGGAAATTCCAAAAATACGGGAAAGGGGACCTTATGGCGTGGTTACTCGAAGCTTCAGAGAAGCTCTTGGGTTATCGGCCAGTTGTTACTAAGCTAGTCAGGGGATGGTTCTGCTTCCACCTCCTAAAGGACTCAGACGCTGCGGAAGTGCTAACCAGGACCTGGGTTAGTGGTTGTTGTTTCCTTCACTGCACAGATGGGATGTGAGCTTCCACCCCAGCCAGAACGCACCTGTGAACCATTTACTCTGGGTCAAGCTCGATGGTCTCCCCCTGCACTTCTGGAATCTGAAGGTCCTTATGGCTATTGGAGATATAATTGGCAGATGCCGATATGTGGACCCGAAATTTTTTGGGGCATTTGAAAAAAGGTTGGCTTGGGTCCTTGTTGAAGCATAATTTGTTGAGGGTTTACCAGCTCACATCGACCTGTCCTAGAATGGGGTGATCCATCAAAAAAATGTCGGCTATTGGCAGATGCCATTTCGATGTTACCTTTTTCATGCTACTAGCCATCTTAAGAGATCATGCCCGCGGTGGAAAGACAATTTCAAGGTTTTGAAAGCTCAATTGGGTTTGTCGAAGGATCATCAGGGCTTAAGACCCGACCTTAAAATATCATATTCTTTAGGTGACGTCACAGTGAGGACGGGTAAGTCATCTGATCAAAACCCTTTCTTTGCTAAATGTGGTTTAGATCCTTCCCTTCCCATCTTGTTTCCTGATCCCGCCCTTTCTCGCCCCCCACTGGGTTTGGACAATTACAAGGAAGCCTTCCCCCCTTCAATTCCTAGGGGTTGGTGCCAATATCTGGCTATGAGTGAACCTCTGTCCTGGGACCTCTCTCCAGACCCCTCTATGATTCTCTCGGATCCCTTCTCTCCCTAGTTACCAACCTCTGAGGCCACCTTGGTTATTAGATCATTTTCTGTGACTCCCGGTGAGCATGATCTTTCCTTCGAGTCCTTGTCTTCTCCTCTGGCCTCCCCTTCATTGGTTGCAAAGGGTTGGTTATCTCTAAGGAACTCCATAGGGAGTGACCTCTACCTGCTGATGTTGGATAATGCCTCCATGTTGTATCCCCTGACTATGGATAAAGGGAAACCGACGTCAGCCCCCATTGTCATCAGCCCTGACTCGAGATCCAATGTCACCATCCACTGGGGAAAAGTTAGATCTAAAAGGAAGAAGAAAGTGGCTCATATCTCTGACATCCAAGATCCCTTTCTGGATGGTGATTTCAAAGACATTCTGGTTACTCGCATGATTGGTCAGGTACTTATAGCATTGTCCCCCTCATCGAAGTTTACCTCATGAATTTGGTCTCCTTAAATCTACAAGGACTGGGGGGTCGAGACAAGCTCCTTTCGGTAAAAAAAATTCTCTTTTATGCAATCCTTCTCTTATTTTTATTCAAGAGACTATGATGCCAGTTGACCGTGCTATATCCTATTTTCGTACCATTTTTCCAGATTTGTTTATAGTCGCTAAATGTGCATAAGGTCGATCTAGAAGATTGGTGGCGCTTTAGGATCCCAGATGGGTGTCCTTGCGAGCCTACAATTTCTTTGGTGGAATTTTTCTCACTGGTTTCTATCGTGGGTTTCCAGATAGGATCCATTTTTTTAATGTCTATGTGCCATACCATGACAGGCCGGTCTTTTGGGAGAAATTGAACGACTGTGGCATCCTAAAAGTCCAAAACGTTTTCATGGCAGGAGATTTCAATGTTTCCCTCAATAATTCTAAAATTTGGGGAGAACGTAGCAGACTTGACCCTCTCGCGGACGTCATTAACATAATTTTCTCTTCTGCGGGCCTGTATGATTTCCCCTTTACTGCAAGCAGCCCTACCTAGTTTAATGGTAGAAGAGGGTGGGAGTTCATTGGGAAAAATATTGATTGTATTGTTTTAAACAATGATCTTCGATCAAATCTAGGTCAAGCCATGGCCGTTGTGGAGGATCTTACCTTCTCAGATCACCGCCCGATATCCATCAGCTAGGATTTCGAAGACCAGAGTGGGCGCTTCCCTTTCAAGTGCAATCGTTGCTGGTTAAAGAATGTTTCTTTCAATGCCTTAATCAAAAAATACCTAAAGGATCACCAGAGAGTGGATGACATCTCTTCCATGTCACACCTGGTGCATACATTGAAAAACCTGAAGAAAGTGGTCAAAAATTGGGAAGTAAATAAAAAAAGGAAAATGAAAGACATAATCAGAGAAATCAGATTGGAAAGGACCTCTATTTTAAGAGAGGTTGAGAAGGGAGGACATCCTCCTCATTTCTGGGAAAAACTTAAGTCAATGGAAGATGAATACTTATCTTTTCTTCTGATTGAGTAATAGACATGGTGGCTAAAAAGCAGAGCCACCTGGCTCAATTGTGGAGACAGAAACACCAATTTTTTTCACAACATAAGAAATGGAAGAAGAATCGTCAATGCTATTTGGAATATCGAGGCAAATGGAGAACAGATCTGCTCCACGGAGGCCATAAAAAGGGCAGCAGTCGATTATTTCAGCACCCTTTTCGATAAATTGGAGACATAAAACATATTTGAATAGATGAAATTTATCGAGGAGTATCCTGTGATGTTATTTGAAGAGGATTGCACAAAATTCAAAGAGAAGATCAGCCCTGAGGAGATAAAACATGTTCTGAAATCTTTTGTTGTGGATAAGAGTCCCGGTCTTGATGATTGGACCCCAAAATTTTTTATCCACTTTTACGAGGAGTTTATTGATGAGATAATAAAATTGGTGGAAGAGGTAAGAAATACAGGGCGGATCCATGGCGCCATTAATTTAAATTTTCTCGCCTTGATCCCTAAAAAGAAAGGAAAGATCTCTTTTGATGATTACACACCAATATCATTGTGCAACACATTGTATAAGATCAACTCTAAAATCATTACGGAGAGAATGAAATGGATTCTTTCGAAGCATATCTCGGTGGAAAAGTCTGGTTTCCTTAAGGATAGAGGTATACACAATGTTGTAGCCATTACACAAGAATTCATTCACTCGATGCAGATAAAGGATCAGAATGTAGTGGTAATGAAGATTGATCTACAAAAAGCCTTAGATAGAGTTGACTAAAACTTTTTAAGATTGATACTATTTTAAAATTGGCCTTGACAGGGATCTGGTGTCTTGGATTATGGGTTGTATCACCCAAACCTCAATGGCAGTCTTGATTAATGGTTTTGTGTACAAGTTTTTTCACCCGAGTCGGGGCTGAGATAGGGCTGTGCCTTATCCCCCCTCCATTTCATCCTTGTCATGGATGCTCTTGGCCTAAAAATAAAGAGTGCTTTGAGTCTGGGGATTTTTAGAGGAGTTGATGTTTGCAGGGAGAAAGTGGTCACACACAGCGTATTTGCCGACGATGTTTTAATATTTGGAGAAATTTTGAGAAGGAGATGGAAAGTGCTTGATTCTATCCTCAATGAATTTTGTGAAGCTTCTGGCATGCTGGTTAGTGTTGTCCAGGTAAATCCCCTCTGTGGACAGAGGCGATCCCTCTAGCCCTAGGGTGGGTCTAGCAACTACGAGAACATACTAACATCTACCTTCCTAGATTGTAAATGAAATTCAGAGGAGGGAAGATTTCTTACCTCGTTCTGATGCTATGTTGTCATCTTTCGTCGAAGCTTCTTGATCCGTCCCTCTTCTCAAGCTCGATACACGCTGCTGCCAACATTCGATTACTTGTACAGACAGTCAAGATACCATGACAAGCGTAAAACCACAAAAAACATAAAAACAATTACAACCTATATAACTGATCAAGGAATGGTAGAAATCTCATTATATATGTAAACAAGAATGGAAGATAAACATCAAATGCATTTTATTATGATAAATACAAGGGGAGTTTACAACCAAGCCTTGATGTTGAGTCTCTCCTTCGGCAGGTCCGTATCCAAGCACGTTTACAACACCCTCACACACAAAGGTCCAAGATCTCACTATGTTCCCAACACACAAAAACAATCACACTCTACACTATTCTCCCGAAGCTATGATTTCTTCTTCTCTATGCTAACTTTTTCAACTATCTCTTCAACTAGAACATGTTCAACTAGCACATCAATGGAAGATGGCTATATTTATAGAGGAGAGGAAGAGGTTGAGATCCCTACAATAGTGGAAGGGAAGCCTTATCATTTGGGAGCTTTCCCCATAAGGTGGAAACAAGAGGCCAAAGGAGGAAGGTCGTGGTTATTCAGTCGAACCACTCCCTATGACTCATCCACGAAGTTGTTGTGATCGAAACTTCGCCTCTTTTTTTTTAAAAAATTTCCATAAATAGATTGGCGTGGGAAGCTCATTGAGACAGAGCGCTAGCTAGCAGGGGCTCAGTGTTAATTTTACTCATTGGCACGAGGGCATAATGGGCTACCAAAACCAAGGCAAAAACATGTGTTTTTAGTGGTCTTCTCAGGAAATGGTCAACAGAGGGAATGTTGTCCTCATGGAAAGGGATGCAATGATGGTATTTGCAAGGCATGACACTTTCAATTAGTCACAAAAATGACCCTCCAATGGGTGAGATGGGGATTGCAGGGACAATGAAAAATTATTGTGTAACAGATGCCTCCTAAAGTATGAAGTTCGAACATGAGTGAGGGGTGAAATTATTTACAAGTACGTGCAAGGAACCAGACGCTACTGTCGAGAGACCTGGAAATCAAGCATAGATACATATACATAACTGAAATCTCTATTGAAAATACATGAATCCATGGTATAGGCACATCTATCCATCAAGAAAAGGATCATGTGAATGGATCCTTGGTATGGATGCAACCATCCGAATGAAGGGATCATATGAAATGGATCCATGGTATGGGCACAACCATCCATATAGAGAGGATCAAAACAAGAGAACCCACGGTATGGTCACAACTATCCGTCTAAAGAATCATGTATATAATCATGAATGACCCACCACTCCTCGCAACCTGGACTTTTGTGATCGAAGCCCAGGGTCTTGCACTCCAACACCACCCGATCAAAGTACAAATTCCAACATGTGAATAGATGTGTTGAAGTCGAACATGCTAGAAAATCACTTGATTACCGGTCAATGATGTGAACCGTTAACAAGTGCAAGAGAAACCACCCATAATGTCAATGGATCTCAAGGTACTACTAGTACAATCCACGTAATGTGAACAATGATCTAAAGTTGAACACCTGTGAAATCACCCGATTGAAGGAAAATGATTTGAACCTATCGTTGAATGCGAAGAACTTTCCATTAGGGCATGCAAGCTATAAGGTACTAGGAAGGAGTCTCTAGATCAACTCCCCGGATAATGAGCTGAAGTCGACAGGAAGTGGTCCGTCGAAGGAGGGTCATAATGAATCCCACATCATAGACATGAAAAAAAGAAGGTAATATGAATGTGAATCAAGACTGAAATAGAGGATCAAGGAATGTATAAATTGCAAAAGGATTTTCTCTTGAAAATATCGACGACACGACTCTGGAATTTGGAAGCATTTGACTCAAATAGGATCAGAGGTCACGTTGACAAGATTTTTAATCAAGTGAGAGGAAAACGTATTTCCCAAATCCATGGAGGCAAAGTGGCAGAATGAAGATATCCCAACCCAACACGAACTGCAGACAAGTGTCATGTTCAAGAGTGACATACTGCCGACAAAACTGATGAAAAATTCCATTTTCCCCCACCATTTCTGGCAAGTACCTCTTTATTTTTACACAATCTTGAAGAGGATAGCATATGCTTGTCATATAACTTTTTCATTCGGAAAAATCCAACCTAGTACATTTTACGAGCCCTGGGAAGGGGGAACTTGGTAACGTCATAACGACGGAGTCCGATGTCGTCAGTTTTAACGAGTCTAACAAAGGGAGAACTCAACATCTTTTCATGTTTAGAGAGTTTGAAAAGAAGGCAGAAAAGAAAACTCCAGCCAGTCCCTTTTCGTAAATAGTCCCTCAGATCCGAAAAGGTATAAAACAATATTTGAAAGAACCTCTTAGTCGTGACAGGCTAAGGTATTCCTTTTTCGTAAATAATCTATCCCAGCCCAAAAAAGGGGTAAACATATATTGGGTAGATATCATTTCGCATCCATTTAACAAGTTCAAAACGACAAGAATCTCGATAATATTTTCAATTTTAGAGAGTCAGAAAAGAGTTGAAATTGGACTCCTCCTGGAGAAACGAGTGGTATTAAGGTAGCTATTGGTTTCGGTAATGGTGGAACTGCTCAGAACAATTAAAGGTTAAGAGGTTGGCTAACAAGACCACTCATCGCAGAAATTCCTCAGAAATGGGTAAAACAACCAAGTGAAGGCGTATGATCGGCCAAGAAGATGGTAACGATGGAATGAGAGAACCAACACTCATCTGGAAAAACGGGCTAATAAAATGGCAATCATGAGAGGTAAAATGGGAATGGTTTCATTTTTACAGAAGCTTGAAATTAGAAAACTTTGCTTGAAGTTGGTTTCATTTTTACACAAGCTTGAAACAAAGATAAACTATGCTTGAAACCAGTTTCATTTTTACACAAGCTTGAAACAGAAACAAACTATGCTTGAAATGATTTTCATGCCACATGGTGACTCAATTCGAGGTACATGCCCCCCAAGCTTCAGTGCATTCACCAAAGTAGACTGCTAGTTACTGACAGGTGGATGGAATGAAGGTTCAATTATGAGACCAAGAGAAAGACTCGACTGGGATTTTACGAGATTTAATGAAAAACTCGAATTGAACGGGAACATGTTTCATTATTTTAACGAGGTTGACACATTAAAAGAACTATCCTCTTGACACATTGTTTCATTTTTTAAGGAGATTGACACAAGACAATGAACTCTACTCCGACGATCTTGTGTCATTTTTTGAGGAGCTTGACATAAGAAAACGAACTGTGCTTCGATGAGCTTGTTTCATTTTTTAAGGAGCTTGACACAAGAAAACGAACTATGCCCCGACCAACTTGTTTAATTTTTTAAGGAGATTGTCACAAGAAAATGAACTATTCTCCGAGGACCTCATCATGTTGAATAAGAATTCATGGCTTCCAAGAGTTACGCACCAGATGGGAGAAAAACATCTTGGAAATCAAGACCCAATGCCCCTAGCACACGATGCACAATGGCACTATCACTGAATGCAGGCATGGGACAGGTAGCCACATAATTAACCTGTGGCGGGAAAGATAAAATCGGGAGATAAAGACCTGGAAGAGACGATGGTGGACCAGATGTCACTTCAGGACCAAAAAATGAAAGCTGATTAATGGTCACGATCCGAACTTTGTGTGGAAAATAAATCACATGAAAGAGGGAAGAGACAACTGGTCCCATGACATAAGTATAGTCACGCCCCAAGAGTAAATTGAAATCCAAGGGGCCTGGAACAACCATCACGTCTATGTAGATTGTTTTCCTTCCTAAAGTAACAGGAAACTTCAGAAGGATCCCTAACGGTTGATTGGTTCCTCTGTAAAAAGCCAACATATTCTGAGTAACAGGCATAAGCAGTGGAGAACCAAAAGCTTTCCAAGTAGTGGAAGACAGAATAATAACAGACACACCTTCATCTATTATGGTGTTGGGTATGACCAGATCAAAATTATATACCATTATCTCAAAAGGCACATAAGAAGGAAGGCGGTATCCTGAAAATCGACTCCAATCGAAGGAAGCAACCAAACTACTTGGAGGAGGTACCATCGAAATGAGATGGTTTTCCCTCGGTGTTACGAGAACAATAGGAGCATCTTCCTTGATCTCCATCATGGGAGTAGGAGGAGCAACTTCTTGAACTACAGGGATGAAATAATATTTCTCCAAGTCTGAAGAATCTGATGAAACAAGAAGAACATGAGAGGGATGACATCCACTCTCAATGGAAAAGACTTTCTGTACGTGCAGGTAGTCTCCCCGAATGCCATGTTTAGTGTATCACAGTTACAGGGTGGGAAACTCAGCTTCCTACAGATAAAATATTGCAACCTAGAGGGGTCTCCCTTTATATACTCGACGGTACAGGGAGCACAAGTCCATACTAGCTTTGTCTAAAGCCAGATGGTGAATGACAGCTACTAGGTTTTAAGACGTCGTAACATGTCTCTAGCCTAGACCACTAAAAATTTTTCGTTAGGTTTCAATGCTTCCTTAGGTTAATTCAATAAATTTTAAAGTTGCTCTTGAATTATGTCTCAGTTTCAAGGCCCTACCGCATGTCATCTAACAATCTCCTATATGAAGCTATATGAGGAAAGAAACGTTCCAATTCGATGAATTCTATCTAGTTAAGGGAAGATTTTCGAACAATGATGCAACAAACAACAACACTGCAAAAGAAATTTTTCCAAACTAGATGACTTTCACTATCCAAAGGTAATCTAAAACATTCAATGATGTGAATTATGCAATGTAATCTATGCAAAATCCTATTTTTTGAAAACTATGCAATTGTAATCTATGCACAATTTCCTTTTCTTGTCAAAGAATAAGAATGCACTCAATGCATTTTTCGATGAAATGAGAATCTACTTAATGCATGATTTTAATGAAAGAGAATGCACTCAATGCAATTTTTTGCTTTCGATCATTAAACAATGTAATCTATGTTCAATGATAAATTAAAAAAATACTCTTCAATGCAATGTGATCTAATGCATTTTAACGAAAAGCAAACTATGAGACGAAAACTAAATGAACACAAATTTTCTTAATGAAGGATGAATGCAAAAGGGATGAAAACAAACACTAAGAATGCAATTTTTGTTTTAAACAATTTGTAATGAAATTCCTCAAAAGGCTACCAGACATATAAGGTCAAGCACAAAAAGGACTTCCAAAGCATGAGATCAAAACAAGGCATTCATTCCCTTTTACATCAAAAAATCATAGAAAGAAGACTTTTCAGTTGAACAATGAGCAATGTAATCTATGCTCACAAGTGAAAAAGTAGAGGGGAGAATGATTAAATCATACAGAGAAAAAGACGAGAAGGGAAAGACACACTGGTGGAGGAATTAGGGGAAAAACCTCAATTTTTCACACACCCTGAAATTGGCATGACTTTGGTAGGTGAAACTAGTGCCAACTGGCGCGACTTGCTCACTGACAACTAGCGCTAATGGCCAATTGGTGTGGGTTGCTAACTGAAAACTTGCGCCAATCGGTGCTGCTGTTAGAAAAATAAAAGCGCCAATTCTTGAACAGAAAAAAACAAAGGATTTCTCCCAACCAAGACCAAACTCACCACTTCAAGCAAAAAATAAAAGATCGTAATTGATGAAAAACACAAGAACAAACAGGGAAATGGTCATTTGACTAAATCCATCGAATGAATAATACCTCAGAGAGTGAAAAACTCAAAGGACACTCCCTAGTGGAGTCTCCAATTTGTTTTCCAGGTAAATCCCCTCTGCGGATAGAGGTGATCCCTCTAGCCCTAGGGTGGGTCTAGCAACTAAGGGAACATACTAACATCTACCTTCCTAGATTGTAAATGAAATTCAGAGCAAGGAAGATTTCCTACCTCATTCTGATGCTATTTTGTCGTCTTTCATCGAAGCTTCTTGATCTGACGCTCTTCTCAAGCTCGATACACGTTGCTGCCAACATTCAATTACTTGTATAGACAGTCAAGACACCATGACAAGCGTAAAACCACAACAAACATAAAAGCAATTACAAACTATCTAACTGATCAAGGAATTCTAGAAATCTCATTATATACGTAAACAAGAATGGAAGATAAACATCAGATGCATTTTATGATGATAAAGACAAGGGGAGTTTACAACCAAGCCTTGATGTTGAGGCTCTCCTTCGGCAGGTCCATATCCAAGCACATTTGCAACACCCTCAGCCACAAAGGTCTAGGATCTCACTATGTTCCGAACACACACAAACAATCACACTCTTCACTATTATCCCGAAGCTATGATTGCTTCTTCTCTATGATAACTTTTTCAGCTATCTGTTCAACTAGCAAATCAATGGAAGATGGCTATATTTATAGAGGAGAGGAGGAGGTTGGGATCCCTACAATAGTGGAAGGGAGGCCTTATCCCTTGGGAGCTTTCCCCATAAGGTGGAAACAACAGGCCAAAGGAGGAAGGTCGTGGTTATTCAGTCGAACCACTCCCTATGACTCATCCATGAAGTTGTTGTGATCAAAACTTCGCCTCTTTAAAAAAAAAAAACTTTCCATAAACAGATTGCCGTGGGAATCTCACTGAGATAGAGCGCTAACTGGTGCGGGCTTAGTATTAATTTTCCTGATTGGCACGAGGACATAACAGGCTACCAGCGCCAAGGCAAAAACAGGTGTTTTTAGTGGTCTTCTCAGGAAATGGTCAACAGAGGGAATGTTGTCCTCATGGAAAGGGATGCAATGATGGTATTTGCAAGGCATGAAACCTCTAATTAGTCACAGAAATGAACCTCCAATGGATGAGATGGGGATTGCAGGGATAGTGAAAAATTACTGTGTAACAGTTAATGTCTCAAAATCTTGCATTTACTATGCGGAAGGGGTGCCTGAGGATACTATTGAGTTGGGGACTTTCTTTAAGTTCAAAACTGCTCCTCTCCGAGAGGGCTTCACATATCTTGGTTTCAGGTTGAAGCCATATCTGTACATGATTGAGGATTGGAAGTGGCTGACTAAGAAATATCAGAGGAAAATCTTCAGTTTGTTGAACATATGGTTATCCAGGGGGGACATCTTATTTTGACCCAAGCAGTACTCCAACAGTACACTGTTTACTAGGCACATCTCTACAAAATTCCCAAAAATATATTGACAGAGATAAAAATGATTATTGCACGATTTATTTGGAGCGGGGGTATGGGGAAAAAACCCATTTATCTAGCACGATTGTAATGCATCACTCGGTCGAAAGAGATGGTTGGTTGGGGCTTACTGCAGCTTGAAACCTTTCTATTTGCCCTCATCCTTAAATATTTTTGGCGCTGTATCACAGAAAAAGGTTTATGGATGGGCATCATCAAATATAAATACTTAGCCCATAAATACACCGAGGATATATTAATCTTGAGATGGAACGAAACGAAGCAAAGTTCAAATATATGGAGGGTTTTTTGCAAATGTTGGCCCACGGTCAAAGATCATCTAGCTTGAAATTTTGGAAATGGCAATAAGATTTTGATTGATAATCAAAACCTGTTTGGTCTAAAAAACCCCATTATGCTTGAGAGCTATACCATTGCTAGATTGAATCAGCAAGGCATATTTTATATTGGTTAGATGATCAAGGCATGGGTGAACGAAATCCCGTGCTGGAGGTCTGACAAGGAGATATGACTTATTGTCTCTAGCAAGGAGACTTGGGAATCATATATCACTTCCTTAAAGAGCATGGGACTTTCTAAGAATGTTGGTGGTGACAGAATAACATGGGGAGGGACTGTATTGGAGAAACAGATCAACATAAAGGAGGCTTACAAAATTATGATGATCTCCAGTTTAGGACAATAGGACTGCATGTTCAAACACATGTGGGTTGTGATAGTGAAAATTAAGATGGTCATGCTATTATGGCTCATCTGGAAGAACAAAATTCTGACATGGAGGAACTTACAAAGAAAAGGTTGGAAGAGTCCGAGTATCTACTCATTGTGTAAGGATCATGAGGAGGACAATGATCACCTGTTTTATTCTTGTCCCTTTGCAATTGAGATCCTCTCCTCCCTCTTCTCCCATTTAAAATTGCCGACTCCCCAGTATAGAACAACAGAGGAATGTATAAGCTGGTAGTTTTATAGGGGAAAACACTTAAGAGCCATTCCCATCTTATTCGATTTGTTTCTGTGGTGCAGTCGAAATAAGAAGATTTTTGAAGGACAACAGTACTCTCCTCACGACATTTGTCTTAAGATTTACAACTCTTTGGAAATGTTGAAGATGAAAAAAAACCTACCTCAGATGCCTTGAAGAGAATTAGGTCTTTCAATATTCACTACTCTGCTAGCTTTTTTGATGGTGCCTCTCAAAACCAAAATTGTGGATGTGGAGCTTGGCTCATACTATCTCCTAACTGTCACTACAATATTTACTGGAATGGGGGCAGGGGGTCAAACATGCGGGCTGAAATCATCACGTTGTGGGGTCTCCTATGGTTCACCAACCAACTCTACCTGGAGGAGATTTGGGTTTTTGGTGACTCAAAAGTGCTTATACATCACCTGACAAAAGGCTCTCAACTAAATCCCGTAGAAATGACTCACTGGATGGTCCAGATCTTTGCCCTGAAGGGTACCTTCTCCAATATTACCTTCAATCACATTTATAGGGAGAAGAATTCTGAGGCAAATAGCTTATCAAAGAGAGGCCTCAATGGACATTTTGGGGAGATGTTCTACGAACTCTACAACTCTACTGCTCTTGGTGCAGCAGGTATCGTAACCTTCAGTTAAGGAACATCCTAGTGTTATTTTTTGTCTTTTGCAGGCTCTATTGGAAGGAAGGACAAATGCAACAGGTTTTTATTGAGAAAACATATTATAGTGTTCCTTTTTTTGTTTCTTTTGATAAGTTCCACAGCGAGACACCTATGTCTCTCTTTTTGTTAAATTTCTCCTTCGAACTGATAAGCATTTCTGATCATAATCCATTATTCTTTTTGAGTTTTCCAGAAAAATTGTAAACTACTATCTTCTTTGATAGTAAAAAGCTACTACATTTTGACAATTTCCCTGATACATTATATATACCAGCAGTATTTTTCTTGCTGAAAAAAAAAACATCTAAAAGCTACTCCAAGTTTGATTCCTGAAATCTGCTACTCCAACTGTGATTTCTTCATATGGATAAAAAAGTATGAATATCGAAGAAACAGTGATGACTGTAACCAACAGGGAGGGAGTCAATTCATTATTTGTTTAAAGTTTTATATGAACTGAGATTCGATATCAGTGGGGTGACTTTCAGTGATTTTACACGAACAAAAGTAAAATTTGTATGGACTGTCACTAAAAGCCAAAGAAAACCAAGAATTGCTGGAGGATTTCACAGTCAATGATGAATTGTGTCCTTAAGTGTTGTGGTGAGGGTCAAACCAAAATACATACATATGGTCATCGCTCATAACCGTGATTGACTATAGATTCAGAATTTCTGGTGTATGGATTGATTTTTTATAACAATCTAGTGTAATTAGATTATAAATTTTAAATTTCAGCAAAGTCAGTCAATTAATTTTACTTAAATATTTAGAAATTTCCAATCCTAAATTTAAGTATTCCAGAATTTACGCCTCCGAAGGAAACCTTTTGTAACAACATATTTGAAGAATATTTAAAAGCTCAAGCTTTTTTGTTTTTCTTGGCAGCTTGTGTCGAAAGCTTTAAAGTAATAATGTTCTGATTTATAAAGTTTAGAATATTTATCCACAAGATAGAATATATAACATAACTAGTAATTGTACTATATACTGTAAAAGAAACGTTGTAAAGCAATAACATAAGAGAGAGTAATATAGGGGAAATTCTCTCACATAAATCAACTTATCAACTTAATTAAAACACACATTATATATAACATAAGAACGAGTAATATAGGGGAAATTCTCTCACATAAATCAACTTACCAACTTAATTAAAACCGACATTATATATAACATAAGAAAGAGTAATATAGGGGAAATGCTCTCACATAAATCAACTTATCAAATTAATTAAAACACACATAATATATATAATTTATTTATTTTGGTTCTTGTGAGAGGAATAATTAATATGGAGTTGACACATGTCACTCATGTTTCTTTTAAAATTTTAAAATAAAAGTAAAATATTCTTTAAAAAAATGTTTGGTATAATAATAAAAAATGAATATACTTGCTCAATATTAAGAGATGTGGTAAAAACATTATATTATCACTTTTGAATGTAAATAAGATGTATAATTCTTATTTTTTTGAAAATATTTTAATAGAAAAATTAAATAAACTATTTGAATATCTATAATAACTAATTTATTTCAAAATAAATTTCATAGAAATGTATAGAGTTGCAGTCTAACTTATTGACAAAACGGTTTTTTCACTAAACTCGTGAGACAATTTCAAGTAAAATTGTGATTTTTAGTTGTTTAAAATATATTTTTGAATGTATATAAGTGGATTAAACGCCATGAAAAACCTAGTGACGCAGAAATTATGTATATTAAACAAATTAAATACAAAGTTTTTAAAAATATCTATGAGTTTTTTTTTTTAAAATTAACCCAAAAAATTGTCCTCAAAAAACCATTTTGTCTATTATTTATGTATATATATAAGGAGAGAAAATATATGCGTGAGAGATAGAACCATAACAAAATTTTCTTGTTAAAAAAAATTTGAAAGGAACAATGGAGATGAAAGGAATGGTCATAGGCAGGGAACTTTGTGGAAGGATGGACTAACGACAGAAACATTGTTAGGTAGCATGCGAGCTTCTATTTCTCTGATATCAAAATATTTACTATTCCTCTGGCAAGAACCAAACAAACCTAACCAGCTTAATTATATTGTTTTTATGCAAGTAACAAGATGTCAAGCACTTCTGGAGAATTGTACGCATGCAAGGGTTGAATATAAGTGATAGATAAGCGGAGCCGCAACATACACATATATCTTTACATCTTTTTTTCAAACAGAAAAAACTCTGGTAATATATTTATGTACCAGTTCAAAAATGTTCATCAACAGTTCTCACATTTCATCAATATTAAGAGACCAACGCTCTTCTGTCAATTCAAAATACTAATTTAGTTGAAACAAGAGACAAAAGTGAAAACCCAGAAACCTAAAGATGTTGTGAAAACAACCCCTCTCTAAAAATATCCCAAATATTCTAAGATGTAAAACAGAAGAGGCTCGATCATAAACAAAAACCAGAGATACATCCTTCCCATGCGAGGAAGTTGACAATGTAATTCCCTACACTGTCAATCCATTTTCCTTATCCCTTTGATTAAGAAGATATCCATGACAGCTATAGCACTAGGAAATAACAGAAAACAATAGAAAAAACTCTAATGTATACCAAAATGACTAAAATTTTAGTAACTTATAGTACCTCTTTAGAGAAAGTTAGCAGTCCCCGTAGAACCCCTACCTCCCGAGTCATGTAACTCATAGTGCATGTGCCCAAAGTCACCTAGTAAGCCTTTCTTAGATAAACTGTCAACCATACAGTTTTTCTCCGGATAAATATGTTTGAAGTGTATATTAGAGAAAGCCTTGCCAGGCAATATGATCCTATCCAACCAAGACCCCATATTTCCGGGATTTAAACTAGTACCTTTGTTAAGGTGCTCAATTAAAATTTTTGAGTCACCATAAACCCACAAACGCGCTACACCGAGTTGCGTGGCAAACCACAGTAATCCACAGCAAGCCAGTACTTCTGCCCTCATATTGGTACCATTCCCACCATGCCAGTAGATCTTATAGTGGTAGTAAGGTGAAATCTTGAGCCAAGCACCACATCCACATTTGGAAAGTTGGGAGGCACCGTCAAAAAATCCAGCCGGATATTGAATCTCTGGGGGTTTTTGCATCTATCTCAGTCCTTCCCAAGAGGAGATGATAAAGCACACAGTCCTCTTTGGGCAAAAAACAACCTCTTCAAAGATCCATTGATTCCGTGCTCTGCAAATATACCAATGAAACAATGCCGGAATGACCCAAAGTGAAGAGACACACGAATGCCACCAAAGGATAAAATCAGACGTGTTAGCCATAAAAGGAATTATGAGATTAAAAAACTTACCCAGAAGTTCCATCACCATCCAAGCATAATTACATTTGTAGAATAGGTGTACATTGTTCTCCTCATCATTCAAACAAAGTCTGCAATAACTAGGTTTGATCCAACCTTTTCTTTGTAAGGTATCTCAGGTAAGATTTTTGTCCATCTTAATCGTCGACAATAGAATCCTCATCTTAAATTGTGCATTGTTTTTCCATATTCTTTTATATAATGAGGAAAAGATGTAGTGAGAGTAAGATGATTGTAAATATCACTTACGATGGGCATGCCATTTGTTGTCCTACCCTTCCAAATAATTTTGTCTCCTTCGTTGTCCACTAACAATTCCTAGCATCTTAATGACTCATTAAACCTATTCCATTCAACCCTTAAATGTGCTAGCAGAGACAAATCTTCGGTTGTCTTCCAAACCGGACTCCCATTAGCTATGTCCAAAATTATTTGTGCCAAGTAGAAGAGCCCTCTTCCATTTAGATATTTAATGAGGTTCATACTGAGTTTATCATATATAGAAATACCATTCATCCCGGCATGTCCGATAAGGATCTTCGAACCACCTCCTAAGTTCCAATTCAGGAATGTAGTGAAGCACAACCCTATGGCAATCACATCAAATGCACAGTGTGTCTCTTATGCCATGATAGTTAAATCAAAGACTTAATTTTTTTTTTTCAATTCAAGAAATCATCTTAGAACAAGAAAAATAATTAATGTGGGTACTGATCAATGTATTTTTTCCATTGCATAGGACCCAAAATGAGTAAACTAAGAAAAATAATTACTAGAGGGTTTTCTTTTAAATAATGTGTGGAAAATTAGATATAGTTCAAGAGAAAGAGCATATAAAAATTGGTACAAATTACCTGGGAATTTTTTTGAAATGCTGAGGCTACCAGTTTATACCATAGGTGTAAGCTCAGTAATTATTTAATTATTATACCTTTCCGATCGTAATTAAAACTCCTGCTATTTTCAGATTGCACAAGGGTGGAACAATTGAACGATTGATTGACACTAAAACAGTTCCCCCTTCTTCAGAGGAGAATAATTTTGATGAGGAGAAGGAACCAATGTCTTGCTAGTTTATTTCCCAGGTAGATTTCTTATTTCCCACGCAGATTTCAGCAAAATCACAGTCGTTCAAGTAGAAGAAAGAGTGAAAGACATTACGACACATCCGCAGATTAGAAGCAAATGCAACCCAGAAGTGATCGCGCTCTTGAAAGAAGTAACCGGCTGGCTTGATAGAGTGAGGAAACAAAGCACTCATCTTGCTCGAAAGAGCTGATGTGCTCAATGTACAACGAAATCCGGAAATGAAATTATTACTTCAATTGAGATTGTAAGACCATTTCCAGAGATAAGTTCAATGCACAGTAGAAGCCAGAGGTGAATATAATACAGTAAAATGAGAGCCACAAGGGAAATTATTGAAACATGTGGTCAATGCAAACAAATTAAGAACGATGTGAACTAGCTACAAGAGTTGTATAGATGTGCTCAACTCATGACAGAATCTGGAAATGAAAACAATACATTATTTGAGATCGTAAGACCACTTCTAGAGATGAGTTCAATGCGCAGCGAAAGCCAGAGGTTACTAGAACTAAAACCATTGAGAACTAAAACCATTGAGCTTATTTACAAATAAATTGCATATAGTTATAACTTATACAAATTTAAGCCTAAGAACTCATTAATAACCTAAATAATCAAAGCATTGAGCTTCTTTACAAAGAAATTGCATATAGTTATAACTTATACAAACTTAAGCCTAAGAACTCATTATTAACCTAAATAATCAAAAAAACTGATTAATAACCATAAATAATCTGAAGGTAGAAATCATTTTAATCGTCTGACATCAAAATCAATGGTGCATAATTGTACAGGTGACATTTAAGAGAGTTGTTTTCAAATAAAAACGCTTTACAATGTAAATATGCACAATGGTTCAAATATGTATGTGTATATGGTAAAAATTAAAGAGGTATTTGATATTTTAAAATAAAATTGTTAAAGGCAAAGAAAGAATTTTAATTAATTAATTATTAAGTATTTATTAAAAATATAATTAAATAAAATATTAATGAAAAATATTAAGATTTGTGAACATAAAGTATAATTCAACTAGCAATTGTATAACCAACAATTGTTATTAAAATGGTGAGTTTTTGTTAATTCAAATAATATACATATAGAGTGTGATCACTATATTAATAAAATGTGAGCACTATATTAATGATGGTATGATTACGTTGTTTGTTAAAAATATAATTAAATAAAACATTAATTATAAAATATTAAGATTTGTGAATATAAAGTACAATTTTAATTAGCAATTGTAAAATTAGCAAGATCATTTTATAATGTTATTAAAAAGACGAGTTTTTTTTTTAATTTAAATAATATATACATAGAATGAGAATGTTATATTAATGATGGTATGATTATAAAGCTATTTGATTCTTACATAGATATTATACTAGCAATTGCATCATATGTTGCAAAATAAATTCCGTAAGGCAATAACATAGGAAAGAGTGGCGTAGAATAAATAAGTTGTTGCAGAGAAGAAGCCATTGTGAAGGAATGATAGGAAAATTTTGCTTACATGGAAGCAATTCGTCGAGGTTTCAAAGATATTGATTATAATAGTTATCAACCAGAAAATTTTGTTATAGATATTAAAATAGGTAACTGTGGATGAAAACATATATGTAAACCAACATAATGAAATAAGTTGTTGTAGAGAAAAGCCATCGTGAAGGAATGAAAGGCAATTTTTGCTTCCATGGAAGTAGTTGTTTCAAAGATATTGATTATTAGAGTTATAAACCAGAAAATTTTGTTATAGATATTGAAATAGGCAATTGTGGGTGAAAACATATATGTAAACCAACATATTTGTTCACATATATAAAAATTGTGTTATAGATATTGAAATAGGAAATTGGGGTGAAAACATTTTGGTGATTAATAATCCTCTGAAACAAGCATGAAATGAGCATGTAACTAAAACAAGATGTTTTAAATCCATTCAAGTACAATCTATCTTGCATAGATGTAAATAAAGAGAATTTTTACTAACAAAAATAGAGTTTACTCCAAGTTCATCTACATATCCTAGCGCGAATTGGATGCTTGTGAGAAATTGTATATGAAGAACAATATTCTTTGTATACAAGAAAGTGAATGTCATTTTAATATGGAGACTTTTTTGGAAGGAGATATTGTTATTTATGTTATGGTTTATTTTCTTAACTCCAAACTTGGTCTAGTCTTTCTCTATATACACAAGTAAAAAAATACATAGTTTCACAAATTTAAGTTATAGTTTTATATTTTATAATTACAAATCTAGTTTCTTATTAAAATATTTTATACACATCTATTCATTCAAATAAATTATATTGTGAATACGTTTTATCCTATTATTTGATTACAAAATTATTGTAGTCCCTACTAAATGTCAAATTGAAATATTACTCAATTAATAACTACTATAATATATAGAACTGATTTTTTGACGTATAGATTATTTCTTTTATATGTCATTCAATTTCCATTACCTATCATCTTCAAATCCCATGGGGAGGTATTGAACATGGGAGCCAACTTTAGGTAAATAAGTATTCACATTGTCAACTTGGACCAACAAAAAAAATCATAATCCTAAAATTCTCTTACCTAATCGTCTTTTTAAGCATATAATTGAGTTTCATTTGATAAAAAAAAGGCAATATTAAGAACCTCCTAGAGTTATAAAAGGTAATTGACATGAATAGTAAAAAATTACCTCATGAAAACATACAAATGGTAATCTTAATTGAATAATTAAAAAAATAAAAAGGGATAATAGATTTACTAGTTATATCATTAAAAAATACCACTTTCACAATTGAATTTCTACATTAATTTTTAAAAATATTATTTTATAATTATATATACTTATAACTCTTAAATATATTTTTAAAGCACAAATATCAAAGAAATATAGTTCAATTATTTGGCATTAGAAATTCCAAAGAGGTGAAGGTAAATGAGCTACTATCAAGAAATATAACATCAACCCCTGGAAAAATTGCAAAATATCAATCTCAATATGGCATAAGTGCTAGTAGGGAATTATTTGCAAAATATCAATCTTGATATGGCATAAGTTGATCTAGGTGGATATTGGTGGTCACCCGCCTATTCCACTTGGGGCCCCACCATTGTCTCTTTTAGTTTTTCAGTTTCGGCACAACTTACTATTTTTAGCAATTTTTCAGGTCCCGAACTTTCGGAGGCCCTAAACTACGTTTTTTTGGGGTTTCCATGGATCGATGTTGCTCACTCAAAATTTGTAGTCCTAGGATAGATATTTCTAATGATATATGGTACGTGTCAAACGGAGATCGTATGCCAAAGTTACGTCCCCGGGAAGTTGAAACACCAGTTTACCCAAACGGGGCCCATATTTTTGGCGCTTCATCTCCTAGGGTTAGGGTTTTGGACGTTAAGGATTTCCCATTATTTCTAAATAATGAATAGGCCATTTAGCCTCATTTTAACTCAGTTCAGAGGCCTGTAGCTGCCACATCTCTTCTCAGAGATAGCTACCAATGCCCTAGCTAGTTTTATTTCCATTTTGTCTGTAAGCAAATTTTAGTTCTTTGATAATAATGAAATGAAGTGTTATTTCCACAGCATCTTTGTATTTATGGTTATATGTTTATTTTTTTGTGTTCCTGCATAAATCTGGATCAGTTGTATCAGAGAAGTCTGCTTTTTCTCGATCCTTCTTTGCATGTCCCCAACGAGGTTGGGGTATAAGGAGTTAGGGCTCGATCTAGTGGAACCTTTGCAAGATCAGCCTTGCAAACCCCAACAGACACCCATGGGGGATGAAGAGTAAGATGAGGGAGTAGGAGATCCTATCAAAATATTTCTCGAGGAGGCCCTCGAAAAACAAAGGAACGCGATGATGGATAACTTTGCCTAGATCCTTCAATGGCTGCCCACCAGTGGTGCATCTGCATCCAGCAGCCACTCGTCATAGATATATGGTTGAATCTATTAGAAGGATATTTCTTAGTTCATGACTTTTCATATAGGGAGAATATTATTTTTTCACTCCTCAAAGCTGCCCCCCATGTCAAGGACTGGTGGGAAACCCACTGTGATAAAAAGGAAGAGACAAAACCCTCTCTGTTCTCGGTCGTACCCATTTGGAATTCTTTCTGAGATGCCATCAAGGAACAATATTATCCTGTGGGGAGCTATGAGGACAAGTACATAAAATGGACCACGCTATGACAATAAAGGGATCAAGATGTGCATGAGCTGACGAATCTGTTCCATACCCTATGCACCAAGTTGGGTATCAAAGATTCAGAGAAACATCTGGTGCTAAAGTATCGTAGTTTTCTGCACAGATACATTCAAGATGAAATGGAGTTCCTCGACATCTCCTCGCTTGGTACGGCATACCGCTATGCTGCCAAGATTGAGCAGAAATTCAAATAGAAAAAGTGAGACTTTGGATCTGCGAATCAAAAGCAAGGGAAAGGTGCTCCCAAACCACAGAACAAAGGACAGAGCCAAGGCATGGCGACTCAAGACAACCTGTCTAAGCCACAAGCAAAGAACAACACCGCAGAGCCAAAGAACGACACGGGAAAATGGTGTGAGTTCCATAATAGCTTCACTCACAACACAAGTGAGTGTCGGGCCATGCAGTTGCTGGTGGCCAAGATGAGGGCTTCTAAGTCAGATGCATGCTCCGAAACTAGATTAGAACCTGACAAGGGGAATAAAAAAGGGAAACGGATTATTGATGCGGAGCCCAACGCCACTGTTGCCACTACGAAGATCGAGAAGGAGGAACCGGAAGATACAGAGGAGGAGGGACATCTCTTCCACTCCTAGATGTGGGTAAAGGGCTCCCTGGTATAGTTCATTGTCGACAATGGGAGCCAAAATAACCTCATTTCAGCAGATCTCGTGAAGTGGTTGGGCTTGCCAACCACAGCTCACCCACATCCATACACCATCGGGTGGCTTCACCAAGGACGAGATCTCTGCGTCAGCCAGCAGTGTCGCCTTCCCTATAGCATCAAGCCCTTCACGGATGAGGTATTATGTGACGTTTCTCTTATTGATGTTTCTGATGTATTATTAGGAAAACCATACTTGTGGAAGAATCATGCTGTGTATGAATCTCAGCCTCGTGCTGTTATTGTTACTTTGGGAAATAAGTTGTATAGGTTACCAGAGGTACCACCTCCTACCGCTATCTCTTTGGTTACTGCAAAACAATGCAGTAAGCTCATTTACCAAACCAGGAAATTCATTTTCTTGATGATCTGCCCCCAGGGCAAGAAGAAGACTATTGCCACACCCTCCAGACAGGGCTCCTCTGCACGACAATAATAATGGATAAGGTTGTGGAGGAGTACGGGGACATCTTCACCTCACCCACAGGGGTTCCTCTGCACTTTCAGGTCAAGCACTCGATTGATTTGACCCCAGGTGTGTCATTACCCAATGGACCGATCTATCAGCACTCTGTTCTGGAGAATGATGATATCAAAAGGTAGATTCAGGAGCTGCTGCAGAAAGGTCACATCCGACCAAGTTCATCACCTTGTGGGAGCTCGATCGTGTTGGTAGAGAAGAAGGATGGGACATGGAGACTCTCTATTGACTATCGAGAAATGAACAAGATCATTGTCTAGAATAGGTACCCAATCCCACAGATTGATGACCTTCTGGACTAACTCAAAGGTGAAAAATATTTTAGCAAGATCGTCTTGAAGTCTGGGTATCACCAGGTAATAATTGAACCCTTTGATGTGTGGAAAACTGCCTTCAAAGCCAAGGAAGGCCTTTTCGAATGGCTGGTAATGCATTTTGGGTTGACGAATTATCCCACAACCTTCATGAGGTTGATGGAAGACATCTTGCGGCCATTCACCAACTCATTTTTAGTGGTGTACTTGGATGACATTCTGATCTTGAACCAGACTTGGGAAGAGCACCTTCACTACATCCGACAAGTCCTCCAAATACTGCGGCAACACAAGTTGTGTGCCAATTTGGAGAAGTGCACTTTTGGCATGACCCAGGTTCAATATATGGGATACATTATTGATGAAAGGGGGGTGCATGTGGATCCAACCAAGATCCAAGTCATTCAGGATTGGCCAACCCCAACCACTATAATAGAGCTTCACAACTTTCTGGGTCTTGCTAATTTCTACCATAGGTTTGTGTTGGGATTCTCTCATATCACTTCGTACTTGAGTCAAGTCACCAAGGGAGGAGCGAGTGCCAAATTATTTTGGTCGGAACCTCAATAGAAGGTGTTCACAGAATTGAAAAATAACCTCTGTTCTTCCCCAGTGCTCACATTACCAGACTTGCAACAACCATTTAAGATCGAGATAGATGCCTCTGACTATGCTATTGGGGAAGTTATTACTCAACAGGGGCATCCAATGGCATATCACAGTGAGACATTGTCTGACACAGTTCGCAAGTATCCCACTTATGACAAAGAAATGTATTCCATTGTGCAAGATTGTTGACAATGGAAACAGACCATTGGCCCCTGTAGTTCATACAGACAAAAGGGAATTTTCAGAATGATCGCCATCAGAAGTGGTCCACGTATCTGCAATAGTTTCATTTGAACATCAAGTAAAAGAAGGGTAGCACCAATAATGTTGTAGATTGCCTTAGCTGACCACCGATCGTGGCGCTCACCACCATTCTCAACTCTTGTGGGCACGAGACTTCTGATTGGCCACTTCTCTATGAGAGCGACCCAGAATTCAGCCACACTTACAAGGCACTCTTGGGGGGTATGCAAGTTCCAAATTTTCACCTCCAAGATGCACTTTTATGTCACCTGGGACACCTTTGTGTTCCTTCAAGCGAGCGCGCCAAGATGATATGGGAGGCACACTACAGTTGAGTCGCTGGGAATTTCTGGATCGAGAAAACAGTAGCAGTACTGTAGAAGTATTTCTATTGGTTGAACCTTTGAAAGGATGTCAGGAAGCACATCAGATCCTGCATTGCCTGTGCCATTACCAAACTGACCATCAAGAAGCAAGGCCTATATACTCCGCTACCTACCCCTAGTCGACCTTGGAAATCCATCTCCATGGATTACATGTTGGGCATGCCTTCTACTAAGCACGGAAATTACTGTGTTTTCGTGGTCATCAACATATTCTCGAAGATGGCCATTATGGCGGCCTGCAAGAAGAATATCACAACAGATGCCACTCCTAAACTCTTCTTTGAATGAGTGTGGGTGGACTTTGGGATTCCACAGTCTATCATATCAAATTAGGATAGCAGGTTCCTCAGCACATTTCGGTCTAGCCTCTGGTCAATGCTAGACGCCAAGCTCACCAAGTCCACAACTTTCCATCCCCAAACAGATGGCCAGATAGAGGTCGTCAATAGAATGATTGTACACATTACGCGCATGTACAATTCAAACAATCCATGCACATGGGACGAGAGCCTCCCATATGTACAACATATTTAAAACCAGGCTCTCCATAGTTCAATCGGCCATATTCCCTTTCAGGTGGGCTTGGGATTTCAGCCACTATGTCCCATTGACGTAGCCATGTCATTTGTGGCTACTCAGGCCAATTCAACTCATGTCCAGTCTGAAGTTGACAAAGAAATTAGCTTCATCAAGTGCATTCAACACATCCACAATAGGTTCATGACATATTGGATAGAGCCAATGCTAAGTACAAGCAACGCCATGATCAACACCGGGTGTCGCACAACTTCCAGGTGGGCGACAAAGTATGGATACATTTGCAGAAGGAGAACCTCACTGGACCCCACGCAAGTTTTGCCTACTCCGATACAGGCCATACACCATCACCAAGGTTGTAGGAAACAATTCCTTCAAGGTCAGTATTCAACCATTCCTTGGTCTGCACCCAGTCTTCAATGTGGACCGCCTTCGTCCTTACTTCCCACCTCTACTGGACACCTCTGACATTGTGGAACAACTCACACCAACAGAGTTAAACCTAGACTGCATGGAACAGGGCACCAAATATTGTATCATGGACATGAAAATCAAGAACACTCGGCAACAGAAGATCCAATTGTATCGGGTTTTGAAAGCTGGCCAACTCCTGCACCAAGGAAAGTGGTTCACTAGGGACCAAATTCAACAAAAATTCCCTCATCTCATGGACGAACTTAACGCAATGGGGACCATTGCTTCCTAAGGGGGGAGGAATGATCCAGGTGGATATTGGTGGTCACCCGCATATTCCACTTGGGGCCCCACCATTATCTCTTTTAGTTTTTCAGTTTCGACACAACTTACTATTTTTAGCAGTTTTTCGGGTCCTGAACTTTCGGAGCTGTTTTGAGGCCCTAAACGACGTTTTTTTGGGAAAAAGGGGAGCAAAGTGAGTACATGGATCTATGTTGTTCACTCAAAAATTTTATTCCTCGGATATATCTTTCTAACGAGGTATGGTACACGTCAAACGGAGATCGTATGCCAAAGTTACGTCCCCGGGAAGTTGAAACACCAATTTACCCAAACGAGGCCCATATTTTTGGTGCTTCATCTCCTAGGGTTAGGGTTTTGGTCGTTTAGGATTTACCATTGTTTCTGAATAATAAATAGGCCCTCGAACCTCATTGTAACTCAGTTTAGAGGCCTGCAGCCACCACATCTCTTCTCAGAGATAGCTACTAGTGCCCTAGCTAGTTTTATTTCCATTCTATTTGTAAGCAAATTTCATTTCTTTGATATTAATGAAATGAAGTGCTATTTCCGCTACATCTTTGTATTTATGGTTATATGTTTATTTTGTTGTGTTCCTGTATAAATCTGGATCATAAGTGCTAGTATGGAATTATTGACAAGTGTTGTTGGAAAGATAACTACATCAAATTGGTTGATGTCAATGAAAACAATAATCTACAAAACATTAAACAAAAGTTTATGGACGCATTAAAAAATTAGGATTCAATAACATGAGAATAATGAGCTTGCATGTTGGGCTAATATATGTAGGAAAACTAATCAAGATAGCCTTTCGTATAATGTGAGCGACACTGTGAAAGAGTTTGGTATTGAAATTTCCATGTGTCACCAAATGAGAGGAATGCCATGAGACATTGTATATCTAGAGGGGTGTATTGAGATCATTTCCCCTTTCATTGACTGTTATTATTCAAGAACATTTCTTACTACATAATATGTATAACTTGTATATATACTTATCAAAAAAAGAAAAATTGTGTTGAATCTTAGGACAGTGAGGAAAATATAACTAGTCTATTCATACAACTACCACATACTATCAATAGGCAAAAGGGTTTTCTTGTGAAGCGATCTATGAATTTTCGTCATGAAAATCAAATCTCAACACTATGGAGTCATCCTAAGATAGAAGGTCATCATAGTAACTTTAATGTTCCAAAACCATCAATCACTTAATTATATTTCTCTAAATATCAACAATTCGATAACAATCACAATATGGTAATGCTTGGGGGCAATGTGTATCCATATCATAGTATAACTGTATATACAACAACTTATCAAAATGATATAAAAATATTTCATAAGTAATGAAACTGCTACATGAATTACTCACAATCCTTAATGATATACTCCAAGTTCTTCCACAATACTAATCAAGTGTCTAAAGAATCCATCATCACTCAGTCAACATATAGGTAACACCTTGGGGAAATGTGTTAGAATTGTAGATACAATAGCTTATACATAGGATATAAAAATATTTTATAAGTAATGCAATTTCTACATCAACTACTCACCATATAGGTAACGGGAAATGTGTTAGAACTGTATATACAATAGCTTATACTAAGGATATGAAAATATGTTATAAGAAATGCAACTGGTACATGAATTCCTCACAATCCTTAATGATATAATCAAAGTTCTTCCACAATACTAATCAAGTTTCTAAAGAAGCCATCATCACTTCCAAAATCACATATTTAAACATACAAGTTGTAAAAAATGAATTTGTTTCATAAATTTTAATAGAATCAAGAAAAAAAATAGATTGATCTAGGCATCTTAATTTTCCACTTTAAATAAACTATATTCCTCATGAATACCATGGGTCAATACCATGGGTAGTTTTTATAGTTTATTGCTATTTTATTTTATTAGCTAAATTCAATTTAACTTATTAAAAATAAAAAAACAAATGCCATAAAAAAAAAAAACATATAAAAAAATTATAATCCTAAAATTCTCTTACCTAATCATCTTTTTAAGTATATAATTGAGTTTCATTTGATAAAAAAAGGAAATATTAAGAACCTCCTAGAGTTTTAAAAGGTAATTGACATGACAAATAAAAAATCGCCTCGTGAAAACATACAAATGTTTTTTTTGTAAGTAAGTAGTAACATTATATTACGATATGAACATAGGTTACAACAATGGGTGGCGAAGGCTTACGGCTTGGACCCAAGAGCCTGCTTCGCTGCAATCTTTCAAAGGACTCAGTGTTACATAGCTATGCAGTAGTTGGAAAATTGACCACCTTAGTCCTTAAACAAAAAACTACAGGGCTGTCACGCAGGACACCCTTTGAATTCAAAACTAGACCAGCATAATGCCGAAGGCCATAGAGGCCTTTTACAAGCCGAGAATAGACTGTAAAAAGACTGTGAAAACACAAGGAACAGAAAATAAGGATTGACCCGTTGACAGAAAAGTAAAGGGATGGCTGAGCCATCAGATATTAGGAGTAGAACCACCCGAATGACCTCCTTCGACCGAAGCTATGCCGTCACCGCCTGGGGTTGGGGCCCGAGGCTTGAACCTCCTGATCACAGTAGCCTGCTCTTCGTCCGAAGGAAGCTCGATGGAGACATGGTGAACATGGCGGAGATAGATTTCAAATCGGCGGACGAACTTTTCCATGGCGGTGCCTTGCTGTTTTAATTCCGCGGTTAGCGAATTAAGAGCAATCTCCAGTTTGTCGAGGCGGGCAGTGTTCTGAGCCGATGCTATGGTCGTTGCCGCGAACGTTTCTTTCACTGCGGCCCCTTGCATGGCTATGGCCTTGGCTAACATTGTCTTTACTTGCCACGCGACGACTTGTGTTTGCAGAAATTGGGTATGCCGTGTGGATGGAGTTCCTGGATCCACGAGCCAATCCACCTCTTCACTGATGTTGGTGTCATCTATGTGTGTTCGAGCCAATTCTACTTCTTCCTCCAGTACCTCTATCTTCTGCTTTCCGCGCTTGGAGACCGAAGCTTCATAGCAGTCCACGGCCCTTTTGAGGGCTTGTGAGGCTTTGATGCTTCGTGGATTGATTTCCGCCATGACTCTCAAGACTGTTCCTACACCTGTCCCTTTGCGGAAGCTGAAAACTAGAATAGAAGAGGAGCCTGCAAAAAGAAAAACCAACGCAAGAATGATACAGGAGGGTTGCGGGGATGAGCTAATAAAGAGAGAGGGTAGGGGGTGAAGCGTGCTTCGGGGAGGCCATTCAAAGCCATTATTGAGGGCAAGTTGCCTCAACGTATTGTCATTAAGTTTGGGTAAGTGGTCGGAGATGTTCGATCTGCCGTGTGATCCTTCACACGCTGTCATCCAGCGCTTAAGGCGCTCGGTGGAGCTATTTCTTCTGCCATAACTCTTACTCATTAAGGATGGCTGATTCCAATGGCTTTTCGTTAAATTCTCCTGCGTGTGCCGATCGCCCGGCGCAATCACCATACCGTTAAGCCTGATTTTCTGATGATGACTGTCCTTCCGTCCGTCCCACAGAATCATCTGCATTCAGGTCCTTTTTTGATATCGCGCTGCACTGATCCCGAAGCTTATCATCCCTGAGCTCATTCCAACACGTGTCCCAGGCAAGAGTCGGGTTGTCAACCGCGTAATTAGAAATGTGGTCCGCGAGCGAGTTAGCCTGCCTCCGCACGGATTGCAAGATTATTCCACTGAGAGAGGGCAAATGCTGTGCTATCCTTTCCGTGATCGCAGCTAGCCTCCAATGCTTGGTTGCTTTGGCTGGTTGCATTCCCTGTTTGATTTTTTTGGCTGTGGTTATGGCCACCTGAGAGTCGCCTTCCACGATAGCTTTTCTTTTGCCCAGCTGAACTAAGAGTCGGAGACCCTGTTCTAGAGATGTGAATTCAGCATAGTTGTTTGTGGTTTTGCCCAGATTTTTGCTTAGGATATGAATGATGCTTCCATTTTCATCCCGTAGAACTCCACCTGCCCCAGCTGGGCCTGGGTTGCCCTTTGCTGCCCCGTCGAAGTTCAACTTGCAGAAACCATGGGGCGGACGCTGCCAGATGATAGGAGGAGGAATTGGTCGAAGAGCCGTTTTTGTCAAGAGATGTTCTGCTGAATCAATGAGTCCGAAGATGTCCAGAATTCTTCTGTCATTGGGAGAGATGGTTTCAATCTTTTCTTCTGTGCACCAGGTGCGTATTGTTTCCGTGAGCCCTTTCATGATGACTGTTTTTAAATCATCAGTTTGTCGAATGCTGCGTTTTTGGAAAATTCGGTTGTTTCTTTCCTTCCAAACATTCCATATAAGAAAGCCGGGACTGTTCTTCCATAGTGAATTTACCATAACGCTATTGGAGTATTGAGATCGCCATTTGGTTATGGTTTCTTGTATTGAATTGTGTTGTCTGTCAGATTGCCAGAAGATTTCTTGAAGCCATTCCCAGAGCTCGTTGGTCCAGTCACAACGGTTGAAAAGATGGTCGGTAGTTTCCTCCTGCTGCTCACATAATGGGCAGCGGGAGGGACCTATGAAACCTCTTTTGGTTAGATTTTCCCAAGTTAGGACCTTCTTGTTTTGCACAAGCCACAGGAACAGTTTGATTTTGGGCCACAGAATCCCATCCCAGACATTTTCATACCAAGCTACTTTATCCTGCTCCTCCCTATTATCCAAGTAATGCCTAGCTTCTTTCAGGTTGAAGGAGCCGCCAGCCAGCATGCCCCAGTGGAGTTTGTCTGGACCGTGCATTTCTCTAAGAACTCTTTTGCTAAGAGTGTCATTGAGGGTATTGTTTAGATTCTGCAGATGTTCCTCCGGGGGAGGGGGAGTTAGCTGCCATCTCCGCCATTGCTGCGGTTCATTGCTTTGCGCCCAGAAGTGATAGACTTTTGTTTTTCCATTTTCCCGATACCACTGCTGCAAAGGATGAAAATTAGGGCTTTCCAGTATCGGGAGCTGTTGCCAAGCATCTTCCCAGAAGAGAGCCGAATGCCCATTTCTTATCTCTCAGAAGCAATGATTCTGAATTATATGTTGATTTGCTCGGGCTAAGTTCCAAATGGGGGAGCCCGTCAGGACCTCGGTGATTCTGATAAGCTCTTCATGCTGCCAATGAGCTGCGTATTTGGCTTTCTACAGTTTTTCCCAGGGAGTGTGGGGCTCAGTTAACCATCTCCACCATAGCTTGGCTCCGTTGGCCTTATTGATAGTGCCAGGATCCTGCAATCCAATTCCTCTGAAGGTTTTGGGTTTGCATAGCTTATCCCAAGCCATCAACGCCCATTTTTTCTTGCCAGAGTTGCCCGACCATAGGAACGTTCGTTGGATGGTTCTGATTTTCTGAAGGACTCCTTGCGGTGCAGGGAGAATCGAGAGCATATAGTTAGGAATTGCTTGAAGAACCGCTTTGGTCATTATCAAACGCCCTGCTAAATTTAGGACTCTGTTGGTCGAGTGGTTGCATTTGTCAGCAAGCTTGTTTGTCAGCTTTTCCCAATGAGCTTTCTGCTAGGGCTTGTCAGTGAGGGGGATTCCTAAATACTTGGAGGGGAGACAGTTTCGCTTGAACCCAAGGATCGCAGTCAGATGTCTTTGAACCGCCAGATGGGTATTAAAAAAGAATATCATGGATTTGTCAAAGTTGAAATCCATTCCAGAAGCTTGACTGAACAGGGTGAGTATTTTCTTGAAACCTTTTGCTTCTTTAATAGTAGGTGTGCCATGTAGCATGGTGTCATCCACGAATTGCTGGTGTGTTGTGGCCGGAAAATTGGTTAAAGGCTGCAGACCCTTTATCAGATTGTTCTCCTGAGCAGATTTGATGAGACGGCTGAACCCTTCCATTAGAATAACAAAAAGAAACGGGGAGATTGGGTCTCCCTGCCTTATACCCCTGGTTGGGTAGAAAGGTTGAGAGGGGGCTCCATTGATCAGAATTGAATGGTTAGGCGTTTTGATCAGAGCTAAGATCCACGTTATCCATCTTGTACTGAATCCAAAAGCTTGGAGGACAGCTTCGAGATAGGCCCAACTTACTTTGTCGTAAGCTTTTGAGAGGTCCAGTTGAATAATCATGCCTGCCTTTCTTAGTGTCTTTAGAGTATGAATCATTTCATGGGCTAACAAGACATTATCCATGATCTGTCGCCCCTCCACGTACCCTGATTGTTCTTCTGAAATGATTTGAGGTAGGATAGGTTTTAGTCTGTTAGCAATGACTTTTGAAATGATCTTATAAACCACATTACAGAGGGCAATTGGCCTAAATTTGGACGGAGTGCAGGCATCTTTTTCCTTTGGGATCAGAGCAATGAAAGTGGATTTTAGTGACTTTAAGATTGAGGATGATAATCTTGAATCTTCCACCACTTCCCAAATGTCTTCTTTCACTATGTCCCAGCAAGCTTTGAAAAAATCTACTGTAAATCCATCAGGTCCTGGAGCCTTCCCGTTGGCCATCTCTCTGACCACCACCTCCACCTCCTGGAGGGAAACTGGTCGTTCCAGGGCACTGTTTTGCTCATCGGTGATGAGTTTGGGTATGGATGAGGTAACTCTGGCGATGTCCTCCCTTCGGTTGTAATCTGGTTCAGTGGCAATGGATTGAAAATGTCTGCGAAGTTGATTGGTGATATCCTGGTGTGAGCTGAGAATTTCTCCATGCTCTCCTTGTAATCTGGTGATTCTATTGCTGCATCTATAGTCAATGGCAGACCTGTGGAAGAACTTAGTATTTCTTTCTCCCTCCTTTAACCATTGATTGCGTGACTTTTGCTTCCATAGTATTTCTTCCTGCTTGCACCTTTCCTCCCATTCCTTCATGAGCTGCTTTTCCATGTCGATGGATTCCCGTGATGTGTTACCCTGAATCCATTCATCGTGGATCTCCTCCAATTGCTGCTCCAGATGGCGTTTATCTGCAAATATGTTCCCAAAAACCTCTCGATTCCAAGTTTTCAGTTGTGCTTTGATATACTTGAGCCTCGCTTGTAAGTTGAACATTTTTGTACCCTTTACCGGTAGAGGAGTCTTCCACCACGTTTTAACGCTGCTGAGGAAATCTTTATGGGTGAGCCAAAATCTTTCGAAGCGAAAGGGCCTATTTTTGGGGGTGCCTGAAATTGACATTTGCAGAGAGATGGGCCAATGGTCTGATCCCCCAGAAGGCAGGATTTCAGAACTTATAATATTCCCTTCCAGGAGGAGGCTTTCGGAGACCAGATAGCGATCCAGACGGGAGGCTATGAGCCTATCTCCTCCTTGTCTATTGGTCCAAGTAAATAAGCCATTGCTAGGCTTTATGTCTACCAGGCTTAGATCTTGAATAAAGGCATTAAAATCTTGGGCATCATTGCTGAGAATTCTGGTACCTCCTTTCTTTTCCTCGAGTGAGGTTATCATGTTGAAGTCCCCACCATAAATAGCCCGAGAGGTGCTGTGCCTGTGATGCAGGCTGGTTAATTGACGGAGCAGCAATAATTTATCCTCCAGACGTTGGGGGCTGTAGATATTGACAAATATGAAGGATCCTTCTTCTCCGATGATTTGCATTTGCAAGGCTAGGAAGTGCTTCGCAACTTCAGCATTAATGAGATGGTAGACATTTGGGTTCCACAGGATGGCTAAGCCTCCGCTCATTCCAGTTCCTTCCACAGCCAGATGCTCGAGATGCTTGCTCAGTCTTTTAGTTAACTCATTCTGCTTCTGAATTGTGCATTTGGTTTCCTGAAGGAAGACCATATCCGGTTTTTCTTGAGTAATTTTCTTTTTCAGGAGCCTCTGTTTCCTGAGGCTTCCCAGTCCTCTTGCATTCCATGAGAGGAATTTCATAGTGAACTGGGATTAGGATGAGAAGGAGAAAGCCTCAAGGGCTTTCATCTTTCCCGAGTTTATCAGCAGTTGACCTAATTCGAAGAGAGCATCTTTGTTTGATCTTC
Organism: Pinus albicaulis; assembly: GCA_034641835.2. Lineage (NCBI taxonomy): Eukaryota > Viridiplantae > Streptophyta > Pinopsida > Pinales > Pinaceae > Pinus > Pinus albicaulis. Next base: position 786,619,125 of record CM076579.1, read on the forward strand.
TTCCTCGTTTATTTTTGTATTGGCTGCTAGCTTGCGTCTGGTGTAGGGTTTGTGATTTGATGCCCAGGCTTCTGGTAGCACCACGACCCCGTTTCACACCTCTTGTTATTGCATCCTGTCTGGCTAGGAATAGATGGTTGATTCTGTTGATTTCTTCTTCTGGTACTTTGTCTATCCCTTTTTGTTTGCATTGTTCTACTATTGAGTTAAGATCTAGCCCTTCTTTCTCCAAAATCTCATCCAATTCTAGGTCTTCTGTGCCCTGTTCACTGAGGACCATGTCCTCATCTCCTTCTTGGTGCTTATTTTCTGAGCTTGCTGCATTGAGATTCCCGGAGTCGAGGGTGTCTTTAGTCTGATCATTTATCTGATTTACTGGATCTGGATCTGCCTTGTTCCTTTGAGAGTCCTCTCCCAGTATCTCAAAAGGATTTGTAGTGTCAGTGTTTGGATCTGCTGTTTTAGGGTGATTTCTGCGATTGGCTCTGTGCCTTCCAGTGGGCCGTATGAATCCATCCGAGGATGAAGAGGGTTTCCCTTTGGGGAGTTCCTCCGTTTTATTTTGAGGGAATTCTCTGATTAGATGCCCATGCTCATGGCACTTCTGGCATCTGAAAGGTATTTGCTCATAGTCTATAGTTTGAAAGTAGGTTTCATCTCTGTAGTCTAACCAAAGTCCTTCATGCAAAGGTCCAGAAACATCCATTTCAACACAGATGCGAGCATAAGTTGTGTACCTTTTTTGAAGAGTGGCTTCAGAAGCCCGGACAAAGGTGCCCAGAGTATTGCCGATTTGTTCCAACGCTGCTGGCCTCCAATAGTCAATTGGCAAGGAGAAAAGTCTGATCCAGACTGGTACCTGAGTGAAGGTTTCCTGCTCAGGAGCAAAGTTAGGTTTCCATGGCCGCATGTAGAGGCCCGCAGAAGCATAGAAGTAGGGACCTCCCTCAAAGATCCGGTCCTTGTCGTCCAGATTGGTAAATACCACCGTAAAAAAGCCCTTGGCTCCTAGGTGAAGCTGTACATCCCCTCGCGGTTTCCAAACTTGCTTGATCCATTGACAGAGAGCTTTCTCACTGGGCCAGAACCCCATGAATTTTCATATTATCGCGTAGATTGACATGTGATCCCGGTATTCTTGTAGATCTGGATCAGTGATGTTTACCCTAAGGCTGTCAAGAGCTTTTGGTTTGCATCGCCCTTGCAATTTTGGTTGTGCTCTGTTTCCTCCAGAATTTTCAGATCGACCAAGCTGAGCATTTTGATCGGCATTATCATTCAGATCTGCAGCGTTGCTTTGTGGATCTGCCTCTTGCAAGGGTTGATTTAGACTGGATCCTTCTTTGCTGGTAGATCCCTTCCCCGTTCCTGCCGTGAAGCGATCTGAGAGTATCTTAGTGTGGCCGGCGTGATCACGAGTTGTTGAGGAGCCTGGGATTCTCGAACCCTCGGTCGACTTCTTTCCTTTGTCTATTATTACTTTTTTGAAGGTGGGGGCTCCAGGGGCCCCCGGTCGTCCCATCTTCTGCGCCAGTTTCAGTCCTTGTTGCCGCAGATCTTGGAGGCGATCTCGGCTTTTTGCCAGCATTCTGGCCTTGGATCAGAGCGCGATCTTCAAAACCCTAGTTCCTACCTCAGAAAAGCCTCAGACACAAGATACCACTCCCTTCATGTAGCCCTAAAATTTCAATGTGAAAACATACAAATGTTAATATTAATTGAATCATTAAAAAAATAAAAAGGGATAATAGATTTACTAGTTATATCATTAAAAAATACCACTTTCACAATCCAATTTCTACATTAATTTAAAAAAAATATTATTTTATAATTATATATAACTATAACTCTTAAATATATTTTGAAAGCACAAATATCAAAGAAATATAGTTCAACTATTGGGCATTAGAAATTCCAAAGAGGTGAAGGTAGATGAGCTAGTATCAAGAAATATGACATCAACCCCTCGAAAAATTGCAAAATATCAATCTCAATATGGCATAAGTGCTAGTATGGAACTATTTTCAAAATATCAATCTCAATATGGCATAGGTGCTAGTAGGGAATTATTGACAAGTGTTGTTGGAAAAAGAACTACATCAAATTAGTTGATGTCAATGTAAACAATAATCTACAAAACATTAAGAAAAAGTTTATGGAGGCATTAAAAAAGTAGGATTGAATAACATGAGAATAATGAAATTGCAGGTTGGGATAATATATGTAGGAAACCTTATTAAGATAGTCTTTCGTATAATGTGAGTGATACCAAATGAGAAGAATACAATGAGACATTGTATATCTAGAGGGGTGTATAGAGATCATTTCCCCTTTCAATGATTGTTATTATTCCAGAACATTTCTTACTACATAATATGTATAACTTGTATATATACTTATCAAAAAAAAATTAACTGTGTTGAATCTTATGACAGTGAGGACAATATAACTAGTCTATTCATACAACTACCACATACTATCAATAGGAAAGAGGGTTTTCTTGTGAAGCGATATATGCATTTTAATCATGAAAATCGAATCTCAACATTTGATGTTCCAAAACCATCAATCACTTAATTGTATTTCTCTAAATATCAACAATTTGACAACAATCACAATATGGTAACTACTCCGGGGGAATGTGTATCCATATCATAGTATAACTATATATGCAACAACTTATTAAAATGATATAAAAATATTTCATAAGCAATGCAACTGCTACATGAATTACTCACAATTCTTAATGATATACTCCAAGTTCTTCCACAATACTAATCAAGTGTCTAAAGAATCCATCATCACTCAGTCAGCATATAGGTAACACCTTGGGGAAATGTGTTAGAATTGTAGATACGATAGCTTATATAGAGGATATAAAAATCTGTTATAAGTAATGCAATTGCTACATCAACTACTCATCATATAGGTAATGGGGAAATGTGTTAGAACTGTATATATAATAGGTTATACTAAGGATGTGAAAATATGTTATAAGCAATGTAACTGCTACATGAACTACTCACAATCCTTAATGATATAATCAAAGTTCTTCCACAATACTAGTCAAGTTTCTAAAGAAGCCATCATCACTTCCAAAATCACATATTTAAACATGAAAGTTGTAAAAAATGAATTTGTTTCATAAATTTTAATAGAATCAAGAAAAAATAAATACTCCAGAGTTAAGATTGATCTAGGCCATCTTAATTCCCCCCTTTAAATCAACTATATTCCACATGAATACCATGGGTCAATAACATGGGTTTTTTTTATAGTTTATTGTTATTATATTTTATTAGCTAAATTCAATTTAATTTATTAAAAAGAAAAAAAAAAGATACCATAAAAAAACATATAAAAAAATTATAATCCTAAAATTCTCTTACCTAATAATATTTTTAAGTATATAATTGAGTTTCATTTGATAAAAAAAAGGCAATATTAAGAACCTCCTAGAGTTATAAAATTTAATTGACATGAGAAATAAAAAATCACCTCATGACAACATACAAATGTTAATCTTAATTGAATCATTAAAAAAATAAAATGGGATAATAGATTTACTATTTATATCATTAAAAAATACCACTTTCACAATCAAATTTCTACATTAGTTTTTAAAAATATTATTGTATAATTATATATAATTATAACACTTAAATATATTTTGAAAGAACAAATATCAAAGAAATATAGTTCAATTATTAGGCATTAGAAATTCCGAAGGGGTGGAGGTAAATGAGCTAGTATCAAGAAATATGCCATCAACCCATCGAAGAATTGCAAAATATAAATCTCAATATGGCATAAGTGCTAGTAGGGAATTATTGAAAAGTGTTGTTGGAAAAAGAACTACATCAAACTGAATGAAAAAATTAATCTACAAAACATTAAGAAAAAGTTTATGGAGGCATTAAAAAATTAGGATTCAATAACATGAGAATAATGAACTTGCATGTTGGGCTTATATATGTAGGAAACCTTATCAAGATAGCCTTTTGTATAATGTGAGCGACACCATGAAAGAGTTTTGGTATTGGAATTTCCATGTGTCACCAAAAGAGAAAATACCATGAGACATTGTATATCTAGAGGGGTGTATTGAGATCATTTCCCCTTTCAGTGACTGTTATTATTCAAGAACATTTCTTACTACATAACATGTATAACTTGTATATATATTTATAAAAAAATTAGCTGTGCTGAATCTTATGACAGTGAGGACAATATAACTAGTCTATTAATACAACTACCACATACTATCAATAGGAAAAAGGGTTTTCTTGTGAAGCGATCTATGCATTTTCGTCATGAAAATTGAATTTCAACACTAAGGAGTCATCCTAAGATAAAAGGTCATCATAGTAACTTTGATGTTCCAAAACCATCAATCACTTAATTATATCTCTCTAAATATAAAAAATTTGACAACAATCACAATATGGTAACGCTTGGGGGGAATGTGTATCCATATCAGAGTATAACTGTATATACAACAACTTATCAAAATGATATAAAAATATTTCATAAGAAATGCAACTGCTACATGAATTACTCATAATATTTAATGATATACTCCAAGTTCTTCCACAATACTAATCAAGTGTCTAAAGAATTCATCATCACTCAGTCAACATATAGGTAACACCTTGTGGAAATGTGTTAGACTTGTAGATACAATAGCTTATACAGAGGATATAAAAATATGTTATAAGTAATGCAATTTCTACATCAACTACTCACCATATAGGTAACTGGGAAATGTGTTAGAACTGCATATACAATATCTTATACTAAAGATATGAAAGTATGTTATAAGAAATGCAACTGCTACATGAACTACTCACAATCCTTAATGATATAATCAAAGTTCTTCCACAATACTAATCAAGTTTCTAAAGAAGCCATCATCACTTCCAAAATCATATATTTAAACATACAAGTTGTAAAAAATGGATTTGTTTCATAAATTTTAATAGAATCAAGAAAAAAAAAATCTAGAGTTAAGATTTATTTAGGCCATCTTAATTTCCCCGTTTAAATAAACTATATATTCCATGTGAATACCATGGGTCAATACCATGGGTTGTTTTTATAGTTTATTGTTATTTTATTTTATTAGCTAAATTCAATTTAACTTATTAAAAAGAAAAAAAAACCAAATACCATAAAAACATATAAAAAAATTATAATCCTAAAATTCTCTTACCTAATAATGTTTTTAAGTATATAATTGAGTTTCATTTGATAAAGAAAAAGGCAATATTAAGAACCTCCTAGAGTTATAAAAGGTAATTGACATGAGAAATAAAAAATCGCCTCATGACAACATACAAATGTTAATCTTAATTGAATCATAAAAAAAACAAAATGGGATAATAGATTTACTAGTTATATCATTAAAAAATACCACTTTCACAATCAAATTTCTACATTAATTTTTAAAAATATTATTTTATAATTATATATAATTACAACTCTTAAATATATTTTGAAAGAAAAAATATCAAAGAAATATGGTTCAATTATTAGGCATTAGAAATTCAGAAGGGGTGAAGGTAAATGAGCTAGTATCAATAAATATGCCATCAACCCCTCGAAGAATTGCAAAATATCAATCTCAATATGGCATAAGTGCTAGTAGGGAATTATTTTCAAAATATCAATCTCAATATGGCATAAGTGCTAGTAGGAAATTATTAACAAGTGTTGTTGGAAAAAGAACTACATCAAACTCGTTGATGTCAATGAAAAAATTAATCTACAAAACATTAAGAAAAAGTTTATGGAGGCATTAAAAAATTAGGATTGAATAACATGAGAATACTGAACTTGCATGTTGGGCTAATATATGTAGGAAACCTTATCAAGATAGCCTTTTGTATAATGTGAGCGACATAGTGAAATATTTTTGGTATTGAAATTTCCATGTGTCACCAAAAGAGAAAAATACCATGAGACATTGTATATCTAGAGGGGTGTATTGAAATCATTTCCCCTTTCAGTGACTTTTATTATTCAAGAACATTTCTTACTACATAACATGTATAACTTGTATATATATTTATAAAAAAAAATTAGTTGTGCTAAATCTTATGACAATGAGGACAATATAACTAGTCTATTCATACAACTACCACATACTATCAATAGGAAAAAGGGTTTTCTTGTGAAGCGATCTATGCATTTCCGTCATGAAAATTGAATCTCAACACTAAGGAGTCATCCTAAGATAAAAGGTCATCATAGTAACTTTGATGTTCCAAAACCATCAATCACTTAATTATATCTCTCTAAATATCAACATCTAGGCTGATATATTATATATGTAGTTGGCACTGAAATATTTTATTTATAATTCACATCATATTTTCTTATGCATACATTTAAATATTTTTATTATTAATATTTTCTAAATATTATGTATCAAATACATATTAAGCAAAATAATTACAAATATCCCTCATACATTCAACTAGAAAGGAGCTATTAGAATAAGATTTTTCTCAATATTTTCCTCTATATGTGTGTCATGTTAAAATATTTTACTCAACTTGTCTATTAAAATATTTTATTTATAATTTATCTTAAACTTTTGTTTTTATTGATATTTTTGAAATCTTACATATCAACTCCATATTAAAAATAAAATAAATCAAACATCTTCTAGTTATGGAAAGTGAAAATATAATAATTTTTTTAATTTAAATTACTTTATTATTCTATATAAAGTAATATAAAATTATGTTATTTATTATGCACATTGAAATATTTTACTCATAGATAATAGTAAAATATTTTTTTGTTATTAATATATTTTTGTTTTAAATATTACATATAAATTGAACATAATTACACATAATGTAAGATCAATAATACAAATGACACAAGAGTAATGTAAAAAAATTACATTTCTAATGGTAAAAAGTAAATTATTTTTTTTACAATTTATTTTCTTATTATTATTTTTAAATTATATATTTAAATTATTAGTAACGTGAACATCTCTTCTATATTTGATATAATCAATTGTATAATACATCTCGTGACAATCAAAATATTTGTAATGTCACGAGTGTATTTGTTTGTAATGTGAGGAAAGGAGAGGAGTGGAGTGTAATATCCATATTTCACTTATGAAAATATTGTGGAGTGTATTTGCAATATCACGAGAGGAGAGGAGTGGAGTGTAATATCCATATTTCACTTATGAAAATATTGTGAAGATCTCTCCGTAATATAAATAGTTAATTTTAATGCGTTGGAAGTATCTAATTAATTAAAGGTAAGTAATTCTGGGTAACCTTTTTTTACTTAGAATCGAGGATCTATACTAATACCAAGTGAGGATGGAACAAGTACATATAAATTTTGAAGAATATAGTTTTCATGCCAATGTATATACAGAAGGCAGTTTGAATTGAAGTTGGTTGGAGTTGTTTCTTGTGAATCAATGTATATACAGAAGGCAGTTTGAATTGAAGTTGGTTGGAGTTGTTTCTTGTGAATCAATGTATATACAGAAGGCAGTTTGAATTGAAGTTAGTTGGAGTTGTTTCTTGTGAACCACTTCATTTTTCTTTCTAAGAAGAAACAAAACATACAAATATACCTCCGGATGACTGGGATGTCATTTTTCATTGAATGATCCACATACGCTACCACGGAAGGAATCTTACTCATGGACATATGGCTTACTCATGGAGATATGGGTTGTCACGGTGAAAGACACTTTATTAATTTCAACAACGAAACCCAACAGAGTTATTGGGTGCGCATTACACACTATTATATCAAGGGTATTTTAAAGATATTTTATTAAGATAAAAGAAATTTTTTGTTTTTAGTTATTTTATATTAAAATTTAATATTAATTGAATTGTGTTAATATAAAATTTAAGACAAAAATTGTGTGAGATAAAAATAGTTTGAGACAAAATTTTATATTTAAGATAAAAACAATTTGAGACAATAATATTTAAGATAAAAATAATTTGAGACAAAAATATTTTAAGACAAAAAAATATTAAGACAAAAGTATTTTAAGACAAAATTTTATTTTTAAGACAAAAACCATTTGAGACAAAAAATATTTTAAGACAAAACTTTATATTTAAAACAAAAGAAGTTTGAAAAAAAATTATTTTAAGACAAAACTCTATATTTAAGACAAAAGAAATTTGAGACAAAAATATTTTAAGACAAAATTTTATATTTAAGACAAAAGCACTTTGAGACAAAAATATTTAAGACAAAACTCTATATTTAAGACAATGACGACTTAAGACAGTGACAATTAAGATGAAACAATACTTCATAACAAGGTGATTGTCAATTGAGTTACATTCTATGAACTAAAATTGTTTATTTTTTTAAATATGTGAAAAATTTTAAACTAGCAATTACACCAAATGTTGCAAAGGAAATGTCGTAAGGCATGAAATAGAGAAGAATCATGACATATAAGAAATCATTAAATGATAAAAATTAGCAAAAAAAATGCCATTCAAGAAAATATTCAATGAAGAAGGATCATTAGGTACAAGGGATGAAAATTTGGTTTCCAAATAGTAAATTGGCATTTGACATTCACCGATATGAAACATCAGATTACTTGAAAAATGTTATGGACACAATAACATAAATAGATTATTGGGGGTATAGAAATGATGCAGTTGAGTGAGTTGTTGAGGAAGTATTGCTTGATGAAGGAGAAGGTAGTGGTCCTTGAGGGAGACAAGTTGTCAGCTTCAGGAGTAGGGGTTGTTGTTACCTTAAATTTTGCGAGTTGCCTTTTTTTTGGGTGTGCCACAACTTTGATCTTGCTGATAGTTCATCAGCTGGATACTTGAATTCCTCCTTAGAGAGCTTATCTGCTAGTTTATTGAGCTCATGATAAATATGGGTGAAGGATGACCATTCTAGCTCCTGAATTCATGGCCAAATTTGAGACATCAAGGATTGAAGCTGCACATTCTATCCATAAAGCTTGCATTAGCCCGGTCAACAGCCATTTGAGATTCCCATCTCTTGCAACCTCTTCAAACCACAAGCACTTTCCAAATAAAGAACAACAAACAATGCTGAGAACTCGACCTTTAAATTGGAACCAGGAGCCAGAGTATATCTGATATGAATGCACCAAAATGAATTTATGCATAAAACATAGTGAAGAGAAAGAATAATCAACTTATAAGGAGAAACATATTTTTTTAATGAGATCACCTGGAGATTCTCTGATAATTTGAGTGGGATTTCCTTCAAAATTCCTGCAAGATATGTTTCCACTCAGATGTACGAAAAAACACGAGACATTATAGCTACATAACCTGATCTTGCAGGAAAAATGAACAGCTTCACCCATAAAACATTATTATGAATACCATTTTCATGTGATCTTCAGATGTGGGTAAAAGTGCATTATATAAGAAAATAAAAATGTTCATGAACTTCGCATGAAAGTGAGTGCATCGATCGATTTTAAGTTTGTTGTTCCATGTTGGTCTCTATAATGTAGATTTGTGGGATAGTTGTATCATGTGACTAAACTATATTCAATAAATACTCTTGCACTTACCCAAATATTTGACGAGTAGTGCATTTTTGTGTGCAACAGTATGGTCTGCGATCCCCTAATTATGAACTACATATAACATATCTAATTGGATGTTAGCCAAAGTTTTCCATAGGTATAACATACCCATTTTTCACCCTCTGAGGGTTGTCTTTCCCATGATCAGAAACATCTTCTGATGACTGATATAATCAGGCCACTTGTAATGCTTCTTTTAGATTTTAAAGGAAACACCTCCTTGAAGAAAAAATAGATAAATAAAACAAGAAAAAATGTTGTAACAATTAAGTTATACAACAACTACCAACCCTCTTGAGGTGGAAAATTCCAGGCCAATTGAAAGAAGTGAGACAACTCAGGGTATTGCAAAGATAAGTGAGGACAATTGTGAAACTTTTTCAAAGATGAAACAAGAACTTTTTCTGTACAGAATAAGAAAATATTTGCAAATGAGAAGATACCACACTAGGAATGCACAAGAAGAAGAACCAAAGAAATCAAATTCAATAAAGGAAGCACAACCACCACTCCAAACTGGCTTCTCTAAAACACATACAACCACAATAAATCCCACTGAAGCTTACAAATTTATCAAACACTAACTTACTAACAAATTCAACAAGCCAACATGCTACAATTTGTAGAGCCACTCCCAGATCAATTAGTAATTATCGCATGAATGTACATTTGTTTGTAATTTTATTTAAAAGGATGAAATTCTCTCAAGAGCATATAAAATATATCTAAGAGTTTAAAAAATGGAAATTTTGCCTACCTCCACAAGGTATCATCACACTCGGATAGGTGACAACATACAAGTCTAAATCTTATACCTCTAAGTATTAATGACACTTCAACATGTCAATAACATAATTGAAACAATTCTTAATGAATTTTTTCTATTGGCTAAAGATATGTAAATCCATCCATCCAAAAATAAACATCTCAATCAATCCAACACCATAAATTGTGCTAAATAGTTCATCGTGTTATTTCAAAGATTACAATATGTTCTTATATTAGCTCACATATTCCTTGAATATTTGAAAGCTAAATTGCCTTAGCACAATAAACCAGAAAGATTTGTACTCTAAAAGACAAAAAAAGACAACAAACTATATTAAAAACTTTAACTCTAATCCAGACACTTCATTCTTAGCAACATGATATCTAATGAAGATGATATGTGGAAAAAAAGGCTTCATATATTGTCTATCACATCTCAAACTGAGTGAACAGACACATGCACAGAACACATCAGAAATAGGGTTCATAGATCAACTTGTATTCTATGGTTTCAAACCCTTCTTGTCTCCTTCAAGGGGGTTTCTTGAGGTCTTCAAAAATAATTCCTTTTGCTAACCAAATGGATTGTTTCTTTCACACATGTATGGAAACATACTTTCCAGATCATATTGTAATAGATTCATAAGATGATATTATTGGTAATAACTATGCCTTATTTGGAGACATCATTTTTATTATAGGGGTTCGTACCTTTCTATTGGATGTGGTTGGTGATGTGAAGACTAAACTTCTAGTAAAGATTCATACTAACTCTAACAATCTTATGGATACTTCTTTACAAATGGAGACCCCTCTAAGCTTAACTCATTGGATTATTTTTTTGTTCATGCTAATTATTGTTCTCAACTTTCCTTCTCCAAGGGGTTGAGACTATTTTCTTCATTTATTTTACATGGCTTGGTGAAATAAGAAGAATGGAGATTGTCTCCACATATTTTTCATTTCACTAAGTTACAAATAAAAATAGTCAAATTCTATAGCCAATAGACTAATAGCCTCTTGATACACCTTTATTGAGTTATACATAGCTCTCACCTATCACTGTAGCTCAATTAAATGACATCTAATAGCTCCAAGAAACCATTATAAATGGATTAGTTGTGAAGTTGTTCTTAAATGATCACCTCCAAATGTTCAATTCTCATGACTTTTGGGGGAGGGGGATATTTTGGTGTATTGAACGGGGAAAGGGGACATAAGAGTAGCATGGATGGGTAGAAGTGAGAGGTTCGAGCATGGTTTATTGATATCTATAATCCTAACATTAGAGAATGAGAAGGAGCCTTAGGGCCTTATGGCATAGGGGCTAGGGGACCTATAGGTAAGGCAATGAGAGAAATTAATAAGGGAACCCCTAATAGTTGTGACAAGGGGATTAGGGGCCACATGATAACAACCCATACAAACTTAACCCATAACCACTAAAGTCCATATCCCCTTAACTCAAAAGCCACAATCCCTTAACCGCTACACTCATAACTCATAAAAAATTAACCCCTTGATCCCTTAAACCCAAAGCCACTAACCCCTTGACCCCTAAACCCTAACTTAGAATCCTTGAACCCCATAAACACTAATCCCATATCCTCTTAAACCTTGAAACTTAACCCATAACCCCTTGTTACACAACATTTTGTCACTGTCCCTGCAATCCCCATCCCGAACATTAGAGGATCATTTCTGTGACTTTTGTGTATTGTCATACCTTGCAAAAAGTGTCATTGCATCTCCTTGCCATGAGAATAACATTTCCTCTGTTGACTATTCCTAGAGAAGGCTCTAAAAAACACTTGATTTAGGGTTGGAAGTTGCAGGTAGTTATGGCCTCGCGCCCATAGAGAAATTAGCACTGGGCCTCGTGCCCATTAGCACTCTGTCTCAGTGGACTACCCACCCCAAGCTATTTTTGGAATTTTTTTTAAAATAGAAGCGAATTTTCCATTCCCAACCACTTCATGAGCGGAGTTAGCATGGTTTGTTTGACTAAATAACGTATAAAACCTTCCTTTGGATTATTTTTTCCTACATTTGAGAAACCTCCCAAAGGATAAGGACTCCCTTACACCTTATGAGGGATCCCAAACCACCTCCTCCTCTCCTATAAATACATCCTTCTCACATAGTTGCAGCTAGCTGAAATGGTTGAATAACTGAATAGTATTACTATAGCTGGTGTGAGATAGATCAGAGAGGAATCCATTGACAAGAGAGATTCTATACCCATTGCTTCGCCAATTCTAATCCCTGAAGAATGCTTGAGATGCGTTTGACTGGACCAGTCGAAGGAGGTTGCGATGTCAAGGCTCTTTCGGTTGTAAACTTATTCTCTCTACTTATTAATACATGACTGATGTTTTGGTTCCTGTTTTGCATCTGATGTGTTTAATATTTTGCGATATGTTTACTTATCCTTGGCCAATTAAATAGTTATGAATGTAAATATATTTTCATATGTTGTTATCGTTCTCTGATCTGCATGCAGGAACTTGAGTATCATCGTTGAAAGACTGTGATGTGTAACGACAAAGATCAGGACATTGTTGCCACAACTATGACAACTGCATTGGAACAAAGGTAAGTCATCTATCCCGACTCAGTTTCATTCATAAACTAAGAATTTGATGCATTAACATGTTCCCTTGTTGCTAGACCCACTCCAGGGCTAGAAGGATCACCTTTGTCCACAGAGGTGATTTACCTGCACAACAAGTTGGCAACTCTGCTGGGGATCAGTATGTGTGTCGTCTCTCATTGTTCGTCTAGTGTTTTTCTTATCTAGTCGAATTTGGTCGTTTTATCGTTTTTCTGCTTTGTTTGACCTGTTTGACTATTTTCAACCATCCTGTTCAGTCCTAGAGTGTCAAGTCTGACCTCTACTTAGTGGTTTTTATTTTTTCCCATAGTTTTCTAGCTCGATGTTGTTTTTCCTCAAACAGTCGTGCCGATTTCTGCACAGGTGTGCCAACCCCTGTTTAGCGCAGATTACAACTAGAAAATCACATTGAATCCTATAGGATTGAATTTTAGCCTCTTTTCTGAGTTTTGTCAGTATTTCTTACCTTTGTATTGGACTTTTATCTCGCAATTGGTCCACTGGGATTGTTTTTACTCTGTTGTCTCCATCTTCTCAGTTGTTTTTCCCTCATCTTATCAGTGGATTTTGTTTCCCTAAGGTTTCTAGGTGCCTTGTGCCGCTTCCTCTCCTCATTGAACCTTTTGAGTTGAGTTTGAGTCACATAGATCTTTGTCATTTCAGTTCCATTGACTGATTGTTTTAGATTTTTTTTTAGTTCTTTGTTTCTTTGGTTTGTTGAATGATCACCTTTTTTTTCGTTTCGCTCTCAATTCGTCACTTTGAGCATAGATTACATTTCTCGTTAAATCAGAAAGCCCTCTGTTTTCTTGAAGGAGTGCATCCATGTTTTGAGTGTGTTTCATGTTTATATTGGATTGATCTTTTTGCTTTAAATCGTTATATTCGAATTGCTCAAAACTAGTGTTCATTTTTATTTTAAGTGTAACAGTGCATTGTGCTTCTTATTCATCTAAAAAGACAAAATTTTCATTCTTTCGCTTAAATTGAAAATGAAAATGTTCTTTTGCATTAGTAGCTTTTAGCAAACCAGAAAATAGTTTTTGTTTTCTGCTTTGGTTGTATTAGATGCATTGGTGAAATTCTTCTTGTGATTCAATTGATTGTTGCTTTGTCATAGACTACTATCCTTCTCTTAGCTAGTGTTCATTGAATGGAAATGATTTTCTAATCCGCATCTTGGGGGGAGGCCCCCAAGATCTAAAAATTTCAAATGGATTTGACAAGATTTGCAAAATTAGAATGCCAGAAAGAAGAGAGAACACACAACAAATAAAACCACACAGATTTTTTTTATTAAAATAGAGAATAACTGTAGAAGCTACATTGTGGTAGACAATCTATCCTTTTAGAAAGTGAGGCTTGTTATTTATAGCCCTTTTTTGAGATACAATACCATAGGTGGATACCATGGGCCAATACCATGGGTAGATACCACTTACAATACTGTGGGTAAATCCCATGTGTGGTTGAATATCATGGGTAGATACATACCATGGGTCACTTACAATACCATGGGCGAATAAATGTCATGGGTGGATGAATACCATGGGTCGATGGCATTTACAATACCATGGGTAAATTCCATGGGTGGATGGATAACATGGGTAGATGAATGCCATGGGTTGATGCCATTTTCCATTCGGATATTTTTCTTTTGCATGTAGCTTTTCATTAAGAATTCGATATCACATTCGGTAAGGCCTTGAAATCACAACATTAATTCAAGATCAACCTTAAAATGAATTCAATCAACCTAAGGAAACATTGAAACCTAACGCACATATTTTAGAGGTCTAGGCTAGTGACGTGTTCCGGCGTCATTAAACCTAATAGTTGTAGTTCTCCATCTGGAATTAGATAGCACTAACACAGACTTGTGCTCCCTGTATGTTCATGTATATAAATGGATACCCTCATAGGTTGCAATCCTTTATCCATAGGAAGCCGATTCTACTGCCTTGTAATCGTGATACATCGAACACAGCATTCGGGGAGACTACCTGCACGTACCTCAAGTCCTTGATCATTTCTCTTTCATTTGATCACCAAGGTGTATATTGGAGTTAACAAAAAATTGGTACACCCTCTTGCTTAGATTCCCTGAGTAGTCATTTTGGTCTTTTCGTGACTCTAAAATTGAAAACATCGTTGAGCACTTGTCCTTTCACGCTCATTCAACCTGAAAGTGACTAGAGTCAGATTTTTTTTCTATTTCTCGACTCTTAAAACATGAAACAACAAATTTTCATTTCAATGTCATAAAAATCAATTTCCTACGATCACATGCCCGTTAAAGACATGTTGTTGCCTTGTTTTTAGTAGTTCCTTAGTGTTTTATCATTATGCCTCGAATAGGCTATCTCGTTTCCTTTATGTTTTGAAACATAGCCATGGTGGCAGAACCACCAGTTTCTTCGTCCTCTTCATTCCCTCCTAGTGGTTACCCTTCTCCTGAAGTTTCTTCGGAAGCATCTCAACCTACTAGGTTTTTCAATTTCTGGCAGTCTATCCGTCCGATTATCTTACCTCTTTCTACCCGATCTCCTCTTGAGGAGCCATTTGATATCAGTTGACAACCTCGAGATGCTTGGTCTGGTTTTGGGAAAGAGGAATAATTCCCTCCTCTTACTTTGGAACCATATTTATTAGCTACTGCTTTACTTACTACCACTCGTCTCCTTTTCAACTATCAAGTGGCTTCATATGACATGGATTATTCGAGTCTCGTTAGTAGTGAAGAGATTTATGTTTCTACCAAAGATCATCAACTCCCTCTCGAGAACTTTCTTTATGTCTCAAGTCAACCTTCCTCACAATCGGTTTCTCTCCCACACAGTTATCGTAATTTGGGTCATATTATTTCTGGTGTTGCATCATTGTATCAGAATCCAATATGTTATTATACATCAACTCCCTCTGGGAGCTGAGTTGTCTCGGTATCGAGGGAATCACCCTCGACTCCCATGACATCGACGATTCTAGCCTCTGTTCCTGTCTAACCCACTATCTGTGTGGCTTCATCTGCACTGGATGTTAGTATTACTTCGTCATCATCAAGGTCCTCTGTTGTTCGTAGGTCCATTTTTATCAATCACACGATACCTGTTAGGCCCACCGTGAGCGGATAAAAGCCTATGGTTTCTACTTCCATTCCTAGCGGTTATACATTCGATGAGTATCTGTTGGCAATTCAACAACAATATTCTTCCTCTCAAGGTCCTGAGCAGCATAATTCTACCCCTCAGGGTTCTCAGTAGTTAGCAACTTCTGGTAATCCTCCGCATCATTACGACGTGTATATTAATCCCATCTATTTGCCTCCAATTCATCCCAGTCAGTTCACTTACCAACAGGGACAACCCTCTGGCTCGCAAGGACAACCCTTATAGGGAAAACCTTTGATCCAACAGGGACAACCCTCCAGTCCACAGGGATGACCTTATGGTCCACAAGGACAACCATTTCAGGGACAACCTTAGATCCAACAAGGATAACCCTATAGTCCTGCTAGTCAACCTCATGTTCAACAGGGTGCATCTCATGTTCCCAGGGGGCAAATTTATCCGCAACAGGGACAACCTTTTGTGCAACAACACCTGCCTTAAATTTAGCAAGGCCAAAATTGTGTACAACAAGGACAACCCTATGGTTTTGTGCCAGGTCAACCTGGTCTTCAGGGGCAACCTGGCCCATACCAACCATCAGGTGGCTCTTAGCATCCAAGCCAACTTGCTCCGCAGGGACAGCCTGTCCAACCTCAGTATTTGGGTCAACCTGCACCCCAGGGGCAGCCCGTTCAGCCTCAAGGTGCCACTTATCTTCCTCGAGATCAATCTCAGGTCATATATAGTGTGCCCCAATGCCTTACTTACATCCCTCAAGGTCAATCCCAGATGGTATATAGTGCTCCTCAAGGCACGATGTATCTTCCGCCAGGTCAAACTCAGGTGTTGTATAATGCACCTCAAGGCATTGCTTTCATTCCGCAACAAAATCCATACGTTGATTAGAAAGGACCTCAGTGTTATGCTCATAATCAATATCCTAGTCCTCAACCCGTGTATGGGCATAATTTTCAGGCTTATAAACCCCTATGGACAGAATCCTTCAGGACAATACATATTGGGGTAGAATTTCTCTCAACCTGGGTGGAATCTGAATGTTGGTCTTTATCAATGCCCTACAATGCCTTTCAATACTCAATTACCATTCCTTGCTATGTTGGAACTACCCGATGTGTCGAAGCTGACCAACGATCCTATCCTTCATAATCCATATTGGCCTCCAGTTCCAACCAAAATTCCTAGCGATTTTCCCAAATTTGAGGGAAAGCTTGGAGAAGACCCCCAAGCGCATGTTATGACATAAGACCATTGGTGTTCCTCTAACTCTTGGGTTAATGATTCTATTTGACTTCATCTTTTCCAACGGACTCTCACTGGTGCCGCTGCCAAGTGGTACATTGAACTATCCTACGACGTCTTCCAAGATTTCAACTCTTTAGCCATGGAATTTCTCACGCACTTTCAGTTACCTGTTGAGTATGAAATTGGGGTGCGCCTCCTCACATCCTTGAAGCAAGATCGAGCTACCCATATATCTGATCATATTCATGAATGGAGGCGTCATCATCGCCTGATCAAGTTTGAGATTCCTGATCAACTTCTAACTGATTGGTTCATTACCTCCTTCATTGCTTCGATTGCTAAGGAAATTGCTATGGGGGAATGCATTACTAAGAAAAAATCCATTGCTCGTGCCCAGTACCTTGATCTTGTAAATTCTCAACCCCGCACATTGTATGAACTCTTTTCTGATGCCCCTCGACTTGGAACTTCCAAAGCACCGACGATGCCATCCGTCGACGGTATTATTGGTTCTGTGTCTTAGACTTCTTGAAAGTATTCTTCTTCAAATCATGAGAAGAAAAAATCTACTCCTTCCAATGATACTACTTCTCATCTAGCCCCGAGTTCTAGCAAAATGACATAATTGGATGTTGTCCAGTCCAATTCAGTGGATAAAACTTCCAGGGGTAAAAAGAAGGGTGAAGGTAAGGCAAAAGCCAATACCTCGAAACAAGATTCTAAGAAACATCGTGCTAATGATGGTTCACAACGTAAACCGAAGTACCCTTGTTTGATTTGTGATGAAGAGTATTACACCAAGGACTTTCCCCGATGGGCTGAAGTGATTTGGTTTCTCAAAGGCACGTGAGGCACTCCAGCTGTTCTTAAAGAACTATTTACATCACAGCAGACCTATTTGGTAGAGAAACCTTAGTCCACTGCTCCATTTGGCTCTCAAGTTTTCATGATGAACGGTCATGCATCTATCTCTATTGCTACCCGATCGAAAGATTATACCAAACAGCATCAGGAAGAAGGGAAGGAGATCATTGATGGTCCTCCTCCCCTGCCTGCTTTTGGCCCTCTTTAGATTGAAAGGCCTAGTATTGAGCCCGTTGCACAACCACCTTCCAAAGGTTTACTCCGAAATTATTCTTACAATCCTAACATCTGTGCTACTTAGCATTACAATATTGTTGAGGATTTGGCTCAGGCACCATCTTCCATGTCTTCATTAGAAGTACTTTAGAGTTGTCCATCTCAACGGAACGCGTTGTTATCTACCATCAGTGGAGTTGATCCCGCTGATTCAAGCCTTATCACTTTCGATTTGGATAATTTCATCCCGCGTCTCCCTCACCAACTTGCACTGATCATCCGAGTTGGGATTAATGGACTGGATATCCATCGAGCGGTCGTGGATGAGGGTGCATCTATGTGCGTCATGTCATCTGCCTGCTGGAAAGCCATTGGTTCTCCAACTCTTAATTCATCTCCAAATTATCTAGAAGCCTTTGATGGAATGGAATCTCACCCTCTCGACGTTCTCGCTAGTTTACCCATTACATTAGAAGGGAAGATAGTTAACATCAAGGTTGAAGTCATTGATGTCAAGCTCAATTACAATCTTCTCCTCAGTCGCAGTTGGACTCATGCCATGTTGTGCTTTCCATCGACTCTCTTTCATGTTCTTCAATTTCCACATGAAGGAAATATCATCATTGTCGATCAGTTGTATTTCTTCACTTCTTCATCTTTTGAGAGAAATGTTCCATACGTAGATCAAATTCCTATGCCTTATGAGAGTGTAGGGTAGGGTATTTTCAAAGATCTTGCCCTCATGGGAATTTTTCCTTTTCCTCCACCCAACACTGCTCAGGTTAACATGATCTCCAGGTCTTCTGATCCATGGATCATCCCTTCATCCGAGCAGATTGATTCGTTTGATGATTCGATTTTGTTAATTCAAATATAGATTGATTATTGTGAACTTATTTCGGCTTCAGATGCTCCTCCCTCTAATCATGCTCCCTTGAGTATGTCTCGTGACACTTATTCTGAATCCCCTTGGCTCGGCAATTTAGATTCGTCTGATCCCTTAAAAGAGATATTTCCCTCCGATGAGGCCATTGTGGAAACTATGTCTCTTGAGGATCCTCCTTGGGATTATATTCATCATTGTTCCTCTATCATGGATGGCCTTGGGGCCATGTCTACTTGTCTCGAGAGGTTGGATTCTCAAGTTCCTTCTCCTCCACTTCAAATGCCCATCCTGATACACAAAGTTTTTGTGGAAGGTAACTTGGAAAATGATCACACAAACGATGCCTATCGACATCTCTGTTAAACCAGGGGTTGTCAAGAACATCCATATTGGGGTGACCTGTTCTCCCAATGAGATCGAGGTCTATACTAGTCTCTTCCATGATTTTAACAATGTTTTCTCTTGGTCTTAAGAAGAAATTCCTGACATCGATCCAAGTATAGTGGTGCATGAGATTCCTACCTATCCTGGTGCGAAGTCTGTTCACCAGCATCTTCGTCCTGTGTTTTCCCATATTGTTCCTGTGGATAAGAAAAATGGTGCTATTTAGGTTTGTGTTGATTACTGTGACATCAACCATGCTTTCCCTAAGGATAATTATTCCACTCCTTTTATTGATCAAATCATTGATGACTGTGCTGGAAGTGAGATCTTTTCCCTTATGGACAGGTTTTTTGAGTATAACCAGATTAATATTTTTCCGACTGATCAACACAAGTCTACCTTTATCTTTCCTTGTTCTAGGTGGATATCAGTGGCCACCCACCTATTCCATTTGGACCCACACCATCAATTCTTGCAGCTTTTCACTTTCAACATAACTTACTATTTTTAGCAGGTTTTCGGGTCCTACACTCCCAGAGCCGTTTTGGGGCCTTAATGATCCAGGTGGACATTGGTGGCCACCCACCTATCCGATTTGAACCCCCACCATTAGTTTTTTCAGTTTTTAAGTTGCAGCACAACATACTATTTTTAGCATTTTTTCGGGTCCTGAACTTCCAAAGCCGTTTTGAGGCCCTAAACGACGTTTTTTGGGAAAAATGGGAGCAACATGGATCTATGGACCGATGTTGCTCACACCAAAATTTGTACTCCTCATATATATCTTTATAACGATTTATTGAGCGCATCAAACAAAGATCGGGCGCCAACGTTACATCCCGGGGAAGTTGAAACACGAATTTACCCAAACGGGACCCACAGTTTTGGCGCTTCATCTCCTGGGGCTAGGTTTTTGGACGTTTCAAGTTTTTCATTGTTTCTCAATAGTAAATAGGCTCTCAAGCCTCATTGTAACATAGTTTATAGGTCTGTAGCCACCACATATCTTCTCAGAGATTCGCTACCAGCACCCTAACTATTTTATTTCCATTATGTCTGTAAGCATATTTCTATTATTTGATATTAATGAAATGAAGCATTATTTCCACTGAATCTCTATTTTTATGGTTATTTCTATATTTTTTTGCGTTCCTGCATAAATCTATATCAGGGGAATCATAGCGGTTTGCTCTTTCTTTGTTTTTCTTTGCATGTCCCCAACGCGGTCAGGGTATAAGGAGTTAGGGTTCGATCTAGTTGAACCCTTGCAATATTAGCGTCGCAAACCCCAACCACCTCCCATGGCAGAAGAAATGAAAGACGATGGAGCAGGAGATCCTATCAAAATATTGCTTGAGGCCCTCAAGAAACAAAGGAACGTGATGATGGATAAATTTTCTCGGATCCTTCAACGATTTCCCACCTACAGCGCATCTGCATCCAACAGCCACTCTGGAGGCGCCACTCCCTTCAAGGTACATGTAAACTTTGACATTCCTTTATTTGAAGGAAAAATAGATGAAAACACCCTAGATAGATGGTTGAATTTTCTAGAAGGGTATTTCTCGGTCCATGATTTCTCTGATCAAGAAAAGACTATTTTTGCACTCCTCAAAGTTTCCCCCCTTGTCAAAGACTAGTAGGAAACCTACTGTGAGCAAGAGGACGAAGGGGAACCGTATCTGTTCTTGGCCACACGCACTTAGAATTAGTTCCAAGATTTCATAAAGGAACAATATTACCTTGTGGGGAGCTATGAGGACAAATACATCGAATGGACCACGTTGCGGCAACAAAGGGATCAAGATGTGCACGAACTGACAAATTTGTTCCATACCCTGCGCACAAAGTTGGGTATTAAAGATTCAAAGAGACATTTGGTGCTCAAGTACCATGATTGTCTACACAAACAAATTTAGGAGGAAATGGAGTTCCTCGACATTACATCACTTGGAACGGAATATCGCTATGCTGCCAAGATCGAGCAGAAATTTAAGTAGAAGAAGCGAGACTTTGGATCTGCGAATCTGAAAGGTGCCCCCGAACTGAAGAATAAGGGGCAAGACAAAAGAGGTGTGACTTAGAACAACACCAAAAATCCACAGAAGGACATAGGGAAGTGGTGTGAATTTCATAACAGCCCCACTTATAGCACAAACGAGTTTCAGGCTAAATAGTCATTGGTGGCCAAATTAAAGGCACCCGAATGAGATGCATTTTCTGATCCTGAGTCAGAACTAGAAAAATGCAATGACAAAGGGAAGTATATCATTGATGCGGATCCCAGTGCCATTTTTTCCACCACCAAGATCCAGAGGGAGAATCCAGAGGATCCAGAGGAGGGGGAGCACCTCTTCCATTCACAGATGTGGGTGAAGGGTTCTCCCTGCAATTTCTTGTTGATAGTGGAAGCAAAAGAACCTCATTTCAACAGAGGTCATGAAGAGGCTCGACATACCGACCATAACACACTTGCAGCCATATACCATCGGGTGGCTCCACCCAGGGAGAGATCTCTACATCCGCTAGCAGTGCCACGTTCTGTACAGTATCAAGCCATTCATGGATGAGATATTGTGTGATGTTGCTCCTCTTGATGTAGCTGATGTATTATTGGGCCAACCATAATTTTCGATGTGACATGTTGCGTATGAGTCTAGGCCTCGTGTTTTTGTTATTACTTTGTCAAATAACTTGTACAGGATATCGGAGGTAGTACCACCTCCTATCATCCCTTTTACTACTGCAAAACAATGCAGTAAGATTGTTTCCCAAACCAGGAAATTTATTTTCCTTACAACTCGCTCATAGGGAAAGAAGAATACTATGGCCAAAACCTCAATACAGGGCTCCCCTGCATCGCTGCAACAGATGGACAAAGTCATGGAGGAATACAAGGAAACTTTATCCTCACTCATAGAGGTTCCTCTACACTGTCAGGACAAGAAATCCATTGATTTGACCCTTGATGCACCGATGCCTGATGTTACCATACCTCATGCGACTACACAGAGTTGTAAGGAAATTTATTTTCCTTACAACTCATGGGAAAGAATAATATTATGGCAACAACCTTGAAACAGGGCTCCCCTGCATGGCTGCAGCAGATGGAAAAAGTCGGAGATACTCTCTACCTCCATCATTCGCAACCTTATCGCATAATTGGAGATACTCTCTACCACATCGGAGTTGATTTTGTTATTTGTTGGTGTTTGAATCTTGAGGAGGCTAAAAAGGTTTTTAATGATTGCCACAGTGGCACCTATGGCGGTCACATGTCTAGATATGATAATGCACATAAGATTCTTCATGTTGGCTACTTCTGGCCCACCATCTTTAAATACTGCATTATTTTTGTCCGTAAGTGCCATGATTTCCAGAATTATAAATGGAAGATGCATGTGCCGCCTTCCCATATTCATCTTGTCATTACCATTGATCCCTTTGCGAAGTGGGGCATCGATTTTATTACATGTAACCCTCGCTCAGCCGGGGGGCATGCTTATATTATCGTATCCATTGAATACTTCACAAAATGGGACGAAGAAATGCCTACACTTACAGCTGACAGTAGGACAACCGCACAATTTCTATTCAATAATGTCATTGCTAGGTTTGGTGTCCCTCAAGCCATTGTTACCGATCATGGTTCCCATTTTCATCATTACATGGTGGCTAAGTTGACTTCTAAGTTGGGTCTACGTCATGACAGTTCAACACCATACTACCCTCAAGCCAATGGCCAAGTTGAAGCCGTGAACAAATTTCTCATCACTATGCTTCAACGTACGATTTGGATGCACAAGTCAAACTGGCATCTCATGTTGTTTTCAGCTTTTTGGGCTTATCGAACCTCAGTGAAGGATGCAACCGAATTCACTCCATTCCAACTTATCTATGGTCTGGAAGCTACCCTTCCGATTGAATGTGAAATACCTTCTCTCAAAATAGTTGTTGAATTTCTTCCGAATACTTCGCCAGAAGAAGAGAGTCTTCTATATTTAGAGTGGCTTGATGAAACTTGTAACTTTGTTGCTCTTGTCATAGAAGCACAAAAAAAGTGGGTCAAAACTCATTTTGACCAGTCAGTTTCCCCTCGTTCCTTTATAGAAGGAGACCTTGTCCTCCTTTATGACCAAGATCATGATAAGCTGGGGGTAGGCAAATTCCAATCCATGTGGCATGCGCCCTACATTTTTAAACACGTTTTGTAGAACAAGGCTTATGATCTAATTGATTATGAACGTCATCCTCTAGATCAGATGTATCTCAAAAATTACTATGCATGGGTCTTTTGTGCATGTTTATTTTGTACATAGGTTTTTTTTTTCATTTTTGTACATTTTTTTCTTGGTGTGCTTTGCAAGCATTTTTCCTGCTTATTGGATCGTTGCCTATTGTGTAGATGTATGTTACTCCTCATGTGAGTTTCGCGAATGGTGCCTCCCACAGTACCCGAAACCTGTCTTCTGTGGCCTGGGTGATTTATAATCCTGATGGTGAGTTGATAGAACTTCAAGGTATCTATCTAGAATGAACCACAAACAATGTCGCTGAATATAGTGTTGTTATTGAACTATTGACTGAGGCCATTTCTCTTGATATTCGTGCATTGATTATTAACCTAGACTCACATCTTGTTGTTCTTCAGCTTAATGGGCATTATTCTGTTAGAAATCCTCACATATTAAGGTTATATTTGCGTGTTCATTTATTGGAAATACATTTTGATTACATCACATGTCAACATATTCCTAGACAAATGAATGTGTTAACTGATACAATAACCAATATTGTATTAAAAAGACATTTGCGAAATTTGTAAAAACATCATCATCACATGATAAGATTCATACAGGAAAAATTATATATATATATCGATTGTTTGCATCCACATGCATCACAAGCTCAAAAAAGATATATTTTTTGGTTACATCTTGAGACATCATGTCTCTAAAAAAATATGCAGAAATAAAAGCCTAAGTGTTTAGTCAGTGTGATGCTGATGGTAGCATGTCACTACTCGTTTAAGCCGCCTCAATAAGCAATGAAGATGGCTTGACACCCATATAGTGTGTCTCTGGTACGCATAAGGAACATCATCAAATATTGCATAGTTCGGGATCCCACTGGAGAGTCCCTCCAAGTCGCGTATGATTTCATCCTCCTCGCCTCCCTCACCATGAGGGGCAACATCAAAATCATGAGGAATCCTTCGTGCTATTGGAGACATTCCTATAGGAATTTCTGGGGTGACATATGCAAATACATGGATTAATGCCAAAAAATACATAATAATAAAAAATCATAATTCTCATCAAAATAAAAAAATGAGTCTTACCAAAATCTTCATCCCAATCCTATCTTGCTAGAAGTGGGAGATCCACATCACCGTAAATTTCGTGCCATAATAGGGCTAGTCCTCCATGACAATGAGTTGTTGGTGGATCCACTCAAAGAACTTCAGTCTCGAGGACATCTGTTGACCACCTCCTGTTTTTGGCATCAAAGCTGCCCAACGAACCATCCGTGGTTCTTGGGCTGGCGGTGTAGGAACTATCACTTCTTGACATTGAAAAATTGGTATCCATTCCAAGATGAATGGTATCAAGATGGAACCATAGCCAAATTATTTTAGGTTATTGTTCTTGAATTTTGTCAACTGGTGTTTTATATTGATCGTTACTGCCTCTGCCTAGTTGTAGAGAGTTGGTTCCATGAAATCTACTGCAAGAAGTAGCTGTGTTTTTGTGGCCTCATGCAGAGGCTGGACTCCAGCAGCTCGTGTGATGGTGTGCAATAGTACTCTTAGTGCCAAATCGGGAATGGTTTGAATATCCACCTTCCCACTTTTGGATCCTTTCCTTTTCCCTTGGCACATTTTGTCAATGACCATGCTCATGTTTTGCATTGTTGGCCGAGTACCTGTCCACATTGGTACTGCCCCCCTCAGTGACAATCCAGTTATGAAGTAAACATCCGAGACCTTAATCTCTAGTTCTTGATCATGAATTATGAATCTTTCCTAATCAATGTCCCAGACACTGATCAAGTACTGCAATAACTCCAGTTGATCTTGGAGACATGGTGCCATGAAGAATTTCTTGAGCCCGTAGTCTCTAAGAACATCCATGCATCTTACATTTCTCATGGCTTGCTCATCTTCTTCGTTATGTTCTATCTCCTTCCATTCGATCACCATTTTTCTCTTTCACACCTGCAAAAACATCCATATGGGTGTCATTAGTCAAATGATTTTCTTTTGAAATGTTTAAAATGGGCTCACGTGTTGAATTTACAAGCTAGACATCGTGGTCGTAGTTGGTGCAACTGTTTTAAAAATAGTCGCGTCACATGCCACACCCCCTTTCTATTTCAAGGCAGGTTGGCAAGAGTCTGTGCCCGAAACCCGTGCCAACTGCTGCGCCCTAATTTACAAAAAAATTACCCCCATAGAATTACACAACGGGTTGCAGGAAATGAAAATTATATCAAAATGAAATAAAGGATATGAGTTCTTACCTGGAAAAGATGGATTCGAGATTGGCCTTCTGGATTTTCCATTGTTAGCTTCACAAAATCACAGTGAAAAGGGGGTAAAAAGTGCTCACAAGAGGTAAAAGTGAAAAGTAATTTATTTTTTTACCATTTTTGGCATTTTATAAACTTTTTAGAACGCTAATTAGGTTATAGATTTCAGATTTTTGTGGTGTGAGTTTAGAGTTGCTGAGTTCGGAATCTCCACAGTGAGCATTTTTGCGTCTACGTTTCGGGTCTAGAACAAGACCCATCATCAGGACAAATCATGTTGAAAAGAGAGGAGGTTAGATATCATAAATATACAAAAGAGTGCATGATGAAGGCCAAACAACCATAAAATAATCAATATTTTATAATTAAATAAATTAAATACGATTTCTTTTAATTTAAGCATATTAGGTTTTTGAGCATATTTTTCGATTATTTTGCTATTTTATTTCGAAAAATGGGTTTTACATGCGCCTCTTGTGTAGCGACAAGTCCTCAATGTGACGAACATGAAGTGACAAGTTGTATTTTATACTTTTTCGGACTCGGTAAAAACACGAAAAAGTCACCCCTGGAGTTATCTTTCAACTCTTTTCTGACTCTTGAAAATTGAAAATATTGTCGAGACTCTTGTCATTTTGAACTCGTTAAAAGGCTACGAAACAATATCTACCCAGTATATGTTTACCCCTTTTTTGGGCTAGGATGAATTATTTACAAAAAAGGAATACCTTAGCCTATCGCGACTAAGAGGTTCTCTCAAAAATAGTTTTCTACCTTTTTCGATCTGTGAGACTACCTACGAAAAGGGACCTATTGGATTTTTCTTTTCTGCTTCTTTTTAAAATCTATAAACATGAGAATATGTCGATTTCTTCCTTTGTCAGACTCGTTAAAACCGAAATGACATCGGGAACTGTCACCACGACGTAACCGAGTTCCTCCTTCCTAGGACTCGTAAAATGTACTAGGATGGACTTGTCCGAAGAAAAAACTTACATGAAAAGCGCATGCTATCCCCTTCAAGCTTGTTTCCAAAAATAACTAGGGTACTCGCCAGTAATGGTGGGGAAAATGGAACCAGTTCTCAATCGTGTTAGCAGTATGTCTCTCTTGAACATGACACTCATTTTCATTCGTGTCGGGTTGGGGATATCACATTTCGTCATTTTTTCCTCCATGGGTTTGGGTAATTTGTTTTAACCTCTCAGTAATCATGACCTTAGATCCCTTGATGTCAAATACTGCCAAATTCCGGAGTCGTGTCACTGATATGTTCAAGAGAAGTTTCCTTTTGCAATTTTCAACCTCTGATCCTCTGTTTTGGTCCTGATTCACCATAATGTTGTTCCTTTGTCTCGTGTCGATGATGTGGGAAACATTATGGCCATCCTTTGACCATGTCACTTCTTGTCGACTTCAGCTCATTATCCATGAAGTTTATCTAGAGACCCCTTTTCAGTACATGGGAGCTTGCATGCCTCAATAACAAGTTCTTCGAATTCAATGACAGGTCCTCCTCATTGGCCTTCGATCGAGTGTTTTTATGGATGTTTGACACTAGATCATTATTCACATTTCGTGGATTGTACTTGTTGTACCTTGAGATCCATTTTCATTATTCATGGTTTCTCTCATGCATGTTAACAACTTTCATCATTGGCTGGTAATCAGGTGAGTTTCTTGCATGTTCAACTTCAGCTCACTTATTTGCATGCTTGAATTTGTACTTGTTCGGGTTGAGATGGAGCGTAAGACCCTTGGTTTTGTCTCATAAAATCTAGGTTGTGATATATATTTTTTTTTCATGACTATATGCATGACTCTTTTGATTGGATGGTTGCGACCATACTTGTGTTAGAAAATTAAATATTACAGAGCAATGCAACACATAAAATATGTGGAAAATACAAGCACAAAAAACACATAAAACCAGAGAGACACAGATATACGTGGTTCACCCAGTTTGGGCTACGTCCACCCCAAATAGCCAGTCCTTCCTTTCTATTATCCAGCAAAAATGAAGAGACAAAACATACATCAGATCCGCTATAATATCTTTTGTTCTCTCTCACAGTCTCCCTATCTGTTTCTCTCTCTAAGAATATACACACAATAAATAGCCGCAATACAATACCCTCATATATACAAGGGGGTTGCCTTCTATGGAAAAAAAACCCTAAACTAAACATAACTTCTACCTTCAGATCATCTGCCTATGAACGGCCCAGATTGAATAGAAATTACTATACTTTTACAAGGCAAATTTACATCTATTTTTAGCTTCGGGGGCGCTGCCCCTGAAACCCCCGCCAGGGGGGGGCTCCGAAAAGCATTGTTGCACCCCCTGGACCCCCACGACAGCGATTAATTATGGGCGGCATTGCTGCCCCTTTTAAGGTAGGGGTCCGATGCTGTGATACAAAGTCAACAAGATAATCAGGCTCCACACCCAACAATCTCCCACTTAGAGACTAATTGTAGAAACTCCACCGCTGCTTCATTTTCTAGAAAATGACTCCTCTTTGGACATGGATGTTCCTCATATTCATCGTCATCCTTGAAGACCAATTGAAACTGAGCACATTCTCAGTTTCTCCCTGGTTACAACTTTTGTTAGCATATCTGCAGGATTCTGGCTAGTGTGTATCTTTTCCAGCTTCAACTCTCCATCTTCCAATACTGACCGTATGAAATGGTACTTGAGATGTATGTTTTTAGTCCTGGAATGAAATGTTGAGTTCTTTGCAAGATGAATAGCACTTTGGCTATCAATGTATAGCGTGCCCATATCATGCTTCTTACCCAATTCATCCATAAACCTTTGTAACCAAATCATTTCTTTACTAGCCTCTGTAGCAGCAACATACTCTGCTTCTGTTGTTGAAAGTGCAACAACACTTTGGATTTTTGAAACTCAACTGACAGTTGTTCCACCTACAGTAAATACATATCCTGTAGTGCTCCTCCTGTTATCTCTGTCACCTGCCATATCTGCATCAACATATCCCTGTAGAGCAATGTTTGAACCACCAAAGAATAATGCTTGATTTGTGGTACCTCTCAAATATTTGAGAATCCATTTTACTGCCATCCAATGTTCTTTTCCTGGATTATTCATGTACCTGCTTACAACTCCCACTGCATGTGCAATATTAGGCCTTGTGCAGACCATTGCATACATTAAGCTTCCAACTGCTGATGCATATGGAACTTTAGACATATAATCCATGTCTTCTTGGGTCTTTGGGCACATCTCCTTACTATGTTTGAAATGGCTAGCAAAAGGTGTACTAACTGGTTTTGCATTCTGCATATTAAATATTTTCAACACCTTTTCTATGTACTCATTTTGAGACAGTGTTAATTTACGATTTTTCCTGTCTCTAGTTATCCTCATACCAAGGATTTGTTTTGCAGCTCCCAAATCCTTCATTGCAAATGAATTTGCCAATTTTCTTTTGAGCACATTTATTTCCTGCATGTTAGACCCTGCAACAAGAATGTCATCTACATACAATAACAATATAATATAGCTGCCATCATTTTGCCTTTTTAGATAAACACAATGATCAGAGTGACATCTAGTATAAACTTGTTCAGACATAAACTTGTCAAATTTTAGATACCACTGCCTTGGAGCCTGTTTTAAGCCATACAAGCTCTTCTTTAACCTGCACACCAATTTTTCTTTCCCTTTTACCTCATATCCTTCAGGTTGCTGCATGTATATCTCTTCCTCCAAATCTCCATGGAGAAATGTTGTCTTTACATCTAACCGTTCAAGATGTAAATCTTCTGCTGCTAC
The DNA here is from genome assembly GCA_034641835.2 of Pinus albicaulis. Taxonomy (NCBI): domain Eukaryota; kingdom Viridiplantae; phylum Streptophyta; class Pinopsida; order Pinales; family Pinaceae; genus Pinus; species Pinus albicaulis. The sequence goes on from CM076579.1 coordinate 786,649,158, forward strand.
AAGACTTAAGATAGTTCTGATTGAATTCATCTTAACAACAGGAGAAAATATTTCATCAAAATCAATACCTTTCTTTTGTGCAAACCCCTTCACCACAAGTCTAGCTTTGTACCTCTATTTTCCTCCATCTTCTTCCTTCAGCCTGTAAAGCCATTTATTCTGCAATGTAGTTTTACCTACAGGCAACCTGACTAAGTCCCAAGTCTGGTTATGCATTAAGGAGTCCATCTCTTCTTCCATGGCTAGCTCCCACTTCTTCCTTCTTTCAACCTACATTGCTTCTTCATAACATTCAGGTTCACCAGAATCAGTCAGCAATAAATAATATAATGAAGGAGAGTATCGTTCAGGGGGTCTACTTATCCTGGTAGATCTTCTAACACCACTTTCAGGTGTTTGAGGTGCCTGTTGTTGTTGTGGTGGTTGTTGCTGCTGTGGTTGTTGATTATTATTATTTTCAGGCACCTTTACTTTTTCAGTTATCTCATCAAGAACCGTGTATTCCTTGCTTTATTTTCCTGTTTCTTTTCCTGCAACTGATTCTTATACAAGACCTTTTCATTGAATATTACATCTCTGCTTCTAATTATTTTGTGATTTTCATAATCATATAAGTGATATCCAAAATCATTAACACCATATCCAATAATGGTACATTTCTTTTATTTTGCCTCAAGCTTTGTTCTATTTTATTTATTAATATGGACAAAGGCCTCACAGCCAAAAAGCTTTAAAAAAGAGTAGTTTACCTTTTTACCTATCCATGCTTCCTATAGAATACCATCATCCAAGGAACTTGAAGGCCCTCTGTTTATTAGATAAAAAACAATATCTACAACATCTACCCAAAATTGTAAGGGAAATCCTGCATGAAATCTCATGATTGTTCTGTTCATTCTTTCTGACACACCATTTTCTTGTATTGTTCTTGGAACTGTCTTCTCTCTGCGAATTCCATGCTCTGAAAAGTACCTATCAAACTCTTTTCTGCAATATTCACCTCCATTGTCTGATCTGAGACACTTCAACTTCTTTCCTATCTCAATCTCAACCAAAGCTTTCCATTTCTTGAAAGTATCAAATACATCAGATTTATTTTGAATACAATAAATCCATGTTTTTCTAGTTGCATCATCAATAAAAGTAACATAATAATGAGAGCCACAGAGAGATGATACCTGAGCAGGTCCCCATACATATGTATGCACAAGATCTAATTTTTTTCTCTTCTTTTCTTTCCCAACTCTGAGAAATTTGACTCTTTTTTGTTTTCCATAAATGCAATTTTCACATAAATCCAAATCAACATTCTTCAAAATTGGCAAAAAATTTCTTGAGTGAGGAATCTTCATTCCCTTCTTACTCATGTGTCTGAGCCTATGATGCCATAGTCCTGCATCTGCTCCTTTGTAAGTTAAATAATTAACAGAGTTATAAATACCATTGCATAAATACAATGTACCAACCTTTTCACCTTTTCCTATTACCAACGCTCCTTTGGTGACCTTCCAATTTTTATCTGTGAAAGTTGTCACACAACCTTCACTGCCTAGCTGCCCTGTTGAAATCAGATTTTTCTTCAGATCTCGAACATGCCTTACCTCCTTTATTATCCATTGGTTTCCATTCTATTGTTTTACAACAACTTTACCCAATCCAAAAATTTTACAGGGTTTATCATCACCCAAACGAACTTGTCCAAAATCTCCTTGAACATAGTCATGAAAACATTTCTTATTAGGTGTGGCATGGAATGAAGCCCCTGAATCTACAACCCAAGAATCGGTAACATTTTTGAAATAAATAATCAAATAATCTTGTAACACATCACCTGTCACATTTTCTTCATGATTGTTTTCTTGTTGTGCATCTCCTTCCCCTTCCAAGATCTACAATCTTTCTTTAGGTGTCATCTCTTTCTGCATTTCCAACACACTATCCCCGATCTGGACTTGGATCTACCTTTCCTTGATTTACTGTGATAACTCGAGCTCTTTCCTCTTTCCATTCTTATTCCCCTAGACTCTGCACTCAAATAATTACCCGATGTCTCACCAGAGCTTTTTCGTTGCATTTCCTCGCTAAGGATAGCACCGAAAACATCATCAAACTTTAAAGTACTAGATCCAAAGACAGAGTTACTAATGGCCATAACTAAACCATTCTAGCTTTCTGGCAATGAGCACAGAAATAAAAGAGCCCTAAATTCATCATCAAATTTTACCCCTACAGAACTTAACTGACTGGTAACTATATTAAAATCATTTAAATGGTCTGCAGCAGATCCACCTTTCGACATCTTCATATTAAATAATATTTTCATAATAAATACCTGGTTTGAGGCTGAGGGTTTTTCATATAGTTTCACGAACGTCTGCATCAAACCCTCTATTGTGTTTTCCTTCGAAATATTGAAGGCGACTGATGCCACAAGGCACAACTGTACTGTTCCGAGTGCCTTTATATCAAGAATGTTCCATTCCACGTCTGTCATGGTTGTTGGCTTCTTTGTTTTTCCGCTCAATGGTAGGTACAGATCTTTCTGATACAGATAATCTTCCATATGCATCTTCCACAACGGGAAGTTTTGGCCATTAAATTTCTCGACCCTAAATTTACCATCTTCCAACATTGCTCCCACTCGAACCAGGAACCCTTCTTTCCTGCGAGTTTATCAGCCAAATAGACCTTCGGCTCTGATACCAGTTGTTCTAAAATTAAATATTATATAGAAATGCAACACATAAAATATGCGGAAAATACAAGCACACAAAACATATAAAACTAGAGAGACAGTGATATACGTGGTTCACCCAGTTTGAGTTACGTCAACCCCAAACAGCCAGTCCTTCATTTCTATTATCCATCAAAAATGAAGAGACAAAACCTACAGTAGATCCGCTATAATATCCTCTGTTCTCTCTCACAGTCTCCCTATCTGTTTCTTGCTCTAAGAATATACACACAATACACAGCCACAATACAATACCCTCATATATACAAGGGGGTTGCCTTCTAGGGCAAAAAACCCTAAACTAAACATAACTTCTACCGTCAGATCATCAGCATATGAACGGCCCAGATTGACTATAAATTACTATACTTTTATAAGGCAATTTTACATCTTTTTTTAGCTTCGGGGGCGCTGCCCCTGAAACCCCCGCCAGGGGGGGGGGGGGGTTTCGGCACGGCCGCGATTAATTATGGGCAGCGTTGCTGCCTCTTTTAAGGTACAGGGGTCCAATGCTGTGATACAAAGTAAACAAGATAATCAGGCTCCACACCCAACAAATTGAGGCTATTTATTGATCCTTCTTGCTGGATGGTTGCATCCATACCTTGGATCTCATTTTATATGTACTCTGTTATGGATGGTTGTGCCCATGCCACATATTCATGTATCAGAGATATTAGTTGTACTTTTACTTGTAGGTATTCTTACGATAGTATTTAGTTTGAACACGTTCTCATAAAGCATTTCACTCCTCCCTCTATCTTGGACCTCGTGCTTTAGGGGGCATCTGTTACCCAGAATTTTTGCACCATCCCTGTAATCCCCATCCCGGACATTGGAGGATCATTTCTGTGACTTATGTGTATTGTCATACCTTGCAAAACCTATCATTGCATCCCTTTCCATGAGAAGAACATTTCCTTTGTTGACTATTCCTGGAGAAGGCTCTCAAAAACATATGATTTTGGGTCGGCACTAGCAGGAAGTTATGGCCTTGCACACATTGGTGCTCTGTCTCAGTGGACTGGCCACACCGAGCTGTTTTTGGAAATATTTTTTAAAATAGAAGTTAAATTTCCATTCCCAACCACTTCGTGAGCGAATTCAACATGGTTTTTTCGACTGAATAACGTTGAAAACCTTCCTTTGGCTTCTTATTTCCTACATTTGAGCAACCTCCCAAAGGATAAGGCCTCCCTTCCACCTTATGAGGGATCCCAAACCACCTCCTCCTCTCCTATAAATACATCCTTCTCACATAGTTTCAGCTAGCTAAAATGGTTGAATAGTTGAACAGTCTTACTATAGCTAGTGTGAGATAGAGCAGAGAGGAATCCATTGATGAGAGAGAGTCTAGACCCATTGCTTCGCTAATTCTAATCCCTGACGAATTCTTGAGACATGTTTGACTGGACCCGTTGAAGGAGGTTGGGACATCAAGGCTCTTTTGGTTGGAAACTTATTCTCTCTACTTATTAATACATAACTGATGTTTTGGTTCATGTTTTTCAATTGATGTGTTTAATATTTTGCAATATTTTTAGTTCTCCTTGACCAATTAAATAGTTATGAATGCAAGTATATTTTCGTATGCTATTATCGTTCTCTGTTCCTTATACAGAAACTTTATTATCATCGCTGAAGGACTATGACGTGTAATTACGAAGATCAGGAGACTGCTACCATAGCTACGAAAACTATGTTGGAACAAAGGTAGGTCATCTATCTTGACTCGGTTTCATTCATAAACTAGGAATCTGACACATTATCATGTTCCCTTGTTGCTAGACCCACTCCAAGGCTAGAGGGATTGCCTATGTCCACAGAGGGGATTTACCTGCACAACACCCCTATCCCCTAGAATATTTACCCCTAACCCCTTAACTTGTTGAGACCTAAATACCATAACCCTTAGGCACTTAACCCCTAAATCCCCTGACATCTAAGCCCTTGATGGTTAATCGTTAACCCCTAAATCCCTTAACCACTAATCCATTAACCTCTAACCCTTAAAACCCTTATACATTGACTCCCTAACCCCTAAAATCCATATGCCCTAACCCTTAACCGCTTTCTCCTAAACCATTAAACCCCTTATCCTTTCTCCCAAATCATAGGTGATCCTACACTAATATTCTTGGGAATATTATGTTTTTGTTACTAACTTATCCAAATAAAACCTCTAAGAACTAGTAGGGTCAAAGGAAAAGAGCTAGAAGGTCCCCAAATCCAATCTACATTTTATGGACAATCACATTTCCCCCAAATATCCTCCACCTATTTTCCTTGGTGTATTGGAGTTTGAAAAATACATAGGATGCCACAAGTAATACTAATCATAAGAATCAACTTTCCTAATGACTAGGAGGCCCTAAAAATAGAACAACATCTTAACGTATACCTAAAATTACTAAAATTTCCTATCCTAAATATGAAATTAGAAATTCTACAAAATTATAGGACAACAAGGAAACCAACTTCCTCTTCTATAAATCTCTAAGACCTTCTGGAGGACAAATACAAATTTTGAAATAAATTGTTGAAATTATGCTCTTGCATCAATAGCTACCAATGTATCCTTGTAGGCCACCCCCTTTAACAATAGTAATACCAATGACCTTTACCTAGAAGGAAATCCTTACGTAATTATCTCTTAGATCCTACCAAGCATGATTTTTTTAGTAAAATGGATGTTTAGCCTACAAGATTCTATCCTCATGGCCTAAGATAAGGAATCCCTCTATGTCACCCACCACTATTTCATTAATGGTACACTATTAAAGAGAAACAAAATTTGAATGTATCATTATTTGTGTTGTGCTGCATGGAGAGTATAAGAGAGTTTTTTTATCAAGTTTTGTAATTTTTTATCATACTTGTGAGAAATTTCTCCAACCATTTTCTTAATCTCCTTCAGCTTAGTGATTTTTTGTTGTTAAATGTTTAACTTCTATAACTTAGATATAAATATCACCTTTAATTCATCTATGGCCTTAGCTATACCCTAGGGATAAATCCATATGAACTTCATGCACCATTAGATAAGATTCCCCCACGATGTGGTTAGGAACTTTATCAACTTAGAAACTAGCACTACAATCCTTTTCACCCTCCAAATGTATCCACAGAAGAATCGATGTGGTTTTTCATCACCATCACCTTTCATAAAGTTCTTGGAACTACTATAACCATATTGTTGGTTGGGTTGTTCACCAAGATAAAACCTTATGGACATGTTTGAATAATTAGGCATACTCCCCCACTTTAACTAAAATTCAAACATAACATATGCCACTTCTACCTTTATTCCAACCTTCATTTTGTTTTCATTACTACTATATCATAAAATACTAAGAAAAGGTGCTTTCAAGTCAAAAGTAGACTAAAAATTTAGGATTGCCTCTAGGTTTTTAAAATTAATAGTGTGGTTGGTTTGGATTGGATCCACTTTTCTTAGGATATATCATGTATACTACTTGACCTTCCTTTAGATAAAACAATTAGAACACATTATTAAGTGTTTCTTTCTCTTCTTTCTATGTGATCATATCTCTCTCCATAGGCTAATCAATACCTTGCAAACCAAGGCTTCCTTTTAGACAATCATGATCCATCTAACTGAATGTGCTCACCTCCTTGTGCTATCACTTATTTTTCTCTTCCAAATTTCTAGACATATTCTCCCCACCTATTATTCTCTCCAAGCTCATTCCAATTATTAAATCCCCTTATTTGAATAAATGTTTGGTTTTCTCTTGACACCTTTGAAACGTTTTGAACTCTTTTACTTGTGCCTCTATGTTTCCATCCTCACTAATACCCATTTTCATTACCAAAGTATTGTGAGTAATCCCCTCCATTCTATTCATTCACCACTTCTTAATTATTTCATTTTGATTAAAATCCTATTTTTCCCTCTTTAATACATGTGCTTCCTCCATGAAACCTTATTCCCTTAGTTATTCAATATCATTCAATCCATTCTAGGTAACCTCCAAGCATTACTGCTTACACTTCCATGGTTGGAGAACTGAAAAAAAAAATAAGTTGCATTTATGGGTTACACAAAAACTCCCCACAACTATCGTGTGTACTTTCCATCCCTCCTAATGATAGTTGTGTGAAGGGATGTAAAGTTTAATGAGGAGGACGTTATGTTGTGCTCTCTTGAGATGGATCTTTAGATCCCAACAGAAGAGGAGCTTTTAGCTCCAAAGGAGAAGCCTCATGAATTTGTGGAGAAAAAAAAATATTGAGGAGTAGAAAGTGTAGAAATTCACTCAAGAAAAATCATCCAGAGAAGGTAGAAAAATAACCAGGGAAGCTGATATACTTGTGCAGGATGCAAGGGAGAATGTGGGAGCTCCTTAAAATTTGTGTAGGAAAACGAGGTCAGGATTGCAGAGTGCCAACAGTGTTAGCTGTACAAATAAACTTTGCATCTATTTATTATGATTTCACTTGATACAAGGAAATTGGGGCGATGACATGCCATTACTCGATGTGTTGGTACATGAAACTATTGAGGCGGAGAGTCATAGACCACTTGACTGAATTTGTGACCAAACCAGCTAGGAACAACCTTTTCGACATCCAACCCTAGGGAAACTCTACAAATTCCCTAACCCTTTGTGCCCAAGCCCTAATTTCCACCCATAGTGTTTTCAAACCGTGTGCTTCGATCATCAAGTTCTTATCACCTCTCTTAACCTCCTTAGAGAATCCTTAGTATCCAAACTCTTTCAACTTTATTCCTCTCCTCTCTCCCCAAAACTTCAACAAACCCAAATATGAAAAAATGACCAGAGTCCCTTCTCGCGATACTCTCCTTCCAAGATTTATTCCATCTCCTTCCCCAAAATATTTATTCCTCATTAATGGTTCACCTACCCATTCTTTAAGTCTCATAACTGAAATTCTATCCCCCCCACCAAATAATAAGAATTCATACATAATAAATAATCAAATGATTTTAGTTATTTAATCAAAGTAAAGAGTCATGAGAGGGCCAAAATTAATTTAATATTAAATTATTCATGAGATTGTAGTTAAAAAAATAATCAAGCTTAATCAATCTTAATGCTAATCATAAGCTTAATCATTGATCAATCTTCTAGCACAATAGACCACAAAATACTAACATGGGCCATGTGAATTATGTGTATGTATATAACATACACATACCTTGTATGTATACTAATAATACCAACAATAAATTACCAATAAATCAATCTTTTAGTAGGTAGGATAATAACTAATCATAACATAAAATGGTTGGGGAGTGGGTGTTACAAATTGCTCCATTATATTTATCATATATATCTTATATATTATTAATATTTGTCTATTACTTAGTAAATGAACTATTTTTCATTTCATTTTTCAAAGAATATTTTCCCTCACTCATGAATGTATTAAAATTTCTAAGGGAGGTTGGTACATTTTCAATCCCCATAGGTTTACCTTTATTTTTCTTCAAATGGAGCACAATAGTAACTAGAAACTAAAATACCAACTAGTAACCCTAAAATAATTAATAAGATTTTGTATCGAGAGCTCTATGAACTCTTTTGCAAGAGCATTTACCAATTGAATTAATCCTTATTGCTACTAGCTCTTAACTAAACCTTTGACACTTTATTATTAAAAAAATTGAAATAAAAAACATGTATAATTAGTGGTTGATATATTCCAATTTATCAAATAACTTAACAATCACAATATCAATTAGTTAATAAGGGGAAATTTTATCAATGACACGAGGAAAAATATTATTGAATTAGCTTAGTTCTATGGTGTGCATGGAAATTGTTTTATACCTCAATGCATTTTGTTTTTCCATTTTTTCCAATAGGTTCCTTTCTTGAGAAACATATCAAGCACTAAGATTTATTAATGACTTATAAATATTTAAATCTCCATAGTGGAAAGATATTTGTTCACAATGGAATTGAAATCCACTAGTTCTACCTATTAGGATTAGTAAAGACACTTCAATAAATTTAATATATCAATTCAAATTACACAAGTGACACCATATAAAGAGAAAAAATTCAATTGAGGTTGGCTATTATCATATTTGCATTGAAATTATACATTTATTTTTTGGTTAAGTCGGGTTAGTTTAGAGAAATAAATCTACTTTCATTATGAAAAGGGGGCAAACTAGAAGTTTTTTTTTTTGCAAGTAAATTCCAAATACATTCTCATGTTATTTTAGTGGTTTTCATTTATTAATATGATTATGAAATTGAGGAATGGAAATGGAATCCAAATGAGAGATCATGAAATTAAAAAACCTTGGACTTGGTGTGAGATCTCTACCTTCTACCCTCATTTTCTTAGGAGTTCCTCCTATGATATGATGAAACATGTATCCCAACATAGAATAAACTATTCCGTGGGAATATTTCGATGGGGCATCTGACCCTCAAAATATATGTGGAGCTGGCCTATCCATCCATGTTCTATCTGGGAAAGTCCTCAAAGCGTTGGTTGGCCTTAGACATGGGACAAATAACTTCGCAGAATTAAAAGCCCTTCATCTCCTTCTTTGATGGCTTTCCTCCCTTGAGATGAGATAATTCCATATTTTTGGGGACTCGTTGAACATCATAAAGTGGTTTAATGGTTCCCAGACATGTCTAAATTACATTTTGTCTCCTTTACTAGATGAATTGATGCTTCTAAAATCCTATTTTAACAATATCATTGCTTATCACATTTACAGGGAACGAAACAGTGAAGCAGACCTCCTATATAAGGATGGATTTCAACAATATTTGGGGCACTAGGTAGCAACAGAGGTTGATGGAGGACTTGTCTGAATTATAGAACAACCTCCATTCTCCCGCTAGTTTCCAGTTCCTTCTCTTTTTTTCCCCTATTTTTTCAGATCAACATGGAACTATACAAAACTGTTGGTAACTTCAGACATTTTGTTTATTTTCTTTTCAGCACTAATACATTCTAAAAACTTCCATGTCTCTGTTTTAGATTGTTTTCCTCTTAAGAGGAGATCCAGGAGATGGTTATTTCCTCATTTTTTGATACTATGTAACTGGATCAGTGCCTACCGCCGAGTTTAAGTTTTTCATGGGAACAAATATAACCAGTCTGTTTCCATCCTAGTTTCGGGCACTTACTTTCCTATCACTAGGGAAGCCCGGGGGCTGAAAGGAGACGTTTTTTCATCCTTTTTGATAGGGATGGGTGGATTGATTTTTCGTTCTCCTAATCAGTTGTAACTCCATTTTTCCCTCTTTTACAAAAAAGGAAAAATGTATTTCTTTGAATAATATATGCATATACTATGTAACTTTCTATTTACTAAATAGATGGTTCAATTTTTTCTTTGAAAAAAAAAAACATAGACTAAACTAAATTAACACCCAATTTTGAAATAGTGTAGATATTACATCTTGTACCAAATGGAAGTAGTCCATAGTCATGGGCATCCATATCAACATTTTCTTCAATAAATATCTTAGGCCTGAATGTTAATGGGCTCTTCCATATAGTTAGGTCTTTAAAAACAACCTACATATTTACATGTATAATATATCCTTTACATATATATTATGGCAACCAATTGTCAATATTTTATGTTTTTCTATGCAAAATCATTAAAGAAGTGGGTGAAAATGAAAATGGAATTTTTTGTGATATATTACGTGAACTATGAAAATGACATTTTCTGTGATATATTGCATGAACTATAGATGATGAAAATCAATTTCACTCATCACTTTATATAGTTTTTCTTGTGCTAAAAATATAAACTTACCATTCCATAGGTGAAAATATAAATAAAATCCCAGTAGAAAAACCATTAATGAAAATGATCCCAAATAATAGGCACACCACCATTTGTCAAAAATATCTTCATCCCAACATGATATCTCACACTAATATGTGATATTACATATATTTCCTTTATTGATGGTTATGGATCTTATGTCACCTTAAACTTTAATGATGAAAATAAGAAATAAAAACATCCTCCTAACCATATTTTCACTCCTTACACATAAATCTTAATATTAACTATTCATTAACCTTTGTCATAATAGTAATGAATTATAAAAATGCAACATGAAAAAACCTAATTCATTGCAACTCTAACAACCTTTATATATTTTTCACGATCAAAATTTGTTTTGTTTCAAACTATTTTTCAAGTCTTTTACATGTATTTTCTTATAGTTGTCCAATAATTTATGCAATACACTCAATTTTCCCATATCCCTTTGGAAAAATGCTACTGGCTCAATTGATCCAGCGGGAGCCCAAAACTAGTTGTTAACTCGCTCAATTTATCCAGCGGGAGCCCGAAAAATGGTTGCTAACTCGCTCAATTGATCGGTGGGAACCCAAAAACTAGTTTCTACTCCCCCAATTGATCTGGCTGGAGCCCGAAAATTGGTTTCTAGCTCACTCAATTAATCCAATGGGAGCCCATAACCAAAGGGGAAAACTCTAGAGTAGTGTGGAGATTGCCATAAGCCACAATAACTATTGTCTGGCAAGAGCCCATAATCAAAGGGGGAAACTGGAGATCATCATGGAGATTGCCATGGCAGGAGCCCATAACCAAAGGGGAAAACTGGAGAGTAGCATGGATGTTTCCATTATCCACAGTAATTGTTATCCGGTGGAGCCCATAACCAAAGGGGACAAACTAGAGAGCAGGGAGGAGATTGTCATAAGCCACAATAACTTTTGTCTCGAGCAGTGTGGATATTTCCAGGAGTCACATTAATTGTTGTCTCTCGTCATCTTGACATAGCTAGTGTGACTGTAGGATTTTCTCTCAGCATCCATGATCTGTAGAGTCTGGAATGAAGTGCTCATGCAAAAAATCCAAAGCTCAAGTCCCCTGCTCTCATCCTTTCTGTAATATTCCCAAATGGGAAAAGTAGGAATATACTGCAAAAATATGGAATAACAATGTTAAACATCATATAAAAGCAATAGGCCAATATGGAGACCTTTCATTCATTACAAAAACAACAAAATATGCATAAGAAATGGGCCATAAGATGCACAACAATATATAACAAGCCTCCAATGGACAAAACCCTCAAAAGAGGTGCTGCTACTATATATCAAAATGCTGCAAGACTTCTACAGTGCAGTCATAAAGTGCACTGCTATAGTATATGAACATACAAAGATATATGTCTATTATATGCCTAAAAGATACAGCTAAATTTAGATCTAGGCTCTATACAACCTTTAGAAAAGAACCCCCAAAGGGTTTACAACAATACACTAATGTACAAGATTTGAATCAAAGCTCTAGGGCTAAAGATTCACTGCAATGATAGATCTGGAAAGCTGTGTCTGATCTGATATAAAAAATAATGCAGCCTCCTCCAATAGACCTCCTAGATGAAAGCAATGTCCCTTCACTATAAAACCTCCTCCCCAATTGGTGTGCTAAAACCACCCTGCAACTGCTCCCTCAAAATAACACAAATCTATAATGAAACTGCGCTGTGTGGGAAAATAATTATATGGCCTGATGCCAAGATTTTAAAATTATCTCAAGTGGCTTCCTTACTATCCTCCTAATGGAAAGGAACCCTTCTCCACTGAAAATAAGCATTGAAATGACCCAAATGTGGTATCTAATGTTGCAACCTGCAGAACAACTCAACCCTCAACAGGATCTGTGTTGTAGATGTAAGATGAAGCTTGGCCCTAAGCCTGAAAGTGGAAGTGAGGTACCATACTCTTCCAAGAGCTACTCAATGAAAGAGGTGGGATTCCCGATCAAGAACACCCAATGCTAAACAACACTTTCAATATTAGCTAAATAACCAAAGAAAGCTATATGTCTAAACATACCATATCTTCAAAAATATCATATACAACAACATAATGAATATGGTTGCCATCCTCTTCCTTATATAATTTTTAAGCTTCCAAACCCTAAGCCCCATCCAATAATGGAAATACTTCCATGCAAAGCATCTCCATCTAAAACTCATTGAATGCCACTCCTCCATGACAACGCTGTTAATTTGGTCAAAGCTTACCCATTCAAGGTGTTCCAACCCCTTTTCACACCTAAAGGTGCTTAATTAAGATACCAAGATATATCCTTTTCACATTAGCATTGATTTATTCATTATTAAGGAGACTTATGGACCTCCATTGTCCCCTTATTCATTAAACAGAAAGCAAAAATCAAAATTTAATATTCCAACTAGCTCATGACTAATTGGGAATATTGCAGTCCTCCCTTCCCAAATGTTGCTTTTACTCAAGCAACTGACAAGGTGGGTGCTATAACTCTTCTCCTCCATCATTGGTGACACCATCATGTGATAAGCTTCCCTCATGAGCTAAGTGTCTCCCAATCCATCCCTCCATGAAATGATCCTCAAAATTTCTCATGAGATGCAAATGATTCATCCCACAAGGAAGCAATAGATCCAATGAATCAAACATGGTATGCCCACTGTTCTCCCTAAAACATGTAGCATAATGAACATGGAGAATTTATATCCCATAAGGCACATACAAACCTCCCATCCTCCCTCCAATCATTCCCATAAAAATAATAAGCACATCATCAATGTATGGGATAAAAACCAAAAAAATATAAACATAAATATGAAAAAATGGAGGTGGTTCATAGTCCCACATGTGGAACCAGTGCAGTAGATATCCTAACTACATTAGATAGTGATATGGTAAGTGGTTTCCCCACCACTTACTTGGTGTCCAAGTTTTCTCACTGTAATGTTCCAAATTTTTCTTCAATAAATTGGAACATTAATTTTTGTCTAAATTCATTTAGGAGATGAATAATTGGGTAAGGAGGCCCAATGAAAATAAAAACATAAGTAAAATCCCTCTAGTATGAAAAGGGATCAGTCATGGAACCATATTTCACACCCTCGTGTGTGAAAGGAGATATTTGCAAAGAGGATTGACCAAGTCAACCAACACAGGTTATGAGGTGGAAAGCACTACATGGGATAGCACAGAGATAGAGGAGGGAAGCTTCTAGAGGATGAGAAAACCTAATTCGAAGTAGGGCCCATGGAGAGCCTTCATTTTCTATATATGGAGAGGAGGAGAACCATCTTATGTTTATGATTTCATGTCTATTCAGACATTGTGCATTCTTTGTTGTTTAGCAAGAATTGCCGGGAAACTCCTGTTTAGGATTTCCTCACCTTCTTGAGAGGCCTCTTCAAGGTTGGTTCTTCATTCTCCACATTTCTTGGTTCAAGGCCAAAGAATCTCCTCCACGACAACATTATTGCTGCAGCAGCATAATACTGTGTTGTGGGGTGTTGCAGTGGAGACTTCACAACACCTCTTCCATCTTTGTTTTTCAGAGAGAGAGACTTTCCTTTCTTTGGGAGATCATATTGGAAGCTTGAGAGCTGATTTTCAGATCTTGGCACTTGGCCATAGTGTTCTATTCCACTCACTGCGCAGTTCCTCTTAGTGACTGCTTTATTTTCATGCAGAATCTATAGTGAGGGTTTGCAGATTGATTTGAGGGTGAGATCTCAAGTGTAAGGATCAGCCTTCCACTTATGAGATCCATTGGAGGAGGTTTACTTCAGATTGTTCATCATCTTCAGCCTTCTCTTTTGAGTTCTAGATTTGAGTTGCAGCAACTACCCAGCAACTCCGACATTTTTTCCATTTTGTATATTTCAGCCAATCCCTTGGAGGATTGATGTATTTTTTCTTCTAAGGGTTAGAGCTTTGCTACCCTAGTGTATTTGAGCCATATATTGTCATATATTTCAGTTATTATGTGATATGGAGCATTACCTTTTATAAACTGCGTCCTCATAGCCAAGGGTTTCATATTTACAGTTGTATTTCTTCATTTCCATGTACATGTATTGTTGAGGCTTGCATTTCCTTTCTTGAGTTGACGTTTCCTCAAGAAATTGTACTCCTTTTGCTGCTATAACATTATTCATTGGCTACACATATCTTCTTGTCTCACAGCTATTAAAATATCATTGTTGATCTATTGTATGTTCATACATTTGTTGCAGCCCCATTCTTTGGGTAATTCCTGAGGAAGGAATTTTCACATATCTATAGATAGAGTCTGTGAAGGGCTAGGTAGCCTCTGGATCTCATCCTTTGTTCAAAGGTGACATATCCGAAAAATTCCCCCACAGTCTATCTCTGGAATAGACTTGTGACATTTTTGAAAAAGGAACATTACAAGGGTATCAGAGCAATTTTCTTGGCTCAGCCTGTGAGTCTTCACCAAGAATATCATAATGTTGAAGAAGATGAGTTTATTCTCATCTATTTTCAGATCTAGAGGAGACCTCTCTAAGGAGGTCAAGAAGATTTAAGAAGAAGAAGAGGAAGTACCATGCACTTCCTACTCTCATCAAGAAGAAGACATTGAGCATGGAGGATACTTGGATCATCAGATTCTGAGTGATTACCTTGTTGAGTATAGATCTCAACCTAGAGCCTTCAAAGAGACTCTAGATTTTCCTCATTTCATCCAGCTGAAGGAAGAGAAGAGACCATGTAGCAGAAGAGAAATAAAATGCAAAAGATTTATGTTGTCTACTTATGATGGGTCATCTACTGCAAGAACATGGGTGAAAAGGTTGGAGGCATTTTTCTTACTACATCCTGTAGTAGAGAAAGAAGCTGTTGAAATCTCAGTACTGCACTTGGAGGGTGAAGCCTATGTTTGGTGGAGTAGCCACTTGAGCCATGAAAGGGTGGAAAATTTTGCAAAGTTCATCCAAGGGTTGATCAAAAACTTTGATGATGAAGGGGCAAAGGAAGATAATATCACACCACATCTTGAGGAGGCTTATGATAACGCTGTCACACTCATAGAGGAGCAGCCACATACACCAACAGTTGGGGAAACCAACACTTTTGAGGAAATATTGTAGCCCTACAAGAAGTTCCAATTGCACATCAAGGTATGAAGGAATTTCCACAATATATTGTTGCAACAACTTCTTTTGAAAATTGTGGAGTTTTACTTTTGGATGATTAAGGGTCAAATCCCGTTGCTACTATAGAGCAGCTTGGTTGCACTGCATTGTGCAACATGGAAACACTTAAGAAGGAATAAAACCATCATTCTCATAAGCCATTTTTGGATTATACATCACATTGGAGGTTGGGGTTTGAAGCCTTGAAGATTGATGGTAGACATATTGGAGTAAGAAACCCTTTCTCCCTTCAAGATGACATTTTCTCAACGATCTCCTCTCAGCTCAAAGAGGAACTTCTACTTTCAGATCCAATACCTCATTGGTTTTGGAATACTATTGATAAAAGGGAGGTCTCAAGGAGAGATCTCATTGGAGGTGCACTTCAACACACCATGGAGTGCAATGCTTTTCTTCCTTTCTCACAAGAACAGATAGAAGATGGAGGACATCTTAGGATGGATAACATCTCTCATGCTAGTGTTGGACATTCCTTGAGCCATACACATCATGATGGGAGATTTTTTCCTACCACCTATTTGGTTCTTGATAGGGTCTCATTGATCCTTGAGAAAATTTCATTTCAAAATCCCATGAAGTGCAAAGTTGGGAATTTGATTTGGAAGGATGGTAGCCCTCATGGAAAGAGTACCAAGATAAGGAGAAGAAGGAGGCATCCACAAGTGATTGAGTGGATGTGGTTGATGATGTTGGTGTCCCATGTTTTGATAGTTTTCCAAATCAAAAGACAAGGCAACATCAAAACCAATATTTAGAGTTCCAAGATCTAGTCCTCCTGTTCTCAGAGAGGGATCTCTCAAATTTTTTTTTGCAAAGGTTTATCTTCTGTGATTTGAGTATTGGTTTTAGACTAGTTATTAAGTGCAGGTGTTTGTTTGTTTGTTTGGTTGAATTGATACAACAGAACATGAAAGGTCTAGGAAAGATATATAGAGTGGAGAAACATCCAGTTCATTGGGAAATGGAGTCAAGAAAAGGTGATAACACACTCATTAATGGATATGGGATATCAGAGGGAAAATCTAACTTGGCCACAGGATCCTTTGGTTTTGGAATGAGATGGACATTAATGATTTGGAAAGAGAAATTTAATTCTCAAACAAAGGGAATTTGAAAGCACAATTTGAACAATAAAGAGCTATTTGGTAGACAGAGGTAACTGTAAATTATACAAATCACACCTTTAAGCAAATAATGATTTCAAAAAAACTTTTAAAATTAAATCTAAGATTCGAGGAACCCCCTATTTCCTCAAAGATTTTATTTCAAATGACTTAG
Source organism: Pinus albicaulis (assembly GCA_034641835.2). NCBI lineage: Eukaryota > Viridiplantae > Streptophyta > Pinopsida > Pinales > Pinaceae > Pinus > Pinus albicaulis. The sequence goes on from CM076579.1 coordinate 786,666,150, forward strand.
AAAACATAAAAGATTCACTGATATTTGCATTCATAGAAGAGGGAACACCTAACACATCTATGATCACAACTATAAAGACCTTTAAGACCACTGTTTAAGCAAGGAAAAAGGGCAAGATCAGAACAAAAATCCTTGACTTACTGTAAACAAAATAACTTCAAAGGGAGACTTCAATAATAGTCTTTAAGTGGCAACAGACAAGCAGGGAGAACCATAAATCATCCTGAAACCAACTGTTCGAACTATTAAGGAAATAAAAAATCATGAGGACTAAAGAGAGAGATTAAAGACTCTAAAATACCTCAGCAGAAGAAAACATGAGACAGTGAAGGATGAACAGGTCTAAGGTGCTTCCAGGAGTCAGTTCTTAGCCTAAAAATTTCAACCTACTGTAGTAAGAAATTATGGAACAGAATGAAAACAGGAGAAAACATTAAACAATTTAGAATACTTCACCAAAAACCAAGCTCATGGATCCAATGATAGAGCCTTCTTAGGAACAAGCATGCAACAACATCATCAAGGCTTCCAAGGCTTCAATTTTTTCTTCAACTTCAACAGACTATGTATTATTTCAGAGAGTTCCAATATTACAACTAGTGATCAACCAACCACAAATCTTCTTCTGCAGTAGTATTTATAGAAGAAAGAGGAGGTGGAATCTGATAAAAGATCTCTAAAAATAATTAATAAATACTTAAATGGCTTCCTAGCCTTTGGGGGCTCAATGAAGCAACTTACATAGGTGTCCTCTGTATAAAATCATTTATATTAACTATTAGGTTTGCTGGAAAGAATTTGTTGATTTCAAGGCTCCTTGATATCCTTGTAATAACTTCTGCTGACAGCTGACCATAAGTTCCTTTCGTTGAAATAACTGTTCAGTTGTATTGATGCAAAATACCTCCTGGTCTGGTAATAACTTCGACCTTTTTTTATTGCTTTGAGGCTGTAGGTGGCTCTGCGGTGGCTGGGAATTTAATTAGCCTCTGATGTTGCAGCATATGCTTTCTGTCTGATATAAAAACTCATGATATTCTTTAAAATGTATTTTAGGCTTATGATAATCCATTTTTATCTGTAATACCTATAGATCTATCTTCAATTTTCTGTCCTAATATATTTTGTCGGCACTGATACTTTTCTGATTGTGCTTGATTTACTGTGTTTTTTTCCGGTGTGCAGGGCTGCGCAGGGGTGATGTGGCATCAAGGCCTCATGAATCACTGATGAAACATGAATTTGAAATCTGCGGATGATTTTCTTTGATGGATCAGAGGCTGGAGGATTGTCACCATCTTCTTTTGAAATTTCTTCAGACATAGCGAATAAAAACATTAAACCCTGCAAAAAACGAGCAAATATTATAAAATCCATGCATGTGTAGGTTTATTGCTTCATAAGGTACGTGGAGGAAGCATGGTCGTTGGATGGCATCATCCAACGGTCGAGATTGATTTAGAGGAGGTCAGAGGAGAGCGAAAAGGAATTTGAATCGGAGTCGTCGATCGCGCAGAGATCAACGGTCGAGAGCGGAGGCGAAAAGTCAAAGCGGAGGAATCAGGGCGATGAATTGTGGGCCGTCAATCTGCAGATCAGATCGAAAATGGAGATGCTCTAATGATCGCGTCGTATCCTGGTTAACCGCCGGGCTTCTTTGGTGAGCGATCACCGTCCGATGAGCGGCCTCAGATCGGATGATAGACGTCAATATCGTGTCGGGTCCACGTCCGATCTTTAACGCGCGATGGACGATGGTTTTGTGAACAATGCTCAGGCCACCCGTCAAGCGGTGTATGGAATCACTGCAAAATGAAAAATACCACCCTACTCTCAAAAGCGGTGTGATGGATACCGCGTGGTTTTGCAATAAGGAGTGAATGGCGGGGTCCACCGGGCGATGGATTGCACGCCGTCGATCTACGAGCCGCAGATCAGATCGACGGTGGAGATTTCTTTGAACTTTGGATCGGAGAAAAACCTTAGAAAATAATAAAATGCCCAAAGTTTCAAAATAACATAAGGTTTTAATATTTTGGGGGGTGGGATATAAATACAATATGGTTAGGTGCCCGTCTGCGGGGCCATGGGTTACATAGAAAGCCATATGACCGGGGGGTTATGGATGAAGGGCTAATCAGCCCGGGGCGAAGTGATAAGCGCTTGGAGGGCTGGCGCTCAGTTCTAGCACCAAGACGTATGGAAGGGAGGGTTAAAGACTTAGCCCAAGGGGGCTTAAGTCATAAACAATGTATTTTTATGGATTTTTAATGGTTTTCAAAGGAGTTTGAGGGTTTCGATAGGGAAAATCAAAGGACTTAGGCCTTATCAAAGGGTTTTGATGAAGAGGAAAAAAGGGGAAAAACATGAGAAATGAAAGATTTTATGTGGGAAGAAGGGGTTAAAATGGGGTCAGTTTTGGAAGGGGATGGAGAGGAAGAAAAGGTGTTTGCAGCAGTTTTTCTTCATGTAACGACAACAAAATTTCTGAGTTGGAAAGGGGAAAAGCAGTGACGATTATCCAAAGGATAGGATATTATCAAAAGACTTTAAGCATCAACAAATTTTAGTCATGAAATTGTTTCTTGAAGGTTGTCCAAAAATCATTTAGCCACTACTTGATATGACAAAATTTATAGGTGGCTAACAATGGCTCCACTTGGGGATGGTGCCTTCTTGAAGGCATCAAGAATTTCAGACTTGGATTCTCTAGGAGGCTAATCAGTTGCCTCATCCATTGGGTTGCCTTTCTTTCTGTGGATGATCTTCTCTTGTTTTGAAACATATTAGCATTCATGGATCAACAATGGAACCTCATCAATACAACCTTTCTACCTACCCAATCCTACTGATCTAACATTTTTTTCTTCATCAAAGTGCACTTGGATTGGAAAAATATTTCTCAACATTTTATTCTTTTAAAAGCCAGAAATCTAATCTATTGCTACTCCTTATTTCTCCATGTACTCAAATTAAATAGACGAGGCCATATGATTCTCTACCTAATCTATTATCTGTTGGGATTAAACTGTCCAACAGACTTTATTTCTCTAAATTCTAAAACATCAATTTAAAAATAGTCGAGTCAAGATTAAGCTGTTTGACTTGCTGTGATCTATGGCATAAAAACAAGCTGCAAATAGAAATTTATTTTAGAGAAAATTAAAAACAAAAATGGAAGGTTTGAGATCTGATATTTCCTTCCTCTTTTCTTCAGCTCTGTTTTGACTCTTTCTTGAGCTGTCTTTCCTTTGTTAACTGGTTCAAATTTTGAGCTGATTAGAACCAGATTTTTACATCTTTTGACTTAGAACTTGAAACAGATTTGAGTCATTTTCTCCTTGGAACTCAGGTTCATATTTTGAGCATGTTTGAACCTTTAATTTTTATTCTAAACTATCTACTGATAAGCCAAGATTAAACAGTTTGTCCAATCGAATTCACTATCCTATCAACAGAAAATTTAAAGCTAATTAGTCGAGATTAGGCTGTTTGACTAACTAGAAGTGTGTTTAGAAGTGTGTTTTTCAGGAGTGGCATTTGGGCTTGCACACTTTCATATTTGTTTCTCTTTTTTGGTATGGGGCTATACCCTTTTTGTTTTCACAATCTGCCCTCTTTTCTCTTTTATATTGTTTTTTGTATTTTTATTTTTCCAACTTTGAATGCAATGTTCAGAGTATGATATTTACAATGAAAAAATAAAATGCTTTAAAACTCAAGACTCTTGGCAGAAGTAATGCTTGAGCATCTTGCCATTAACAGGACCTCCATACAGATCTTCTCCATTCAATTCTTTCAAGAAAAATGCATTGTGACCCCTTTCAGCATGAACAATATAGGGGCCTTTCCACAAGTTCTCAAACTTGCCATGTTTTCCCTTCTCTTCTCTCCTTGAATCCCATTTAAGAACAACATTTCCAACTTGGAAATTGTCTGCTTTATTCCTTTTATCAAATAGCTTCTTCATATTTTCTTGGACTAACTGAGTTCTTTCATAAACTACTTCTCTAGTCTGCTGCAAATGGATGATTTGATTGATTCTCCTCTGCATATCATTCTCTTCAACCTGTGCTTCTTTAAGGATATTCATGACTGACAATCCTAATGAGGTGGGAAATATTGCATCCATGCCATAAAATAACTGATAGGGGGACATATTTATTAATTTATTTGTAGTTAACCTATCATCCCATAAGGCATGAACCAGTTTACTATGCCATGATTTTTTATTTTTTTCCAATAGTTTTTTGATGATATTGATGAGACTCTTGTTGGAAGATTCAGCTAATCCATTTCCTTGGGGATAGTAAGCAGTGGAATGGCCCAAGGTTATGTGGTATTTGTAACAGAAATCAACCATCTTTTTAGATTTAAAAGAAGCAACATTATCTGTTATGATTTTTCTGGGGCAACCAAATCTGGATAGGATATTTGTTTCCGAAAACTTGATAATGACAAAGTCATTAGCATTCCTGGAGGGTATAGCTTCTATCCACTTGGTAAATAAGTCAGTGGCTGTGAAGATCCACTTATGTTGAGCTGAGGAGGATGGATGAATTTCCCCAATGAAGTATAAACCCCATTATTGAAAAGGTTCCTCAACTCTGATAGGATGTAGGGGTAAGGGAAGAAGTTTTTTTTTGCCATCAAAGGTTTGACACTTATGGCAAGACATGACCAACTTCTGAGTGTCTGGGAAAAGGGTAGGCCAATAGTAACCAGATATAAGAATTTTGTTTGATGTGGCCTTCTAGTAGAGGTGTCCTCCACATTCTCCATCATGCAACTCATGCATGATTTTCCCTGCATCATCTTCAAGTAAACATTTAAGAAAAATTCCAACAACATTTTTCCAATATAACACCCCATCTAGGATGCAAAAACTCAAAGTTTTTTTTTTTCAAAAATCTAGCTTTAGTTTTAGACAAAGAAGGAGGGGCATTTAAATATAAAAGCATGTAAATAATGTCAGCATACCAAGGAGAATTCAGAAATGTTTCTTCAATAAAAGGAGCAGTAGATTCTTCTACTTCTTCCAACACATCTACCATATTCATGTCCAATGCTTGGAAGTTAGACTTAGCCATAAGTTTTGCTAATCCTTGCCCTTTAACTAGTTTGGTGGGCCTGATTTCTAAGTCATATTCAAGAATAGTTGCAATCCATTTTCCCCTTTTACCATCAGGGTCTTGACTTAGAATTTCCTTCACAACAGCGTGTGGAACAAAAGCAATTATGTGAGAGTGTAAAATATAGAACCTAAAGTCTTTTAAAGCTTTCACTAAAGCTAAGGCTTGCTTCTCCATGATGTTATATTTGAGAGGAGCATCTCTTAAGGCCATACTAAAGAAAGATATTGGTTGTTCCTGCCCCAAATCATTCTTTTGAAGTAAAACTACAACTATTGTATGTTCAGATGCAAAAGGAAAGATACAAAAGTCTTTGGTGAAATCTGGGCTAATCAACACTGGTATTTGAGTAAGAGCTTGTTTGACCAGTTCGAATGATTGTTTAGCTAGTAAAGTCCATTTTACACTGACATCTTTCTTAATCATGTTTTTAATGTTTTTTAATAGCTCAGCAAGATTAGGAATAAGCCTCCTTAGAAAATTAATATTTCTGATGAAATATTGGAACTCTTTGAGGCTTCTTAGATGGCTGATCTGTAATATGCCATCTATCCTTGTAGGGTATATTTTGATTCCCTCTTCCGAAATTACATGGCCAAGAAGTTTACCTTCTTGGAGACCAAATAGTGTCTTCTTGGGATTCAATGACAAGCCAAATTTTCTACACTTCTCAAAAACTTTTCATAGGTGAATCAAATGTTCTTCGTCAGTTTTTGAGAAAGCGGTTATGTCATCAAGGTAAATGATTATAAAATAGCCAATGTCTTCAGAAAATGCTATTTCCATGGCCCTTTGGAAGGTGGCCCCTGCATTCATTAATCCGAAAGGAATTTTTACATACATAAAGGTGCCCCAAGGTGTGGTAAAAGCAATTTTTATTTGGTCACTTGAGAGCACTAACACCTGGTTGTAATCCGAGAACCCATCTAAGAGGGATATCCTTCTTGACCCAACTACCCTTTGAAGTATATGGTCCATCTTGGGTAAGGGGTAGTTGTATTTTAAGGAGGCTCTATTTAAATTTATGAAGTCAATACAGAGCCTGATTTCCCCTGTTTTCTTTCTATCAGAAACTAATTTTGATACCCACTCTAAAAATCTAATGGGTACTATGATCCCAGCATCATGCATTTTTTCAATTTTTTCCTTAACTAAAGGTAGTAAGAGAGGGTTTATTCTTCTTAGTTTTTTTTCTTAAAGGATTTTGATTTTCCTTCAGGGGAATCTTGTGCTGGATGATGCTGGTATCATATGATTTTAAGTCTTTGTATCCCCAAGAAAACACATATTTAAACTCTTTGAACAACTCTATGTATTGAGATTTTATGTGAGCTGGGAGAGTGTTGGATAGTTTGATCATCTTGGGTTCTGCTAGACTGCCTGTGTTATGCTCTTCTACGTTGGTTTCCACAGGCTCCATTCTCAGGTCTTTGGCTACATCGTTAAAATCGAAAAGGTGTTCTAAAGGTGTGAGACCTCTTGGAATTTGATCATTTTTGCATTGCAAAACTTCCAAGTCTTCTTGGTCTGCGTTGTTAGTTATCTCTGCTTCAAAAGGATTCTCATAATGATTTATATTAGTAGAAAATGTCATTTCAACTTCTGGGATTTGTTCAATATACAAACAATTTTCTTTATGGCTGGTTTCTGATATTGGTATGCTGAAATAATTTTCTAATTTCAAGAAATCATTTATGTGTTTTTCAGATTCAAAAACTTGCTAGTGATCTTCGTTATCGGGCACAGCAGGCCTGTGTTTTACCTTCATGCTGAGTTGTTAATTTATCTCAGGTATTTGGCAGTTGTTGGCGTTGAAGGCGAGTTCATTTGCTAGGTGATTCAGTGCTCTAAGGATGAAAATGAGTTCATATTTTTCAAAAGTTTTCAATAAATCAAGGGCAACGTTCCGATATTCCCTAAGCCTTGGATTTCTAGCTGAGTATTCTCCTTTTATTTGTTTTATGATAAGTTCAGAATCCCCTAGGATGGATATCTTTTGGGCTTCTAACTGTTTAAGAAATTGTAAGCCTAGGAGAAGGGATTCATACTCAGCAATATTGTTAGTGCATGAGAAATCCAATTTGTATGAAAAAAATTGATTCATATTTTGAATCCAAACACCTGCCCCTGCACTTGTTTTGTTACAGGATCCATCAAAGTTTATAGTCCACAGTACATTTTCCTCATTTTTAGTTTCTTGTTGCTGTTGATTGTCAATGTTTTGAATTTGATTGAAGGGAAGATTTGATTGTTCTGGTGAACTGATTGGGTACATGTTTTCCTTATCTGGTTGGGTGATTTCATCTTTGTTACATAAGATAAAGGAATCTAAGCTTGATTGAATAGAATAGATTGGAGTGTTGTTTGGTTTGTCTATGTTGCTCACCATGTACTTCATGTGAGATTCCCTGTATAGTCTTCTGTTTTGGTTGAAAAGAGGGATGGTGGCATAAGACATGTCCATTTGAAGGCTTCCCTAAAGTTTGGCTCCCCATGATCTTGATAAGAGCATGTCATACTTAGGGGGAATGCCAGCTACAACTATATCCATTACTAGACTCTTAGCAGGGATTTGAGATAAATTAACACATAAATATTTGATGAAACCCAAACATTTGACTCTTCTTGAGTCAAAGGAATACAAATATTTGTATGGTTTAGTAATCTCTAAGCCTAAGATTTCCTTTACCACCTTGGGCATTAGATTGTGTGAAGCTCCAAAATCTAACATGGCATTGTGTAAAATTTTCTCGTGTATGTTCAAGGTAACATAGAAGGGAGGGAAAACCCCTTCTTGGTATTTTCCTTCAACTTCTGAACCAAACAACAACTCAAGTTTGTCATCTGTCAAGTTCAAGGTGTCAGTATCACTTCCTAAGTTCAAAGATTTCAAAACTTGGTTTTTGTACACTTCTTAGGTAACTAGTTCAGCTAGGGAAATGGTAATTTTTATCTTAGCAATTTCTCCCTCAAGGCTGAAAGGAATAATTGACTTGTTGATATTTACATCTTCCTTTTCAATTGAATTATTTTCAGCAACTTTGATTTGCTGAACCTTGTTTGGACTGGTAATTGGGACAGTTTTATTAGGACTACTAGTTGAAGTGCTAGGGGTAATCTGTTCAACATTTGGCTGGACACTTTTGTCTTTGTTTAAGTCTGGTTTCTTGGCCAAAATGTTGGTTTTCTCTGCTATCTTTTTGGGCTAGTTTTCTGATTTTTTCTTGACAACAGTGCTAGTGTTCTTATCCTTTTAATTATCTATGCTTCCCTTGCTCCTAAGATCATACTATTTGTGTACCTCCATGATTGCATTTTCAAAACCCAATCTATAGTCATCAGAATTTTCACAGGTGTTTATATTTTGATCATAAGAGGAAAAACCTTGTTCTTCCTCAATGAGGAAAACATCACCTCCACTGTCTGATCCAATCAAGTTTACATGATATTCTTCCAACCTTTCCAATTCCCTATCTTCCTCATATTGATCTACATAGTTCTGTTGGAAGGGAGGTGTAATCTATTGGTCTCTTTCATTTTTCTTGTCTTGATTGTTTTCTCTTATATAATTCTGATTTTTATTTCTGTTTTTGTTTTTGAGGTTCTCTTGGTGGCAGTATCTCATTCAAATTGATCTTTTCAAGCATCCTCTCCATCACCTTCACTAGGTTGTCAATTTTTGTGTCAGAAGCTGAGGTTGAGGGTAGTAGATCATCATTATAAGTTACCCTCTTCTCTAATCTCAACCTATTTATTTTCTTGATTATTTTAGCTTCTACACTCAAAGCTCCTTTCTGCATATCTTCTAAGGTAAAGTAATCTCTCCCCCTTAACTCATAAGTCATTTCAGCATCGAGGCCTTCGGGATACCTTACCAAAGCCATGCCTTGAGAAGGTTTCATGTGAGGTGGGAGAGCATTGTAAACGCTATTGAACCTAGTGGAGTAATCATGGACACTCTCTGCTTTATTTCTCTTGAGGCTGCTATACTCTGCTAGTATTTGGAGAGGATTATTTTTGAGTTCCCATTTGTTGATAAATTTTTGATGCAAGGCAGGGAGATCATTTATGCTATTAGGAGGTAAGTTTTTAAACCATTTCTTTACATCTCGTCCTAAACTTTGGGCGAAGATCCTCATCTTCATAGTTTCTTCTTCTATCTCCATGTAATCAAATGCATCTTACATCCTATCTACATGATGTTGGGCTATTGTCGAATCTTTTCCAGTGAAGTGAGGGATTTTGGATTGGTAATAATTTGGTAAGGGAAGTAGAGGTTGTGGTAACGCTAATGGGGCATACCATGTTGCCATGGCTGGAAATAAGGGTGGATTTACAAGAGGTGGATTTACAGTAGTGAAAGTGGGCTAAACATGAGTGTTTTTCAGAGTGGTAGTATGAATTGGAGTGGAAGAAATACTTGGGCCAACAAACTGATTTTGAGCAGATTTGTTATGGAAAAGGCTAAAGTGATGAAGAAGCTGAGAATCAGGAGGAGTGGAAGGTGAGGCTTCCCTACTAAAGCTCTGTTGCAAATCTGCAAAGTTAAGGTCAGTCTTGTTTAAATCACCTTGAGATATAATTCTAAAGATGTTTTGTGTATGATGTAGATCAAAGAGTGAATCCTCTAATACAACAAGGTTCTCGAGGACGGAATTTGTTCTTAAGAGGCTCCTATTAGCAGTTGATTTTCCAGAGTTAGAAATCTGCCATAGAATTCTCTCAGGATTGTCAACAATTAAAGGAGGATTTGGGTCTGGATGGGATCTAGTGTTAATCCTATGTGGAGCTAGAGTTTTTTTTTTCAAAATGAGAGAGGTTAAGGTTTTAGGGGCTGTTTTTGGGAATTTTACCTCTCACGATGTCTTATCTAGTAAGGGACTAGGCTTCTAAATTTCTTCAAGGCTGGTTAACATAGTCCTAAAGAGATCTGGGAACCTAGATGAGTAATAGGCCTACTGGGGCTAGTGGAGTCGCCAAGTGGAAACTTTTTAGCTTTTATGAAGGTAAGATATTGGATGGTTCCACCACCATGCTTATTGTGAAGCCAAACTGAAATGTTTTTTGGGTTTTTCTGAGTTATTCTAGTCTTATAGGATATGAGAGTGTCCTAAATGTGACTTAACATTTAGCTAGGGTGTCAAAACATACAGAGTTCACTCTTATGGCTTGGTAACTGAATCCTTCAAGGTTTGATAAGGCTTTATGAAAATCTTAAGGGTTACTTAGTTTGTCACTGATTCAAAAGGTCCTATCATGATTACCATTGGTTGGTGGTGCTTGAGGGAGGTTACTTATGTTATAATAGACAGTGAGTGTTTTGTTTTGAATATTTTACTCAAAGTCCCACCGTGATCGCCATTATGTTGGAGTGAGCGGTGGGATAAGTCCAGAGGGTGTTATTTATCAAGTCTAAGGGCCTAAAGAGTTTTAAGAAGTGTTTTCAAACCGCTGTATTCTTATTATGTCCCACCGTGATCGCCATTATGTTGGAGTGAGTGGTGGGATAAGTCCAGAGGGTGTTCTTTATCAATTCCAAGAGCCTAAAGAGTTTTAAGAAGTGTTTTCAAACCACTGTATTCTCAGTATGTCCCACCGTGATTGCCATTATGTTGGTGTCCCTTGTTTTGATAGGTTTCCAAATCAAAAGACAAGGCAACATCAGAACCAATCTTTAGAGTTCCAGGATCTAGTCCTCCTGTTCTCAGAGAGGGATCTCTCAAATGTTTGTTTACAAAGGTTTATCTTGTGTGCTTTGAGTATTGGTTTTATACTAGTTATTAAGTGCAGGTGTTTGTTTGTTTGTTTGGTTAAGTTGATACAGCAGAACATGAAAGGTCTAGGAAAGATATATAGAGTGGAGAAACATCTGTTTCATTGGGCAATGGAGTCAAGAAGAGGTCATAACACACTCATTAATGGATGTGGGATATCAGAGGGAAAATCTAACTTGGCCGCAGGATCCTTTAGTTTTGGAATGAGATGGACATCAATGATTTGGAAAGAGAAATTTAATTCTCAAAAAAAGGGAATTTGAAAGCACAATTTGAACAATAAAGAGATATTTGGTAGACAGGGCTAACCATAAATTCTACAAATCAAACCTTTAAGAAAATAATGATTTCAAAAAAACTTTTAAAATTAAATCTAAGATTCGGGGAACACCCTATTTCCTCAAATATTTTATTTCAAATGACTTAGAAAACATAAAGGATTCACTGATATTTGCAGTCATAAAAGATGGAACACCTAACACATCTATGATCACAACTATTAAGACCTTTAAGACCACTATTTAAGCAAGGACAAAGGGCAATATCAGAACAGACCTCCTTGACTTACTGTTAACAAAATAACTTCAAAGGGAGACTTCAATAACAGTCTTTAAGTGGCAATAGACAAGCAGGGAGAACCATAAATCATGCTGAAACCAACTGTTCTAACTATTAAGGAAATA